>OY720022.1:5148689-5578447 GCA_963082485.1 Eudonia mercurella
TTGGCGTCTAATGCAATACGTCCGACTACTCGTCGTGACACTGACAAGACATGCGCAGTTGCGATATTTGTAGACGTGATGTTTGTGTACTTTCAATGTGTCGCTGATAGTTGATAGTTTTTAGCAATTAGCTTTTTGGTTCTGTGACGTTTTTGTGACCGCATGGGGAAAAAAATTATAAATCGTGTTTTCTTTACGCGGGCCTCTAAGTTTTTGTACTTAGAAGCCGTGTAATTTCACTTCATACCCTTTAAACAGGAACACAGCAATGCAAAACAATGCTGCTTGGCGGCAGAAATAAGAACCAGCTTGGTCACCATCCAATCAGGGTCTGGGCAGAATCTTTAAGAACTTAGAACCTATTATAAAAATAAATCAGACACTTCCCACTATTATTTTGTAGCTTGTTCCATTTATTGCATAGCCGATCAATTACCACGGAGATAACATAGCTATCATTATCACTTTTAACCAATCCAATCGGTGGAGTTTAGAACTTCTCATACGCACTTTTATATTGCAGTTGTATAGGAAGCTACTGCGTTTCCATGGAGATGTCGTTGTGTAACTGTTCTAGATTCTGCTAGGTTGGTGTTGCAAAGATGAATGAAGAAACCTTCTCCGACAGCGTCATCAACTGTTCAGGATTCTGCTAGCTCAATTTTAGTTTTTTGTCTATACTAATATTATAAAGAGGAAAGCTTTGTATTTTTATATGTATGTTTGCAACGAATAAACTTAAAAACTACTGGACCGATTAAAAAAAATCTTTCACCATTAGAATGCTACATTACCGCGAGTAACAGAGGCTATATTAAAAAAAAAGAAATGCGGTACGAAGTCCGCTGGGTCAACCAGTATCATAATAAAGTTACTTTCCTTCTGCCGCAAATACAATTATTAAATACTGATAGTATACATCTGCTTTTTACGTGAAGTAATAATAACGTTCTTACTGAATGACTCTGTAACTTAAGTACTAAGGGGTTCTAAGTTAGTAATACCGGAACAGCTTAGGCACATTATTTTAAAGGAATTACACAATGGTCACTTAGGCGTCACGAAAATGAAAGTGCCGGACATATTGTCATTTTTGTAGTTTACACTCTTGCGTCTCGCTCATAGATGGCGGCACTTTCTGTAGCCATCTGACTCGCGCTTTCCCGTCGCACGTACCAGGCTTGCAGGAATCAGCAGGAGCAATCTTCATAGCAAGTAGTGCAAAATAGCATCGGATTCAACTGAACTTGAACTGTATATTTGTATAAAATATTATGTGTAGTCTGAGCACGTCTGAGGTCAAGCTGAGTATATTGGACATGCGTTCATTGCGCTTGTAGTGTATCTTATAGATAATAAAAGTACCTTGGAGTTCGATGGCGCAGTGGATAACGTGCCCGATCTGCGACTTCTAAGGTTAAGCAACTTTCGCAAAGACCGGTCATCGGGTGGGTAACCAAAAATTTATCATCTCGAGCTCCTCCGTGCTTCGGAAGGCACGTAAAGCCGTTGGTCCCGGCTGCATTAGCAGTCGTTAACAATCAGCTGTCAATAAAATGAGCTGATTGGAATTGTTGACGGGAAAGCAAACAGTCCATGAATATGCAGATTATGACCCGCCCGACTTATAAATTCTATAGTTTTTTCTGGAGTATTGATGAATTATAAAATATGACCTGAAAGTGTAACAAGTTTTGTTTAAGTCGTAATTTTAGCGTCAAGTCTTATTACCATGCTGTACTAAGCGCATTCAAGTTGTAAGAGCTTTTGCATGGTGACTATAGTGTTGGCAAACTAAAAAAAATAGTGCAACTCACTCATAGATGGCGGCACTGATTGCAGCCATCTGAATCGCTCCATCACGCTACCGCACGCTCAAGGCCTGCAGAAATCAGCAGGAGTAGTCTCCATAGCGAGTAGTGAAATTTTTAGATTACTCCTCTCTCACAGATGGCGCACAAAAGTCGTAAATTTAGCATGCTTTTTAACTTTAGCATGCTTCGTAACTTTAGCATGCTAGCACTGGCATGATTGGACAAAGTCAGGAACATTGCAGTATTTAGTTTACCCTGCCGCTCACAGATGTCACTACCTGCGTAGCCATCTGAATCGCGCTTTCACGTTGTCGGGGTTCGCACGAAATTTAGCCAGACAGCACCAGGCTTGCAGAAATCAGCAGGAGTAGTCTTAAAAGTAAAGCGATAGCGTCGAATCCAATGCAGTTATGTACAATTTATGGGCCAGGACTTGCGCACTTGTAGTCATGGGCGTACCCAGGGGGGGCAGGGCGGGGCAGCTGCTTCATTGTTCGTGAACGTGCATGAGTGTTGGCTAATGAAACAAAACAGTGCAACCTCACTTTTCGAATTTTCTCAAAAAGTCCGCGTGTGCTCTCAGTAAAGTTATTCACTGGTACTCGAGTCTCTCATTATGTACTATTATATTATATGTACTATTATTTTAAATCTGACGTCTTTTTTTACAAAATAAAATTTTCCATTATCCAATATTGTATTCAATAAGCTGGTTATGTAATCTTACGGCATAATGTAGGTAGGTATTTTTAAATTAATTTTTTCCTTGTAGGCGCTTTGCATCATTATTTAATATCACAGGACTTTTTTGAAGATGAAGCGGTAAATTACAAACAATAAATATTTTACAATATCTGTCTGATTTGGCAGTCTTGACACTACTTGCTGAATGTGCAAAACGCACCAAAACATTAAACAAGGAGAAAAGTAACACATTGGGATAGCAATAGCGAGTCATGTAAGAAGTGCACCAAATACCCGCATACCGCATAGCTAGCCTGCAACCTCTGTGCGCTGTTGTTACGTTGGATGTACTATGTAGTCTAAAAGAAAGATTAGTAATAAGAAATATACCTATGACATCGAACTACATTCTTGGCGTGCGAACGTGTTACAATGTTATTATAATAGAATTATTTTCGAAAGAAGACAATAAAAAGGAGGAAAAAGCTAAAACAAAAGAAGATTGCCATTAAAAAAAGTAAAATATAAAAAGTATGTATAAAATTTAAAAATAAAAAGGAGATAATGATGATGATGATGATGTATAAATTTAAAAATGAGTATTTACTCCGTAACAGTTGTTTTATTTTGCCCCGCCTGTTCTAAGCTGGTAATCGTAAGAACTTCAGCATGGTAGTGTGGTAGTATGATGATTCGATGGCGTTGGAGTGGTTGGACGCAACTTGCAGTTTTTAGTTTTGAGACAATTCACAGTAGCTCAATTGGATCTGTTTCCATGGTTACGGTATAGCGCTGTTAGATAAAGAGATAAGTGTACTAATTGAGTACTACGAAATATATATGTGTAGGTTAGCTTGATCCTTTCACAAAGCCATGGTTGTCTTGGAATTTGAAACAAATACCCAGAAACTGCATAAACAATACGTAAAAGTAATGATATCTAAAAACTTCTTTCTTTAGAAACGTTGTAAATATAACACAAATGAAACAATGATCCGACATCAAATTGTTTGTATTGAATAGTAGGTAAATAGTAGGTATACAGTAGACATTTCAAAGATTCATGCACACCAAAGAAGAAGTCGTTTTGGCATTTCTATAGCTATCAAAATAAAAAAGTTCTCTTTGATCGTACATACAAACGCGGGAAGCCGCTGGATGCAAGCAGCACAAAAGCGGTCGTTGTGGAGATCCTTGGGGGAGGCCTTTGTCCAGCAGTGGACGTCTTTTGGCTGAGATGATGATGATGATGATGTACATACAAACCCTGTCATTCATTTTTTGAATATTTTCTATAATATCAGAAATTGTAATAGTTTTGTTCGTACAAGAGATAAAAATAATTGAAGTTTAGAGCCATCTGTCGGCAGCTGGGATAACCTTATTAGATTTGTAGAAGCACAGTCATGCTTGGAGAACTAGCAGCGCCATCTTTCAAACGTTGTTTGAAACAATTTCACAGTGTCACGTGTCCTGACGCGCCTGACGATCACATGTCCCTGACGGTCACGTGTCCTGACGCGAGTTTAACATTTTTTACCCATACAACGCCGCTAAAGAAGTTTTCACTTCAAAAAAATACCTATTAAGTATAATAAAGAATCTAGAAAAAAATATTTGAGACAAATTTAAATTCTATGCATATTCCCTTTTGCTCTCCTCTAACCAGTGCAATAATAGCGCATGTGCAAAGGGGGCGGGAGTGTTGAAGTCTCCACCCATATTTCACTGTCTAACCTGCTACCCGTCTATGCGCTCCTGGTACATAGCTCACCAATCACTCTGAGTCAGGAAAATGAAAATCGGTCTGCGATTGCTAAAGCTAAGCAACTTTCGCATAGACTGGTCATCAGGTGGGTGACCAAAGATTTATCACCTTGAGCGTGCTTAGGAAGTGACGTAAGCCGTTGGCCCTAGCTGCATTAGCACTCTTCAACAACCACCAATCCAAACTGAGCCCGCGCGGTGGCTCCGTTCTTTTCATCCATCTATAAGGCAGGCTCCTGCCCTGGCAGTGGGCATAGAATGAAAAGACCATGATCATATTTAATGTTGGCAAAACATTATAAAAACAAGTCAGAACTAGACTTTTCACAGCAACAGCTAGTTTGAAAAATGGAACTCGGAATATCTCACGCACGCGGTCCGCGATGCGGTCGCAACCTGGCGCACTGTACGCAACTTACTAGGCTCGCAGCACTAGCGAAGAGATCGCCGTAGCTCGCTACAACCAACTTGCTGGAGCTGCCGCCCCTCCCTTGTAGCTACGAAAAGTGTGCAGTCGAGAGGAGCTGACTCGTAGCGGTAAAGTTCACGTTATTGTGGTTGATAGCTGTCGCGCGCAGTTGCGCGTTGCTTTCGTATTTTGCTTTAGCGTGGTTACTGAAAGCGTACCGCGCGTAATGCATTCGTGCGCTACGCTGGCTGTTATCTTGTTTGCTTTATTATTTTCGGAAATAAAATTGTATGGTAATGGTAAACCGATATAAGAGAATATTGAAACGAGTTATGTAAATTTTTACTTGTTGGTTTTTGGAACTTGCTAACGGGAATAGACGAAAACCAATGTTGAAATCTCGCATGTTTTAGCAGGTTTATTGGTCATAGGTAGATATGATTTAATATATACCCAACCATTATATTTTTTATACTATATTATCTGATATAACATAAATCATCATCAAATGAAATGAAATTTATTTTCTTATGAACTATACACACACACTAACCAAACAGTGTTACAATAAAAATAAATAAAATTTTTATATGACCAAAGTAAAAAGTTGTAGTAACCAAATAAAATACAAACTTATACAACGTTACGTTAGTCGGAACGGGATAACCTTTTTTTATATAAGTATTGACCTATAGGTCAATACTACATTTGATTAGTCTACAAAAATCTAGTAGGCTACGGTTTTGACGTAGGTTCTCAGCAAATAGGTTTACCTCTAATGTCAATGTACGGGCATTGTAAACGTCGAGTTTTCTCTCCATAATTGGACTAATGTATCCAATAATATTAACTTGTAATTGTTTTTTTTGTGACCGCCAGTGTTAATCTAAAATTATCAATTTTTAAGGAAAGTTCTTAGACAAAAGTTATTTACTATCATGTATACTTTACCCTCCTTTCGGCATAGTACCGTTCCGACTAAAGTTGTATTATTGTCAATGAAATTTTACGGGATAAGGACGGATAGGAAGCACGTGGTCTTAATTTAATTATTGCTTGAATGTTTAAAATCTGTTGATGACCCCTATTTTTAACGATTAAATAGGAAAAAAAGTCTAATGGTATTTAAAGTCTAATTATTAATTCACTTGGGTAAACTGACAAATGCTAATGTCATATTTTGCATTATTTCTATTTCATATTGCTACAAATAATATTAGGTTACAAATCACTTCTCTGCTTACGTTAAAGACCAGCTATATTAAAAAAATCACCGTAATAACCTCGTTAATTACACACTACGCTTCATCCTATTCAATCTTCCGCTTTATGCTGTGCCCACCATAAATATATTGGTAAAATCATTGTCCGTTTAAAATCAATGCTGTTAAGCTGCTTAAGCTTTCCACTACGGCCTATCAAAAGTATTGCCCATAATCACAACTGTAGTCAACGTCTATTATCACTTATTTTGGCATTAAGTACTGTTTCGCTTTGTTCAAATTATTTGGCCGACTATTTCGGCTTGGAGAGAGACGTGCGGCCGCCTGCGCCCGAGCGCCCTCGCCTAGTGTCCCGATTCCTGCTCGACCTCAGCTGCGGACACAGTAATGGTATCTCACGAAGGAGGAGCGTAAGCTATTTGATTATTACATAATCGGCACATGATCAGCTGTCCATCATTACTTTATTGCGCATTTAGTTTGCTTTTGAGGTTGCAAATATAAATATTTTAATTTACAATGGCTGAGTCTAGTTTAAAGGAACTGGCAACTAAGCGTAGCTCAATTAAGAGGGTGCAGCGCGGAATTTGAAAATTTACGTGTTTTTAAGTCACTAGTGCTAGGCGCTGAATAGGTCTTATACATTAAAAGGACTAGTGTAGGTTAGCTTGATCCTTTCACTAGGTCATGGTTGTCTTGGAATTTGAAACAAATACCCAGAAACTGCATAAACAATACGTAAAATAATGATATCTAAAAACTTATTTCTTCAGAAACTTTGTAAATATAGCACAAATTAAACAATGATATGACATCAAAATGTTTGTATTGATATTCCGCAGGGCACTGTTGTCTTATTTTTCAATTAAAAAATATGAATATGAAAATATTAAGACTTTTATTATTTTTTACCCAAACGCCTATGATTTTACGAAAGTAAACATTGCTCTAATTAAATCACCAGCCTACTCTATACAGATATTAGTGTGCGAGCGTATTCGTAGTCGTGCGCCGTTGTCACACCATTGCCACGCGCCGCTCGCTCGCTATCATAAAGAAACTTGAAACTCGCAATTTTGCGTCCGCGCTGCGTAAGGGACGTATCACTAAGTTTAAAAATTATTTAGACTCACTTTTAAAGATATCTCTTCTTAGTCCCATACAAGTGAACGAGTGAAATATTAAATTATCGCGCATTGAGTCATTATCATCTCTTATATTTGAAACCTTTCAAAGTCAAATCGAGGTTCTAAACCCTTCTGGCTTGGAAGTCGAATTAACGGAACGCGACAATATTGAGACTGAGTTGTCAATATGCATTGCCACTGCGCAAGAGATTTCCAATGTGCACGTTCCAAACAAAACAGGCAGGGCTGATAGTCAATGTAGCAGCTTCCATCAGTGTTCTGAGTCTCAAAGCGTTGGTTTTAAGTTACCGCAAATTCAGATCGCTAAATTCGGTGGATCCTTCTATCGGTGGCTTGAATTTCGAGACATGTTTATTTCACTTGTCCACAACAACTTTTGAAGAGTTGTCCACACTCTTTGCACAGGTGGAAGCTATCCTCAACAGCCGCCCCCTGTGCCCATTATCCCCTAGTCCTCACATTCACGATTTCCTATCTCTCTCTCCAGGGCACTTCCTTATTGGCCAGCCGTTGACTGCGCTGCCGTCGCCTGCCTTGGAGGACGCCAACCCAAACTCACTTCGTCGACACGCGCGACTTGAGCAGATTCGTCAGCATTTTTAGACTCGTTGGCAAAAGGAGCACATCACTGAGCTGCAACAACGCTCAAAATGGCGTACTAACCACGCCACGCTGAACATTGACGATCTGGTGCTAATTAGTGAGGACAACACTGCACCTCTAAACTGGCGAATGGGTCGCGTCGTGGCATTTCTCGAGTGGCGGACATAGACACTGCAAGCGGTCGCATTCGCGGGGCCCTCACACGAATTTGTCCCTTGCATACCGCTGAAGAGCAAGATGCTTGAAGACTTCAGTCTTCAAGGAGGGGGAATTATGTCTGCGCCACGTAAAACAAAACGTCGCGGTGACCGGTTGTGACGTCAGGAGAGCGGCCATCCAACGGACTACACTTCGCATCCAACCACTTACTTGCTATAGCCCTCGACTACTTGAATTTATATAACGTCCATAATTAATTGATTAAAATATACATTGTCCAATTTTAAATACCATTTTGTTTTGCAAATACTTGTAGCTTTTAATAAAAGCAATAAAAAGTTATCGAGGTTTTACTCAAATAGAACTTTCAGTGGCCCGCGTGGCCCCATATTCAAAACAATGGTGTAAAAATCTATAATAACAATGAACTTTCGTTTTCACGGCCTATAATAAAGGATAGTCGATATCTCCTCCTCTCCTCTGACCAGTGCAATAGCGCATGTGCAACGAGGGTGGGGGTGTGGGGGGGTATTGCCCCGCCCATATTTCACAGACTAGCTACCTGTCTAATGACTATGCGCTCCTGGTACCAATCTAGCTAATATTCCAGGCATTTCTCACTTTAAAAAAATCTGAACTGTTGCTATGGTTACTTGTACTATTATTTATTCTGTGGTTTTACATTTACATTTTTTCGCATTACTTTTTAGCAAAACTTGTATTTTTAACTATTGTATATTTTAACTATACTAGCTACACACAAACCAATTCTTTTTCCAAGTATACGTTATTAAGTATCCCATCAAAAACATAAATGTGGAACGAGAGCCAAGTTCAATATTGTGATATATGCCTTGGTTGCTGTCTTCAAAAGAAGTATCTAAATGAGTGCCGAGTTCAATGGTCAGTCCTGAAAGGACCCCGGACCTAAAGTATGGAAAATGTGGTTTCAGTTAAATAACCTGAGATTTTGATATGTTATAGATTTCCAAGTCCTGAACAAAAGTCTCTAGGTTGCTACTACTGTTTCCGAGTCCTTTTCAGAGTTTCGACTGATTTTGTACCAGATAACAAAAACGTTGCTAAACGTGATAAAACCTTTGGTCCCGGCTGCATTAGCAGTCGTTAACAACCACCAATCCGCACTGGGCCCGCGTGGTGGTTTATGGCCCGTTCTCCCTATCCATCCATAGGGAAGGCTCGTGCCCCAGCAGTGGGTACATAAAATGGCTGATGATGATGATGATGATGATGATGTTTTGCCTCTCGGCGACTGGGGATTGTCGCATAAATTATGCGATAATCATGTTTTCTTTTTTAGTATCAACTATCTCGTAGACCAATCTCTTACCCGTTTATCAAATCAAAACCAATCTAGACCAGTCCAAAAAGTGCAAAAATTTTCAAGTGTGCTTGAATTGAAAAATCCTTATCTATAAGAAAAAGCTAAAAATACACAAAGGCATGTCAAGAAAATAATCGTAAAAAACATTTAACTGCATTATAAAATACACAAAGGATTCTCGGGGTATTATTTTATTAAAAATATAAAACTACATCATGATGACCATGCAGTTGGTTTGTTATTCTAAAAACATATCAAAATGTAGATCTATTTTATTCTAATTTTCTTTTTAGTTTATTGCATTCATTAAAGTAATAGTTAGCAACTATGTATGCCTTTCTACGAAAAATAGTTTAAAATAATATTTGTTCACTTTGTGAAATGAAAAATTCATAGTTTATTAAATTTCTTCAAAACAATATGCCTACATTGTGTGGAACCCCCGCCCGATCTTCTAAATGCCACTACACATTTCCAGAAGACACTAAACATGCACACTAGTTTGGTCCGAGTAGAAGCCTTTAGAGGCACCCTCCGGTTGTTCCGCTCCCTGATCCGATCCGATACCCTCGGAGAATCTAGTAGAGCACGGGGACACGTATTAGTGCGTGATGCCGTTCCCTCTAGAAAACCTCCGAAGGTGCTTCGTATCACACGGCTTGAGGAACCCTTTAAGTTTCTCGCCGCGCCCAAAAAAGCCAGGTGAAGCTGAAAATGCAGTTTGAAACCAGCAGCAAAAATTGTCCAAAAAAATTTGTGTCGTACAAACACAATAATTAGTTACTAAATAAAATATGCGAAAGCAAAAAGTAAAGGAGGAAAGAAACAGCGAGCAATAATCAATATGAATATCTAGACACGCGGTACCTAGCGTGCCAAGCAAAGTTGCAGCAACGTGTGTTATATTACATGAACCATTTGGAGCCACTTTTGACCCCCTCATAACTCAAAAACTATTTCACATAAACATGTCAAATTTGGCTCATATATTGAGACTTGTGAGATACATATGTGCTCCTTTCATAAACAAACCTCAAACGGTTTTTTATATATTAACGTACAATAATCATCATTTTTATCACTGACTGACTGAAATGTTTTTTATGATTTCTTTTCTTGACAATCCTTTGTGTATTTTTAGCTTTTTCTTATAGATAAAGATTTTTCGCTATGACATCTAGTTTATTATCTAGCAATGTTGAGTTCTGGCAGCTAGAAATAAGATATCCTGTTCCTCATGTATGTGGAGGTTTTCAGGCGAAGTTCGTTTCCTTGACACCAGGTGGGATGAAGGCCAAGTGCAGCGTAAAGAAAGGAAAGAATCTTTGCTTTTCGATTCCCGAACCAGCACTGATACAAAAGCTTTATAATGATTTCACATAATAATATAAAATTACATTTTGTCCTAATCATGGTTCTACCTAATACACAAACAGCTTAAAAATAAAGTTTATGAGAAAACGCGCTTGCCGGGCGTCTTTCTGGTACTCCTGCCCGATGACTTTCATACGAATTTAAACAGTTAATTAAAACACAATATTTTGTTAGTGATTGGTTCATTCTCGTAGCGGTGATAAAAAGGTTGTGACCTTGACTACCCCTTCCAATTAGATGTGAACGACCGTGGAGCGGGACAGCATACGACGACAGACGGTGCATTATTATTGATTTCTGCAGTCTAGGTTTCACCACAGTGCGAGAGGGACGCAAGCCCTAGGGCTTGCGTCTCTCTTGCACTAACCATAGGGGATGAAAGCACACCTACGCTTTCATGCAGCCCTGGTAGCTTGCATTGAGAAAAATACAACGTTGCACTTTCCGCTGCACCCCAATGCAAGGTTATTTTTATTTGCTTGCAAATTTTAGATTAATAAAATCTAATTAGCTAATTAATGAGTATAAATTATAATGTGTGAACCACAAACTGTTGCTCTACATAGGTAATTTTAAGTTTATTAGAGGCTGGTAAAAACAAAAAGGCGATAAACGCTCCGTAAAACCAAAATAACCTTAATTTAATTACAAGACATCAATCAGCCCATTCGTAGAGGCTAGCGCGTTTGAGTTAATGGTGGAAGCTAAGCCACTTTTGAAGTACTCGGTCTCCGGATGGGTGTCCAATTGGTGGCTGTGGTGGGGCTTTTGGCTGCAATCCCATACTATCCACAAACATTTATTTTATTACAAGGTCAGTAACAGAATAAACATTGAGCACGAGTTCGCTGATGTTCCAAAGGATTTAATTTACTTGTTGCATGTTCGTTCATCGTTCATTCATTCGGTCGATTGCCGTAGTCAGAATGAAGAGCAGGGCTAACGAGGGCTAAGCACTAGGAGTGCATAAAGTAGAAAGATACTATTTCATGAATGAAATGTGTTTGAAAACAGATGGAAATGTATCTATAATAATATTGTTTATTGTTCGCACGCTTAATAATAAAGAGAAATAACTAAAAAAATGAGGAAATCGAGTTTTTGTAATAAAACGCAATAACTAAGCAAAAAGAATAGGTAAGTTTCGACAGCCGTTCAATTTGGACGAATAAGAGCAAACAAGGAGATCGGTCGTCTCTTTTATTCTAAAGGAGTCGGCCATGTCTGTCAAAATTTGTCAAAAAAGTGACGCGTCTATCTTTGTGAAAAGTAGACGTGCGTTTTTGCGGCGTAAAATTTAATTGCTGTTTACAATTAAAACGTGAATATTTTGTCAAATGCACATTTGTACTTTAGTATAAAAACGTGATAATAGATAAGCCGCAGGGATTTTTTATTAAATTTTTTTTTCAGTGTTTGCATAATTGTAGAATGTTTATTGCTATACCAAATTAAAGGTTGATTTCTATACGTTTAGCTTAATTTCTTTTAATTTGAAAATTCGGCGGTTTCATCAACTTTTTATATTATAAATAAGTTTAACTTTTTAATCCCCATAAACCCCTTGAATAACAAATATTGATATTTTGTCTAGCTAGGATACGTACGATTGTTTCAATGAAAAATAGACATTTAAGTTAAGTGCAGAGAGATCTTTCTGATACCTCTCATGTCCCCTCGACACCCTTCGCCGTCCACCTAACATCATTAGAAGTGCTATTACCTTTCTAAAATTTTTGTTTGCTTGAGAAGAGTTGATTGTTTCTCTTGGCTTGTTGGTTCCGATGGAAAGCATATTATCTTTTTTTTAACAATCCAAAGGGGTCAGGAAGAAAAGCACTTCTTTTGGTAGCGTTATTGAGTTATGGTTAAAGACATTAATTTCTCTAGAGAATTTACAAAATCCACTTACAGAGAAAATACAATGTTAAATAATAAAGTTAAATTTTGTTTGGCTATACCTACAAAGCACGCACATATTAACTACTTATACATTTCGTCAAAGTATGACGGCGAGTCTGCGACTCTTTCACGAGATCGCCCGAATTCTTAAGTAAATATCTTATCAGGTACACCAACATGTGTGCATCTGATGCTAAAAAATGAAATAAATCGTTCCACTCAAAAAAACTTTTAAAAAACGATCTAAATTTTCTTACTAACTACATTGACACGGGTCGAACCAGGCGAACTTTAATGCATTAAACTTTTAATCCATCAAATCAAACATCGACCTTTTAAGGGAAATAAACTACAAATGCTAACATTTAAACAATGTCTAACTGACTGAGTTGAGGAGTTCTAATGTTGTTAGTGTGACAAAGTACTAAAGTGTTCAACGACCTTTGTGACCTATTTCTACTGGCGGGTGATTGTTTACGACCGACCGCAGAATCTGCAGAATCCGCAGACTAGAATTTTTCTCCTGTTAGTTTATGATTTCCTGGTATTTGGCCAATAGAAAAATGCACGGTGCATGCAAAAAGTTGCATGGTGCAATTTTTTTTTTTAAATATATTAACAGGTAAGCACAGTGCCTTGATCTCACCTGATGTTAAGTGATGATAAGGCCAATGATGGAAGTGCACTTCACCCGGGATCCTCAACTAGTGAGGCACTGGCTATCTTATCTCTTGCAATTTCGCATTGCATGATTTAAGATGATGATAAATGATAATAGAAATGAGAAGTGAGAAATGATATACCCACCAACCACTCGAGTATCTCAGTCTTTGGGTAGACTTCTTGGAAGAATTTGAAAAGAAACGTTGCACTGTATTGTTTCATTTGCCAACACTCATGCACACTCACGAACACTTAACGGTTAATAATTCACCATTATTTCACATTAATATTCGACATAACACAAATTTTAGAAAATAAAACAAAACCGCAGACATGACTATTCACTTTCCCGCCAAGAAGTCCATATTATTGTTATTTGAGGCTCAGAACAATAATTAGGTAGTTATTGTTCTGAGATCAAAGATCATTTTGATATTATTATGTCAAATGTAATGAGTATTTACTGCATTTCTTTTACAGTTATTTATAAAAAGATGTAATAACTGACCCATTTTTTTTAAGAACATAATGTTAAAATTGCTTAAACTAAGGTGAGATGACAAATGTTACATATCATATTTTAAGCGACTACTGTAAGGCTCGCTCGTTTTTTTTTATTACATGCAAATGCTGAATCACAAATAAGTATTATTTCCAAAGAAATAGAACCAAAATGTTCAGTCATGCTCATGCATACGAGTAATTTATCTGAACGCATTTGATTATATTGTAAAGTTCAACTTGTCAGATAAATGTATGCAGTACGTGTGACGTCCACGTGCAACTGCAACAGAAATATATTCTTTTCCTTTTCGTGACACCCCACTAGAAAAAGTATTGACGTAAATAGAACTATCGGTACCAGGCTATCATGAGCCAGCAAGAATTGTTAGGAATCATTTCCATAGTCACTCGAGACTGTGACCACAAAATATAGGTCAGCGATAAACATTATCTCAAGACGGTTTTTAAATGCCAAATCAAAATAAAAATTTTATCAACAATGCTTTAAGTATATTTTTATATTTGGCGACCACGCGGCCAGCAGCTTCTGGGCAGCGTTCCGTCGGCGATAAGCACAAGATCACCCACGTTCAGTCTCGCGTTATTAGACGCCGCAGGGCCTTTCCGAGGCACTAACATAGGCAGGTACTCTTTAACAAAGCGCTGCCAAAAATGATCAGCGAGCCGCTGAGTCTTCCTCCAGTCAGCTCTTCGTGACAGATCGGCGTCATCGAATTTTGCGAGGGGTAAGTCATTGCTGGACGTGCCCAACAAGAACGAGAAAGGTGTTAACGCTTGGTCTGAGTCTGCCTCTACTGATACATGTGTGAGGGGTCTGGAGTTGACGATGCACTCGGCTTCTATTAACAAAGTGTGTAATACCTCCTCCCACGGCGAGCGTTCCTTAAGCGTCACTAGGATGGTATTCTTCACTGACCGGACCAGTCGCTCCCAGCAGCCCCCCATAAAAGTCGCAGAGGGTGGAATGAAATGCCACTCTATCTTTCTGTTAGAGCAAAAATCGTAGAGATCTGGCAACATTTTGGCTGCCCCGACGAAAGAGGTCCCGTTGTCGGAGTATATTCGTTCCGGGCACCCTCGTCTTGCAACAAAGCGCCGAAGAGCCATTATAGCAGAGTCCGAGGAGAGGCTTTCGACTCTCTCGAGGTGAATTGCTCTAACGGTGAGGCAAGTAAACAGGGCGATCCATCTCTTTGCCGTGCGCCTGCAGATTATCACAGTTAGGGGACCGAAGTAGTCCAGTCCGACGTGAGTGAAAGGCCGCTGAGAGTGCGCTAATCTAGCGACTGGCAAGTCACCTAGTGGTGGGCGCACAGGCTTGGTCTTCCGGTTGTGACAAACTTGACATCAAGCTCACATAAGTTCAGTAACTTGATAGGGAATAGGAGTAAAAAATATATTTAAGTTTTTTTTATTTCATTTACAAAACATATTACACACCTAAAGTATGCGGCTTTACGCCCAACGCTTTCCATTTTTTAAACAAATAGCTACGTGAAATTTTTAGATTTTATTTAATAAACTTAAAACACTTTAACTATTTTTTAAAGTATTTTTCATCCCCCCATCTCGGAAAGAGTATTTTTGCTCTTCGATATCTGAGTGCAAAAGCCGTTTTTATCCCCTAGAGGATAAAGTAAATTGAATTTAGAACATCGTGTGCACTAAGTTTGTGAATTCAAAACATCATTAAACCTATTTGCTTCTACCTCCATGGTGCCCAATTTATCAGTACTGTAGCAACCGAGACTCCTTGCTCGGGCATACTTACTGGCAGCCACCGTGGCCTGCATTAAAATATAGTAGAAGAGAAAAAAGAAGAACATCGCGGACTCGGTGACGGGTCGCGACGACGAATTGCTTGTTATTATTTCATGTTGAAAGTAATATAAATATTTAAAGCTATAAAGCATTATTATTCGATACAACCCCCCGTTCCTTAAGTAACGACCCAGCGGGGTGTTACAGTACACAAGTTACTAACACCAACATTACAGTACCTAACAAAAATATTACACTTAGTAACTGTAGCAACGTTACTTTCAATTTTTCTTAATTATACCTAAGTATTGTTTGTTATAATTTAAAGATTATTCTGTAATACTTACCTTTCATAATGTAGTAGTTAATACCTAAACTGAAATAAAAGTATCTTGTGATTGTAAATGTTTTTTTTGCATTTAGTCATTTCCTCGCTGAGGTGGGATGAAAAGTTAGGTGTTGCACTCGAGTGCAAAGATTTTTCACCTGGTGCTCTTTTGATTCCCTCGCTAACGCTCAGGATTCTAATTTTTGAATCACTCGCTGCGCTCGTGATTCAATTTTAGAATCCTTCGCTTGCTCGGTCATCAAAATTGAGCACGCGGTTAAAAAACAACTTTGCACTCTTGTATAACAAATAACTATTACGATACATTTTATTATGGCATCTACGGTAATGAAAAAAACAACTAAATAAGATATATGCAGCGGATTGAAATCGTGGGTTGCGCTTGAAACTTATTTAATTTACTCATGTGTTATATTTATTAAGAGTAGCACATGAGTAAATACTAATTTCATATGTGTGTCATGGATTTTTTAAATTATTATAACTGGCCATACAATCTTAACAAATGTTTTTACCAAGTTCATACGTTAATTAAATTAATAGAATAAATAAGTTATTATTCCAGTTATTATTATTATTATAATATTAATAAAATTATTATCATAGTCACACTCTTTGGATGTTTGGCAACGTAGCCCAGACTGGACGCAAAAGCGCTGTATGTGTACCAGGCTCCCATAAAATGTGAGGTATCTAGTACGTGCACTCGCGACGCTGGGCAGCCTATATGCCAACTTCAGAGTAACCTTGATTGAAACCCGGCAGGAGGAAAGCTGGCCAGCATTAAATTATATTGTTATCGTAATTTAATCAATACTTGAAATAAATAGATACTGAGAAATTTTATACTATTGCTGGTTCTCGTAGCATCACTGCTACGAATTAAGCAAGCCGGCGTCTCTCATAACTTACAAACAAAGTGGTAAGTGTCGATAAATACGACTCGATTGCAATCATGACAGCCTAACGGTCAAAACACAGGTCCCACAATACAAGAAGGCACGGGTTCGAATCCCGCTAGTGGTCATCTTTTTAATACCTTTTCTGTCTTCATTTTTTTCTTTTTAATATTGTTTGTGTGTTTTATATTTTTGACGTTTATTTATTAATAACGTTTGAGCTGACCAAATAGTTGAGTATATACCATGATAATAATGTACGACAAATATATAAGTCATCAGTAGAGCTAACAAAGGTCAGTGGCCCGATATACCTAGCTTATATAGTAACATTAAATTTTTTATGTTAAAAATACATTGAAAAAGAGAAGAAGAAGTTTTAAAGGTTATTTTAAGTGTACTAATTAGGCATAGTCATATTAAAATAAATAGTTTTATCACCTGAGGAATTTAATGACGATAAAATTTGAAGAGCAAATTGTCTAAGGTTACTTAATTTTAGACATATTCCAAAACGGAAATAGTTCAATGTGAAAAATATGCAGATATTATTATCTTATCTTATCTTATCTAGATAAGATAAGATTTATTGTTTTGACATAAAATTGTGTAAACACTAGTTAATATGTTTTAATTCAAACATTAAATTACACAAACACTACGATGCCACTAACATCGATCTAGTACCACTACGAGTACAGCAACAATTATCAAACGTTTCCTTGGGAGTTAATTTAAAATGAATTCATTTAGATGGATAAAGGCAGATATTTTTATTTCAATACCACTCCGATATAAAATTATAATGTTCTTGAAAGCAACATTGATCTTCGGAACTGTTTACTTCTTACTTTAAATCGTCGACATAAAGGAACATGTACTATAATGCACGCACCTTACTATATCTATACTAATATTATAAAGATGAAACCTTTGTATTTTTGTACGTATGTATGTATGTTTGCAACGAATAAACTCAAAAACTTCTGGACTGATTTAAACAAATATTTCACCATTAGAATGCTACATTAGCGCTGAGTAACATAGGCTATATTTAAAAAAGAAAAAATGAAATGCGGTACGAAGCCCGCTGGGTCAGCTAGTAGTTCCAAACAAATCAATTATAAATATTTAGCTTCCAACAAAGAAGAAGATTACGTCATAGAATGGTTATTGATCTGCTACGTCACAGAATGGTTACAATGCACCAGGCTTCCTGAATCGACCAGCAGCAGTTTCGAATGTCCGACAGAGAAGTACAATATTTACCTTTCGCGTGCGAATCTACATTAACTGGGCTGAAAGAGGGAGTCAGATTCACAGTGATTGAATGCAGTGCAACAAAAACTAAATCTGCCAGAACTATTGATTTTCCAGAAAACGGACTCGTTAGAGAACCTACAACATTACCTGAACAAACCAGAAAACTCCTGTTTCCTTATGAGTGCCTAGTGGTGGTGCTGGAAAGTTACAAATACAAATTGCATATTTTTTTATTCCTGTCTAACTTTTGCGTTGTCCCTGCAAATCCCATTCTACTTTACTAGAAAAACGCTTGTTCAATGATGATATATTCAATTTGAAAAAAAAAACAAACTCAAAACACGTCTCATCACATATTTCTGTAAAAACCTTCATAATCATCATCGTTATCCCATCCAAACGTTAAATTTCTAATTCTAATTTATGCTTAATAGTAATAGAGTCATTGTTTCGTTGATAAAAAAGATTAAAAAATCTTTATTCTTGTTAGTTTTGCCAACAATTAAAACAATTTCTACGGGTAAACACGGTTTTGGTGCCCGCATGTCCATTGTAGAAATGTGACGTAACATAATGTACCTATTTTACAGTCATGCTACAGTTATGCAGTTGCATTTCTATCGCTAGTCTCGTCTCCATGGTTACTCGTCTATTAAAGCTCTTGCAATTCCTATGAGCCTGGTGCGGCAGGGCTACATTTTTGTGAACCCTAACAAGATTTTGGTAATTTTTATTTAGCCATAATAATAGTGTCATTATTGAAAGTTACTTTCATCAGATGGTTGGTAACGTTGTGGATTCAGGCTTTAGGACGTGCTTAACAATACTACAAAAACACAGTTAGTTTAAAAAAATGTTTCTAAAGCATTTCTGCCTGTTGCACAAAGAACGAAATGGAAGAAAAAAGTAAAACATTTAAAAACTTAAATATGTGAAGCAATAAAAGCAATTTTTGAATAATGATATTTATGGCATCACAGACTGTTGCATTGCATTTAAATCAAAATTGAAATGTTGCCGCCATGTATGTGGAAAACGGGGTTCTCATGATACAACCGCAGTCCGGTGTTACTAAGACAACAGAAACTGCAAAGTCTGCATCCAAACTATTTCTATTGAACCATGTCCAAGGTATCGTAGGTATAGTACAACGCAGCAGCTAGGTAAGAAGTGGCTGCACGCTGAGACAGCATCGCATCTGTCCCGTTTTATGGAGTAGCTGTTTTCACTATTACCAGGCTGCGCGAGGGAGACATACTGTGCTTTTCCGCGTTCTTAGCCCCCGCCCTCTTTCTACATACCTATATATTGCACTGGCGCTACTATCGCCACCCCCTAATAAAGCTCAGTGTCCACTGTAAAGGCCATTGGCGGCTACGAGCAAAGAAACCATTCCTGATGCGGTAGCATCAACTGAAAACGTCGATACCTTCTGTTAACAATTTAAAAATCTTGTTAATCTATTGACTTAATTTTGTCTGGTTAATTCATATACAATATTCAATGACATCAAAAAAAAATTCCGTGGTACATGAACGTATGTTGCGATAATTTTTTTAAATGCAGGAGTTAAAAAAGTAGGCCTGTTCATTTTCAAGGAGATACCAATGTCCCTTTTAAAACCAGATAATGTTGTTGTGATTTGTCAGTTTTCCACTATACAGCGTTGTTTTTAAAAAAGTGTACATATGAATCTGGGTGAAGCTTGACTCAATACAGTTGACGAAATTGATAATAAAAATATTTTTAGTTCTTTTTTTCAGTCTTATTTATACATTTTTGATTACCAGCGGAAATAGTTATTTTCTTAACTAAGTGGCCTACATCTTAAAACAAAAACACAAAGGTGGATTGCACAGCTTTAAAATTTACGATCATCACTAACAGAGACATCTAGCGCAATGCGTTGCACTATACAATACTTTACTAGCTTTAAGGTTACATTTTTGTTATCAAGTTAGCCACTTTCTCCATATTAGTGTCGTCGTCCAAAGAACTACTTTCCCATATAATTTCTCGCAGCAGCGCCACTGTTAGATAAGCCACTGTTAATAAGTTACGCAATAATTATAAATTAGGTTATTATCCGGCCAAAATTGATCAGATAAGGTTAACGTTTAAATATGACGCCCATTGTCATAATTTTTGACGAATGTTACATGGTGCAACTTATTTTTCGCAAAACGAAAGTTTCCAAGGCATGATGATTTATTTAAGAAAAGGCCTAACAAGACAGAAAAAATATTATTTATTTTTTCTCGTCATCATGTTATAGTCACATAATGTACACTATAAACAGACTTAAAAGACACACGCATTGCAGTACGGATTTATCAAACTAAGTGTTAATGAAACTTCTTAAAAAGAAATGTTTATTTTATTTTATTTGACAACGTCAAGTGTTTTTTTTCTTTCTATGTTCATTGACATCTTATTCTAATTGCAGAAATGTATTTTTAATAAAAACATCTTTTATTTAACACTAAGTGAATACATTTATATTTTAGTTTAACTACCTATTAAACGAAATATGTCCAGGTTTTCGAAAATTTAAAGCTCATTTATCAATCTCCCCTTTTACCAGTTAAATATTACAATTTTAATAGTTATAGTTTTCTTTCTGTATAAAATGACAACAAAGAACATAAGAGTTCTTTCACTAACGAGACATTTAAACTGCAACTAATCGTCCACTTCTGAATGCCCCTCACTCCAGACCACATGAGTAAATTACTCATGTGCTCCAGACGGCCTTGTGACCCCGAAAGCCTGCTGCGAACTGCGCATGCCTGAACTTGGAGCCTATTATGAAAATGGACGTGTCGAGCTTGGAGCTCGACTATACAGCCTCGCCTTTTACGTGGGCTCGATGCAATTGCAACAAGGATAGCTACCAATTGTTCAAAACTTTGCATTCTGAAATTAACACCCCTTACGTGACGTTTTGTGCCGTTGCATCGGACGCCATCGTGTTGCCATGGAGATATGGCAGCGTGACTATTTAGGATTCTGCAAGCCTGGTGTGGCAGGGCTAAATGAGTCCAAGGTATCTCATACCCAGCGGTGTCTTTGAATTTCACAAAAGTAGTTCCGCGGTCATCGTTTTGTTCTTAAAAATAGAAACCTAAAACAATATATTATGCGTAATTGAATGATGATGGCTATTGCAGATTGCTTAAAAATAATTTAAATAATACACTCGTGGATAAATAATACGGGTAAGTACGAAATTTTTTAATATCTCTTACAATAATAGAGCTAGCAGCACACGACACTAAAGGTTTTAATATCATACGATATTAAAATTCTCTTTAATATAAAGTTAGTTTCATGCATATAACATTATTAATTTTGTCGCTGTACCGTATTATTCCACCACCACCAGTCCACGAGTGTAATACTGTCATCATTCAGACCAAAGGCTGCCAGATTACTTATTTTCTCAAATAGGTACTAAATGCTAAATGTTAAATACTAAATGTTAGATAAAGTAGTGTTATATGTACGAAGCCTGCACATCAATCTATTCAAAACTGACAAATATCTTCAATAAAAGTTCAACCTTATGTCATATATATAAAGTTCAAAGTCAATTTTGGAAATTTGTCAGTTTGTGGTAGTTTAATGTGCAGGCGTGTGCACTTTGAGTGTTTGCTACCTGCTACTTTTTGAAGTGAAAACTTCTTTAGCGGCGTTGTGCACTTTTTTGGAATGGGTAAAAAATGTTAAACTCGCGTCAGGACACGTAACCGTCAGGACACGTGACCTGATCGAAAATTCGTAAGACGGATGGAGAGTAGAGGAATGGGTAAAAAATGTTAAACTCGCGTCAGGACACGTGACCTGATCGAAAATTCGTAAGACGGATGGAGAGTAGACAGCTGGCGCGGCGTAATATAAATTTTTAATATAACTTAATATAACTTTTTAATGTAATATAAATTGTCATGTTTGTGTACGATAGCCCAATAAATAAATATTGTATTCTACCACATAAATGAGAGTACTTTTATACTGATAATTAAAGCAATTCGTGCAAAATTATTCCCTAACCATTCCAAAATATCAAAAATGCAAAACGTTAATATTCAAGTTTTCACTTCTGCCGGCACTCCCAGGGTGCAAGCCGTCGTTTTTTTTTTGCTAAATAATGTTCGCAGTGACACTTTGTATGAAAGGTAACTATGACCCCAAGTCCACGGTAGCGTTATTATAACATGAGTGTTATTAACGAGGAGTGGACTATTAGACACAGACATGGTGACGTCACTGATCGTTGGTGACCGTATAAAATCACGTTTCAATAACTATACCACGAACTAATAGGTAAAGCTTATTAATAAAATTGTGATAGTTTCTCACAGTAGAATTATGGCCGTGGTTCTCGGATAGAATAGTTTCGAGCACCAGAGTAGCAGGAACGACAGAAGTAGGGCAGCTGCTGGATCTTATTATGATAATTGAAGTGTCGAACCTCATCGGCTGCTATCCTTTTCTCTTCAATAAAAATAATAGTAATGCGCGACAAGGACGACCCCCGAAGTTCAATAGTTGAGATATTGTCGTCCGAACTGAAATAAGTTTGTGATGTCACGCTTTTGAACAGCGTTGAACTTAACAACTTATATAGTTAAAATCTGTATGATAGTCTAAATCAAAAATAAATAAAAATCTAAATAAAATAAAAATAATGTAGCTTTTGTAATAAACACCTCCAAAACAAAGCGATCCGTCCGATATATAGAAGACACGGTTCAATTCCCAGGACGGGAAAAACGTAAACAACAATAGTTAAAATATATAGATTTGCAAGATTACGTTATTCTGTTTAATTAAGATTACTTTTGTGTTATACTACA
Source organism: Eudonia mercurella (assembly GCA_963082485.1). NCBI lineage: Eukaryota > Metazoa > Arthropoda > Insecta > Lepidoptera > Crambidae > Eudonia > Eudonia mercurella. The sequence goes on from OY720022.1 coordinate 5,171,437, forward strand.
ATGAATGCAGAGCATTTATTTGGCTTGCGAAGAAACAAAAAAAACATGTTTTGATTCCTTCAAACAAATATTTAATGCAATACCTTACGAGTGTGCGAGCTTTTAGTTTGAGTTAAAGTGAAATATAGTGCGAATCACACTGTTTATGCGCTAAAAAGTTCAACGAAACCAAGTATTGCTGAGAAAAAAAAACAGGTTTCATTTATAGCAAAAGTGTATACCTTCAGATGATATAATAATTATGCTGAACAATACAAACCCCATTTAATTAATTATATTACAAACATTGCAACGATCATAAACCATATTAATTTGATGTCTTAAATGTTTATTTTTACCCTTAATCCTAATCTTATTCTCCCCAAAACCCCTTGAGCATTAGTAAAATATGGAACTTTACTAAGTAGTTTACTTAACTCACACGCGGACTTCTTGGAGAACTTGAAAAGTGACGTCACACTAGTACCACGTTACGTTCGTTCTTATTAATATTCGACAATCCGAAAAAATTGCATTCATGACTCTTCAGTTTCCCGCCGTCCAAGGAGTTACGTTACTACTATTATCTTAAGTTTAACAAAATCGCTAGTGCGCATGTCCAATGCACAGTTCGACCTCACAATAAACAGATACCTTGGTCCGATGCCATCGCTTTATTTTAAAGATGGCTCCTGCTGATTTCTGCAAGCCTGGTGCGTGGGGTATCATGACAGCGCGATTCAGATGACTGCAGACAGTGCCGCCATCTATGAGCGAGTGTGTAAACCAAAAACTGCTGTTGCATGTCCAACGAATTTTATAAAAAGCTAAACGCAATTTTAATAAAAGCTTTTACGACTTTTGCGATTTCATTGCAGAATGTGCATAATATGCTTTGTATATTCGACGCTAAAATTAAGACGTAAAAGCTCAAAGCAATCCCTTACGAGCGCGCGAGCTTTTGCGAGTTAAAGTGAAATTCGGTGCGAACCCCGCAGAGTGTGAGGTAAAAAGTTCGACGAAACCAAGTTTCTTAAAAAACATGTTTTTTCTTTAATATGGCAAAGCGTATAAAGATTTTTAGATTACTCCTCTTTCACAGATGGCGCACAAAAGTCGTAAATTTAGCATGCTTTTTAACTTTAGCATGCTTCGTAACTTTAGCATGCTAGCACTGGCATGATTGGACAAAGTCAGGAACATTGCAGTATTTAGTTTACCCTGCCGCTCACAGATGTCACTACCTGCGTAGCCATCTGAATCGCACGAAATTCAGCAAGGCAGCACCAGGCTTGCAGAAATCAGCAGGAGTAAAGTAAAGCGAAGGCGTCGAATCCAATGCAGTTATGTACAATTTATATCTGTCGATTGTGATGGTAAGGCGGAGCTAGGACATGCGCACTCGTAGTTTAACTTTTATTAAAGTAACACTTTTGGCTTCTTGGCGGGAAAGTGATGAGATATGAATGCTGTTTTATTTTACTTTCTAAAATTTGTGTTTTGTCGAATTATAATATGAAATAATGGTTCATTGTTCGTGAACGTGCATGAGTGTTGGCTAATGAAACAAAACAGTGCAACCTCACTTTTCGAATTCTCTCAAGAAGTCCGCGTGTGATCTCAGTAAAGTTATTCACTGGTACTCAAGGGGTTTGAAGAGAATAACATTTATCATCAAACATTTATATTAGCACTCATAGATAATTTATTTAGCACTCATTATGTACTATTATATTATATGTACTATGTATTATTTTGAATCTGACGTCCTTTTTTACAAAATTAAATTTTCCATTGTAATAATAATTTTAATATTGTATTCAATAAGCAGTTTATGTAATCGTACGGCGTAATGTAGGTTTTTTTTATATAAGAAGGAGGCAAACGAGCAGGTATTTTTATATTAAGTTTTTCTTTCTAGGCACTTTGAATCATTATTTAATATCACAAGACTTTTTTTAAGATGAAGCGGTAAATTACAAACAGTAAATATTTTACAATATCTGTCTGATTTGGCAGTCTTGACACTCAACTTGCTGAATGTGCAAAACGCACCAAAACATTAAACAAGGAAAAAAGTAACACATTTGGATAGCAATAGCGAGTCATGTAGGAAGTGCACCAAATACCCGCATACCGCATAGCTAGCCTGCAACCTCTGTGCGCTGTTGTTACGTTGGATGTACTATGTAGTCTAAAAGAAAGATTAGTAATAAGAAATATACCTATGACATCGAACTACATTCTTGGCATGCGAACGTTTACAATGTTATTGTAATAAAATTACAGTTTATTTATTTAATAATACTGTAACTATGTATGTATCAACATCAGCCAAAAGCACATTATACATAGTCCCGGATGAATAAAATACCTCCTCCAAGTACTTTAGCTTCCAATTCCCACCCATAGATGCCGTGAAACATTAACAAATCAAAACATTCCATGTTATGCCAAATATTATACTTACTAAAAACTCTAAAGACGAGATTAATCAACATAGATTTAAGATTACACCTCATAATGTAGTTGACGATCTCGTGATATTCGCAATGTTTGCCTTGAGTGGTCTTTAAACAACAGAAATAAGTTAATTAATAACAGAGTTGACGTACATTGTCTTACCAGTTCACGGCTACAAACTGTTCTTTTATAATTTTCTCAGATTTATTTGGATACTGTTTTCCCTAGACTACGGTACTGTCACCGTTTTGTTGGTATCGATTCGTCTACTTCGTAGTTCGTAACAATGTTGCTACGACAAATAGCTGTAGTATCAATAATACTTACATTCACAAGTGCACCTTTTTGTTTGTGGAAACAATATTTATAACAAAAAATTTAAACGAGGATTTACGCAAACTAATTATTATAAAGGTTTCATACCTTTTCTATACCCGACTTTTCGATCGAAATACACCGGCCGTAGCCACGGGCTGTCAGCGAATAAGTGAATATTTATAACTTTGAAATCGAAATGCAACAAACGCCTAGAAGGGGATAGGAAATAAACGCATTCCAGTCACGCTTGTACGAAGTATCTACTGCAGAAAAAGTTGCAGTTCATGTCGTTGTAGATTAGGGTTTGGGAAGTCTTGACATATTCAAGGTCTCTGGAGACGAGACCACCGCGGAACTAAGTCCCGGGAATTTTCGAGACTTCGAGACTTAATATAAAAATTAAATCGAGTTAATTAAAATGACATTTTATGAAACTGCGACATTGAGTGGCGTGTTGAAGGGGTATACCCAGCAGTGGGTGCTCACAGGCTGAAATGACAACATTTAGTAACGTTTTAGTTATTAAAAAAATTGTAGGTTTATTTTAATTACAGATACATACATATATATATACATTATATTACATACCTACCTAATAATGATAATTAATAATTAGTAAAGTCATAGTAAAATAATTAGTATTATATTATTTTTGTCACAAAACCATTTCTAAATTGTAAATCAGTAAGATCGATCAAAGCAATAAGAATAATAATAAAAATTATTATTATTATTCAGTCTTATGTCCAAAGATAAAAAAAATCATTTTTGATTTTTGATTTTGGTAATTCCCATCCGGATGAGGCGAACACTCGTTTTCTATTGTCGATGTAGCTTTTATAGTGTTCAAGGCTTTTGTTTGTGTTTATAAAGCAGAAAAAAGGTAATGTGTAATCATGTCTCTTATTTACTAAAGTAATAATAAAGTAATAAAGTTCTGAAAGTAGTAACATAGCAGACGTACATTGTCGGCATCACTTCACTTAAAAGATTTTTTTATACTTTTGTCTTTGCTTTTAAGAAACTGTTTTTTCATGACTACGATACAGTCGCAGTTTTGACTGCATTCGTCTGCTTTGTATCTCGTAGCAATATTGCTACGACAAATAGCTGCAGTATCAATTATACTAACATGCACAAGTGCACCCTTTTGGTTTGTGAAAACAATATTTTTAACAGAAACGTGGAACAAATGCCTAGGAGGAGATAGAAAATAAACGCATTAATCAGGCTATTGCTACGACAAATAGTTGCAGCACAGACTGGTATATGTACTCCGTGGTTGCAGTATCAAATACTAACATGCACAAGTGCACCTTTTTGTTTGAGAAAACAATATTTTTAACAGAAACGCGCAACAAATGCCTAGAAGCAAATAGGAAATAAACGCATTCCAATCACGCTTGTCTTGGTACAAACGGTACTTGGTACATATAAATCATAAGTATAAAAAGTTAATTTTTTTGTGTATTTGCAGTTCATGATGTTGTGGATAGACAGTTAATTATCTGATCTAAAATATTAATTGGTACTGTTTGCGAAAACAAAAGAATGCTTTGGTTTTTAAGTCGTTTTATGTACACATGCACACTTGAACAGTATCTATCAATCACACCAATAATACATAAAGTTATAAGCAAAAGCAAAACAAAATGTCGTCGTCCGAAGAACTGCTTTCCCATATAATTTCTCGCAGCAGCGCCAAATATGACGCCCATTGACATAATTTTTGACGAATGTTACATGGTGAAAGAAGAAGAAAGATGAAGTGAAATATTAAAAGAAAATGTACATTAGGTGTACATGGATACAGCAAGCAATATATCAGCTGTGTTATGAATATAGCAAGAAACACATGGGCAGATCACTTGGAAACATGCAAACAAAAAGTAGTATCCATCGACGAACCAGTCTCTAAAATATTTGAGGAAGCTGCGAATACGTACCATAATACTGGATAAAATATCGCCCTTGAAGAACCGTCTTTTGAAAAAATTAAAGTTGGATTATATAAAAAAAAGAATAAGGCGCTCAATGTTTCAAAAATGCCTATAACTGTAATGATGACATAGCAGGAATAATGATTCCACAAAATTTCATTTTTGGAGATTATAATTCAGATGGAATAACGATCTTACTATTCGCTACAAAGAGAGGTATTGAATATATTTTTAACTCGATGATGGAAACTGTCAAAACGGTTCGAAGTCCGCCGGGTCAGCTAGTAACGTATACGTTCACGTTAACGAGTCCCGCTTATTCACTTCTACGAGTATGATGTAATTTAATGCCAGACAGCTTTTCTCCTGCCGGAGTTCAATCAAGGTTACTCTGAAGTTGGAATATTGGACAGCCTGCGTCGCGAGTGCACATACTAGATACCTTTTACGTTTTATGAGAGCCTGGTACACATGCGGTGCTTTTGCGTCCAGTTTTACGCTAGGCTTGCCGACGACGATGCCGAACTTCTAAAGTTTTGTTAATGTAAACAATTATTTACTGGGATAACAACTAACTTATTAATAATTACTAATATGGCATAACAGTAGTTTGATTTGTTAGTGTTTCACGACATCTATCGGTTGGCGTAATTATAAGCTTTGCACTTGGAGTTGTACATCCAGGACTATGTAACATGTGCTTTTGGTTGATGTTGATATTTAAGGTTACATACAGTAATGTTAAATAAATAAACTGTGAGCTACATGATAAGTAAGAAATCATGACGGAATGTAAAGTTGTGGGATCCTAGGCAATGCTAAATAATAGTGATATCTATCTGCAACTGTACGACGTCTATAGGTGTTCGTATTTGTAAGATACACATTAGTTGCCTTTGGACCTTAATAACTCATAATTCATTGGCGACAAAAACATGACAGTATCACTTTAAACTGCAACGTCACCGACTGGCGCTGTGCTTTTGTTAAGTACTTTTTCGTTAGCTTTAGATGCTGTGTGCGTTTGTGTTGATTGTATACCTACTTATTTATATACAATTCTATATACAAAGTACCTTTTCGCAATTAAAATTTATTTTATTATTTTATATTTCTATGCACGGCTTTGTATCTTGCATTTTAATGTTCCTGTCTTAATTGTTGTTGTTTTCAATTCTTTTGTGGATAATGTCACTGGTTGCACAATGATTACATTTTTTAAAACAGAAAACCAAAGCTCCATTGAAAATGACAAATTTTCAAATAGATGGTGTGTTTGTAAATTCTGAAACTACTTGTTAGTTCCTTTTAACCTGCCCTCGTTTAAGCGGCGCTATCTAGTGCTTTTAAGTAGGCATTGTCTCCTGTAGCTTCATGGGTTTGTAGTATTAAAATGCAGTTTGTGCTGCATGCGTATCCCCTTGAATACATGTCAAATAATGCTAAGTCTAAAAAGGATAGTTTAATTATATGTAAAACGGAAAATTAATAAAACGAATTCTATAATAATTATAATATAGTTGTAATTTAATTGATAATATTTTAGAAAATATTTTTTTTTAATAATGGTTTTGGCTAATGACTCAATTTCACCTGATGTTAAGTGGAAATCGAGTCAAGACGCGAAGGCAACTGGTGCAGCGTCAAAACAAGGCAGCATCAGTCACCCTCACCTTACCGGCCCAGAAGGTACTTCTTCACGCCTTGTTTGAAGAACCATATAATAAAGGAAATTGTCCATCACCATGCCTGTTGCGAAACCTGTAAAGAACGTTCATTGCTGTTTTGGCAACATGTTGATAAGACTTGGTGGTAGACAGCTAGTCAAAACCCGAATGATGCAAACTTTGATGCTAGAGTAGCAAGAAGTACCTATCTGTATAATACGTGAAGAACAAACTGTGTACCCTTTTTAAGCACAATGCGGCTACGGAGGAGTGTGAGCTTTGGCATTATTAAAACCCATATAAAGAAAGATTAAACGTATGTTGTTAATTGTATAAAGTTTTTGTGAATTTCGGTCGGTTGCATGTAGCACGTGGTCGTCAAGAGGTAACTTTATAACTTCACTAGTCTTCATTGGTGACAACTATGTTCAGAGTATTCAAGTAGATGGCATGGTTGACGTTGAAAATTCTAGTACATGTTAGTTCCTCTTTAAACTACAACGCCGCACAGCGCCATGCTTTCCGATTGGTGCTATAAGGGCAGTATTTATTAAAATGAGCACGTGTGTTTGTTTGCTTTCAAGTCTAGTTTTGTCAGAGTCATATAGTCTGGATGCACCTTTACTAATATTATAAAAGCGAAAGTAACTCTGTCTGTCTTTCTTCTACGTAATTACACCGAAACTATTGAACCAATTTAGAAATGATGATGGATGAACAATTAGTCATACTGAGCTTTAGGAAAAGTAGCAAGAGGGTGCTCCGGCAATTTACAAGTTTTATAAAATGTTACTGCAAATATTATTCAACAATTTCACTTGGCAAAGCAAAGTTTAATAAAGATGTCTACAATGCAGTTATTATTTACCATGTCTTGAAAATTACGTAAAACCTTTGTGTTCTTAAATAATAATAATATGTTGTCGTAAGATTGCAATCGTTAATATTCACCATCCCGCATTAAACCCGATGCATCGTGGTGGCTCATGGTCTGATCTCTGTGGGCTGTTGTTCAAGTGGGAAGGCCTGAGCTAGGCTGATGATCCTGACAATTTTATTATTCACATTGTTTGTAAGCAGTCTGCCTTAGAAACCATAATTCCATTCAACAATGTATAAAATATACGATTATATACGATTTTTTTCTAATTGTATTGATATAAACAAAACGATATCCGCAGAACTATGTTTTGTGATATTTAAAGTTTTCATACCTTGGACCTTAGAATAATAACGCATAGAAACCGAGTTGACGCAAGAAAAGTGAAGCAATTCAAACTAAGCCATTTTGGCTCAGTCCGCCCGAACGTCACATCAGTTGTCAAGATCAAGCGCTAGTGCAAACATCTCCGACAATTAATTACATTATGACGGTTTGTGCAATTAATGGGTGTCACAATGCATCGCATAAGGACAAAAAAGCTATTAACATAACATTTCATACGTAAGTATTACAAATTGACTTGTATTGAGCTAAATATTTACTACTTTTAAAAATAAAATTACAAGCCGCGATTTTATGAAAGTGTTACTAGTAAGAAGAAATTATTTTCCCATTATTCATTGGTGTATGTTAGTTATAAAATTAAATCTTATTGAAAATATTTATTGAAACCATAATATATTTTAAGTGTTGCCCTTAAGTAAGATAATATCTTTAGGGAAAGATCGATTAATAAGGATTTAGTGTAATGGTATAATGATGAGCAGTGATCGGAATGAAGGTGGCTAATTTAACTAAAGTTGCCGACAAGACAACACTAAAAGTGGTTAATAGCACCAAAATGTTGTTTATTTCTTTTTATTGAATCCCAGATCTTGGAAATACTTTTATTTCTAAGTAGTTTTTCTTATTAGTACACATGAAATTACTTGTATTGTAGTATTTTATAGCAATTCCAACGTCCGCATTTACAATTTTAGATGGCAAAATAGTAATGCATAAAAATAAAAAGCCGATAATTTGTTTACCGTTCAATTAAAGCTGATTTCTTTCCGCTCGTCGACACCTCTTTATTAGTCTTTGTTAATTGGGTTACACTCCACGTCGAATACATGATTAGTGATTTTTTAGCAAATAACTTTAGAGCGATTAACAACAAATTCACAAAATGGCGAATGTTGAGAGCGGTCGGCGATGATGCCATCTATATCGATCTTTGAATACTTTAACCCCATTGCTTTAAAATAAATTGTTTTTTTTTTCAAATTATATTTATTTTCATTTATTAGTCATACCTAAAGTGCTTTACAAATAAGCAAAGAATAAGGTCCAAATAGTTATTCCGTGTTTTGTTCCCGTCATGTAAACGTCATTTAAAATTAGAGTAAAAGAGACAAAACACGGAATAACTATTCGAAGCTTATTTCTGTTTATTTGTAAAACGCAAAGTGTTTTTATTGCGTAGGTGTATAAATAATATAATAAAAAAGGACCTCGTCATGACATATTATGACTTTTATTATAAATCATCCTCCTAGCGGTTCGTTCCTTTCATGGATTCAAACTCCCAACGACGGATATGAGGCGCGTGACTCCGATTACTGAGCTACCACCACTCCTGATTTTTATTACAAATTTTAGTAAAGAGAAAAGCTAAATATTTGATTTCAAGGTCCTTTTGATTATTATTGATTAATGTCATATAAACATTATCGTATTAAACTAAATTATCAACAAAAAGTATGTAGGATGTTAAACATTTATTTTCTTACTTATCTTTTAACGACATTATCATGAACTACTGTACTACTTATACTATTATTTCACGTAAGTTCTTCCCACTTTCGGGGAAATTGCTCATTCACTGTACACATTAAAGTTTTGTTAGTGTGCGTGTAGGCGACCGTAAGCACGTAATGCTTACGCCTACATTAATCTGCTTTTTGCATCACTTTAGGCGATGCGTTTTTATGAAGACTATCCATCTAGGCGTTATTAATCTAAGCCTTGGACTTATTTAGCCCTGTCACACCAGGCTTGCAGAAAACTAAGCAGTTACGCTGCCATAATCTCCATGGCAACACGATAGCGTCCGATGCAACTGCAATACTAGAACTAGGTACGTAGGTATATATATATACGAGGCACCATATCGCAGTTGGGGAGCTAATTGCAGAATGCAATGGTTCGAACTCTTGATAGCTATCCTTGTTGCAATTGTATCAAGTCCACGTAATAGGAGAGGCAGCCTAGACTAGCTCCGAGCTTGTCACGTCGTAGATTCTCATAATAGGCTCCAAGTTCAGGCATGCGCAGACCGAAGCAGGCTTTCTAGGTAACAAGACAGTCTGGAACGTGTGGCCATCACTCTCTCACAACATGCTTATTGTGAAACAGATATATCGGAAATTCTGATTACACACCGTGTGAGTGTGTCTTTTTCCATACGATCATACGTGTATGTATGTACGTGTGCGCGCCATCCAGTTGCTATGCAATACTTTATTACCTCCAATATTTCTGCAAGCCCAGTGTGGCAGAGCTATCGGGCCGCAAACATTTATAGGTATGTTTTGCATTGAGCTTACATTGGCGCTAAAATTCGAAAGCGGTGGATCACGATGCAATGTAAACACCGTACTTTGAGATAGGATTATCCTGGCATACGAGTAGTAAAGCTTCGTATTATATAGCCCACATTACTTAATAAATAAAGAGGTTTGCTGTTCACAAAACATTGCATTATTGTTAGTGCGTAACACCTTATCGGTTTATACATTACTGTTCACCTTTTAAGGCTATGTATGCGTTGTATAGGTTGCCTTTATCTTTTAGCTGTCACTACAATATTATAATGTCATCATCATCATCATCAACATCTCAGCCATAAGACGTCCACTGCTGGACAAAGGCCTTCCCCGAGGATCTCAACAACGACCGGTTTTGTGCTGCTCGCATAATGAAAAAATTTACAAAATTTTAATTGATGGCATGATGCATTCTCCATCATCATTAGTCTAAATACGTAGAGATAGATAGATAGATAGATAGGTATATAAGACATAAAAATATAGATAAGATATTTTATTTTATTAATTTCATTGATTATTCAAAATCCACAGCTTTTAAAAATATAGTACCTGGATGACCGAACTTTGCTCGTTATTTTTTTTATAATGTTTTCTAAAAATGAAACCTAGCTAGATCAATGTATCGCCCCCGAAACCCCCTGCATACTAAATTTCATGAAAATCGTTGAAACCGTTTCCGTGATTCAGATTATATAATATACAAGAATTGCTCGTTTAAAGGTATTAACAGCAATAACAGATTTACATAATATGTAGTTTTATATATAGACTAGTTGTCGGGCGCGACTTCGTTCGCGACAACTACACTATCCCACAGGAACCTGTTACCGGCATAAAAAGTATCCTATATCCTAGTCCGGGTCATGGTCTGTCTATGTGTAAAGTTTCATATAAATCTGTTCAAGTCTCAGAACAATCTAAGGCTCAAATCGGTTGCTTAGCAACTGATTATTTCACATTAATATTCGACATAACACAAATTTTAGAAAATAAAACAAAACCGCAGACATGACTCTTCACTCTCCCGCCAAGACAACTTTACTTTAAATATTTATCCTCTTCCGCTTTTTTTCACCAAATAGATTTTAAAAAATAACATTAAGTATTTTGGGCAATGACCCAAAGGTTTATACAGCCAAGTTATATAATTCAAGATATCTTCTATTAGCTATATTTAAAAAAATAGAAACATGATTTTGGGCAACGATACAAAGTTTTATACAGCCAAATTTAATGAGTAACATTTCTATGCATAACTAAAAAAGAGAGAAATTATTTTGGGTTTCGATAGAGAGGGTTATACCGCCAAATATAGGTAATGTTTTAACTTTTAACATTTCTGTGTATTAGAAAACTGGAATAAGCGCCGCACGCAGGCGTGACTAAATAGACATATTATTATTGGTTATTTTGGGAAATGAAACAAAAGGTGTATGTACAGCCAAGTTTAATGATGTGCGTGATTTCAAGCTTGTTTTTATTTTCCGTCGCTTTACTACTGCGGTGCTAATGTTCGCTTAGGTGCCTTACAGATTTATAAAGGGTAGGTAACCTTAGAGAGTAACAAAACTTTTCTAAAATAATAACTCAACGAACGTATCTAACAGTTGGTCGCGTAAATACGTATATCAAAATTTGTTTAACATTTTTCGATTTGTATGTTATTCTCCGAAATGTTCTAGGCATTTTGGTGATAACCGAAAAATCGGTATTCTCATGGCAACAACTATCAATGACAGGCTCAAAAGGGTAAAGAACCCAGAGCCGTAGACCCTCAGATGCCAGAGCCGTAAAACTCATTAAAAAAATTCCCTATGTTACATAATAAACAACAGTTGCCGAGCAACCAAGGATTAAAGCCCAGTTTAGACCAAATAAAAAATTAACAATTTTCAAGTATTTATGTAGTCTATCTTATTATCCGGAATTTTCTTAGCATTTTGGTAAAAACCGGATCAAAATCTGTTCAGTAGTTCTCAAAATTTATCGTGTTCAAACAAACAAACAAACAAATAAACACATTTTTTTTATCCCTACGTTCTTATTATATGTATAGATAACACTTTTAGTTCAAAGTGTAATTTATAGCTTTTATGACATCTGTCGGTAGTGAAGCGAATTTGTGTGCGCATTACTTAAGTAGCCTGTAAACTTGAATGCCATCATTGCCAACAAATTCAAATAGATGGCATGGTGTTTCCGAGAGATGCTTTTGACAGGTGCTTTTAGTGTCTGCTAAATGGCACTGGTTTGCCTCCTGCATCTTCATGTGCCCCTAGTATTCGTGCAGCGTATAAATGCTGTTCGGAGCTTGTGAGAGAACCAAATGCAAGCTTAGCCCAATAGCTAGAGTTCTTTCTTATTTTGTTGATGTTAAAAAACGTCTTCTAAACTCGATCAATACGGAAAGCCGATTAGAAAGATTTTATAAAGTAAACTGTTTTGAATAGTGTAGACTACGTTATGACATTTATGAAAGATAGTAGGTAGTTGAAACAATGAAAGAATTGGTTATACTCGTATGTGTTACTGTTGAACACACCATTGCTTTTTAACATTGCTGTTATCGTGACTAACTTATAATATAAGATGGTAACTAACTATCTGTCACCTATCATTTAATTACAAGATCACAGTACATTTTTCTTTATAGTAAGATGAACTTTTTGTGGTGTAGTTTTAGGCAAAAAAAAGTCTATCAACGACTCAATCAAAGGTCGATTACGGAAACAGGGTATAGGTTGAGTCAAAAAGACGTTATTTCATAATATTGGTACAAACGACAGATTTGAGGTTCGTTTTGGTATTTTCTTTATTTTAAAGACAATATTTTAATTAGAAGACAATACACAGAGCTCAGAAACTTGGGACGGGTTCGCAGGGATAGCACCAAAATTAACACGAAATTAATCATACTAATATTATAAAGCTGAAGTGTTTGTTTGTTTGGTTGAACGCTCTAATCTCAGGAACTACTGGTTCGAATTAAAAAAAATATTTGTGTTTGATAAGTAGTCCATTCAGTGCAGTGCGGTGGTTGTTAACGACTGTTAATGCAGCCGGGTCCAACAGCTTTATGTGCCTTCCGAAGCACGGAGGAACTCTAGATGATACATTTTTGGTCACCCATCCGAAGACCGGCCTTTTCGAAAGTTGCTTAACCTCAGCACTCGCAGACCAGGCGCGTTAACCACTGCGCCATCAAGCTCCGCGAGAAAAATGCATGCAACGTTCTAACTAACTTCTTCAAGTTCTTATTCTCTCAATAAGTATCTTTATTCTTATGTAGTATATTTTTATTTTTTATTTTTTTATTTTATTTTAAAAATAAATTATAATACTTTTATTTCAGACTGTGTCTATATAAGTAGGTAATTGATTGACAATAAATTATAATTATATTATTATAATTAATAGTATAAGTATTGTATTTTATTTAAGGGGGTGCAGCGCGGACGCAAAACTGCGAGTTTCAAGTTTCTTTATGATAGCGAGCGAGCGGCGCGTGGCAGTGGTGTGACAACGGCGCACGACTACGAATACGCACGCACACTAATATCTGTACAGAGTAGGCTGGTGATTTAATTAGAGCAATGTTTACTTTCGTAAAATCATAGGCATTTGGGTAAAAAATAAGAAAAGTCTTAATATTTTCATATTCATGTTTTTTTATTGAAAAATAAGACAACAGTGACCTGCGGAATATCAATACAAACATTTTGATGTCGGATCATTGTTTCATTTGTGCTATATTTACAAAGTTTCTGAAGAAATAAGTTTTTAGATATCATTATTTTACGTATTGTGTATGCAGTTTCTGGGTATTTGTTTCAAATTCCAAGACAACCATGACCTTGTGAAAGGATCAAGCTAGCCTATACTAGTCCTTTTAATGTATAAGACCTATTCAGCGCCTAGCACCAGTGACATAAAAACACGTAAATTTTCAAATTCCGCGCTGCACCCCCTTAACTCACATTGTTAAATTCCCAATAACACACAAACCAAATACATAATAATAATTTTTTTTTTTTTATTTATTTATCGAAATCAAAACATACAATTTCTTTTTTAATATATGGTACTACTTAAGCCTCTTGGGTTTGTGTGGAGTACCTATCAATAATATTATTCCACGTTATCCGTAAAAGGGACATTTAAAGTCACAATTTGTCATATAATTGTGTAGGCAAAAGTGAGAGTGGGCTAATAGATCCGACGCTCGTGTGCTGCATTTTAAATACGCAGATTTTGTGTGCATTAACTTTGTTTTTTGTGCGTTCAGCACTAGACCCATATCGTGACACCACATGTTCAGCCTATTAAAGTCATTTTGGAGCAGGGTGCTGATTTCTTTTAAGTCATTGCCTGTGATTAGCAGGCATGTGTCATCAGCAAACTGGTATGACTTGCAGCTACGGAGTATTGTGTCCATATCATTTACATAGGACAGAAAATGCAAAGGCCCACAAACAGATCCTTGTGCTGTTCCGTAGGTAACTAAACTGTGTCACTGGGGCTGTTGGCAATTTTAACTTTATATTTTCTATTCTTTAGATAGTCGACGCACCAGCTAAATTAATTACTTTATAAACTAGCACTGTACCCGCGTCTCCGTCCGCATGGATTTAAGATATTAAAAATATTTTTTTTTAAATTCATATACAATAGCCTATGTTACTCGCAAGGAATGTAGCATTCTATCAGTAAAAAAAATTGGGATTGGACCAGTAGTTCCAGAGATTAGCCCCGACATACAAACAAACAGTCACGAACGTTACCTCTTTATTAATAGTAAAGTTATGTCTTTTAATTGACCCTGGCTAAATGCGCAAATTGCACTAACACCTTTTTGTAGAAGAAGAAGAAGATTAACACACTAAGTACAACAAAAATTAATTACATGTAAAAAATATTGAAAAAAGAAGATAATAGATTGATGGATAGGAAGTGATGTACAAAATTTATCAAGAAACCGCATAACCATCTACTTACATCTACAACTTTTATGCGCTGTCGCGGCACTACATTGGGTATATGGTCAAGATGGAAGATAAAAGAGGCAATGAATAAAAGCTAAAAAAACCGATCAAGTGCGAGGCGGACTCTCGAACCAAGGGTTCCATACAAACTTGTATGGAAATAGTTTGTTCCTCACGATGATCGAGTGTCTCCATACCGATGTATGGACATAGGTCGCAATTAGTTTAGCAACCGCAAAACTTTTTTTTTAGTTGGAACAACAAATTAATGACTTTCGGATTTGCATACCTTCCGAAGCACGGAGGAGCTGGAGATGATACATCTTTGGTCACCCTTCCGATGACCGGTCTTTGCGAAAGTATCTCAACCTTAGCAATCACAGATCGCGCGTATTCACTATTACGCCATCGAGTTCCTGAACTGTTAAACTAATTGATATTAGTCATATAGTTATAGTCATAAAGTTGATATTAGTCATGTAGTAGTTAGTCATATCAGTCATATCACCGTCAAAATCATAATAATTTACACTTCTGCTGCTAAATGTATGAAAATTTCTTTTCTGTGTATGAAAAGTTTTAATTTTAGCGTCAAAAATACAAAGCATAATGAACATTATGCAATAAAATAGCAAAAGTTTTAAAATAAAATTGCGTTGGACATGTTGCAGTTTTGGTTTACACACTCGCTCATAGATTCAAAATTCAAAAAATTCAAAATTCAAAATCATTTATTCAGTTTAGGCTACAAATAGCTCTTATGAACGTCATTATGCCATCGGTTCGTAAGTCTACTCTGGGCGGGAGAACTTGTACTGAGAAGAACCGGCAAGAAACTCAGCAAGTGTCCAGCTCTTTTCTCCCTTACAGCGTCAAAAATATTGGAAAATGCCCTATCATAAAAGGACACTTTCCATCACAAACAAACACACAAAAAAAGGACAATCACAACACCCAAAAATAATACAAAACAAAAAAAAAAATAATAATAATAAGTTTGCAAAAATTACATCAGGTAACTACCAATTTCAATTTTCACAATGTCATACAGTACTAATAGAAGTCAAAAATTATCTAAGAAAACAAAGTTAAAGTATACGAGTATAATAATAATAAAAATAAGATAAGTAAGCAAGAGCAGACTTGCCTCCACAGGAGGCACCCGTTCACGAGTATGACATATGAATCAGCCATCGCTTCACTCAACCATATCTTAGGGAATGTAACGACCCGACGCACATGCCACCACCGCAGAGACAATAAAGAGAGCATGCCACACTCAAGCTACTCTAAATATGATGATAAATAGATGACTCATAGATGATGACCATTATACAAAACATAACTCCTAAGATTTATCCACTTTTAAAAGTAAAGTAAAAGTAAAAATAGCCTATAACTGTCACACTGCTGGGCAAAGGCCTCCATCATCGAAATCAAATCTAGACCTTTTTAACTAAGACTTTTTGAACGCCTTGGTTTTAATTATAATTAGAAGTTTTTATAATTAAAAACGTCGTATAGTCATTTCAATGACGCGCGGCGACACGCGGCATTTTTACTGTTAATCGCTTGACACATGCGTGTTTTAAAGTTTAGTTTTATTTAAATTTACTTGTGTTTTGTGCTCTGACATAATCTTATATGGTGCAAAGTATTGTATAAGGTTTTTCTTTAAATAAAGGCTTTTATTTAAAAGTATCACATTTTTTGTACAATAAACTGGAAAAAAACGCTCATCCTACTTTCACCTTCGAATTACTAATCTAGTGCAAGGTAAAACTGTACATATTTATGGATACGTTTTTAGCTTAGCTAATAACGATTCCTACGACATAAGTTTTATCTACATACAATACATAGAATCGCTTTAATCTAGCAAGTTTCACATAAATAATATATGGCAAGTTTTCAAACTTTTTTGTAGATATAGATATTCCGAGATGTACTACCACCGGGAAAACAGGAATATCAAGGAGATACTATTTGGCAGAATCTATGACGAATACACAGAATTTTACGTAAGCTGAATATGCGCTTATTTTACGGTATTCAGCATATTCGGCAAATCATGAGGTGTTCATATTCGACCGAATATTCGGTTTATTTGTGATACAACTTAGAAATCATTAAAATGGCAAGTTTTAATTCTTACCATTACGTCAACAACATACAAGGACAAGGTAAGAAAAGGTTAATGAATTTTCTTTACATTAGTACGACATGCTACAACCTATGTATACCCTTCCCGAAACACTACATTTGTTTCCAATGGTGATTTTTTAATGTAATACTCGTACACTGTTGTCATTGCTGGGAAAACGTCTACTTCGTTATTTGTAGCAGTGATTGATGCTATAAGAATCAGCAATGCTATAAAATCAATCGATCAGTGTTGATTAAAAATATATTTCCAAGTGCTTGTTTTGAAACAGCACAAGAAACGTGAAACAAACAATATCATACTATGAGAGATATGAATACTGTTCCGATGCGAAATAAGTGAAAGCAGTCAGCTTTAGCCGTGTCAATAGGGTTCAATCAAGGTTACTAGTGAGGCTAGTAGTATTGATTTTTAAGGAGCTATGTCGCGAGTACACGCGGCAGATGCCCCTTACGTTTCATGAGCGCCTGGTGCACATGCGTTGTTTATGCGTCCACTTTTACTCTGAGAAGGCTAAGTTGCCAAACATCCAGTGAAAATTAATTTTATTTAATCCAATAAATAATTATAGAGTGTACAATTTAACATATCTGATGTATGTGTTTTTTATTTACTATTTTGCCAGCTTCTCATTCGTAATGAACATTTTTTACAAAATACTTATAAGTTTTCTTTTAAAATTGTTACACTTGAGATTTTGTCCCTCTTGAGAAAAGGAAGAAAATCTCAAATGCAAACTCCAGTGGGTGTTGTAAAATAAAACTATTAAATGTTTCATGGCTAGGTAATATATTTTATATTAAACATTGTTAAATATCACCAATACAAATCACAATATAAGAAACTTTGGGTAGAATGTGACCCGATAGGTTAATAATATCCACAATAATTTTAAATAAATTTTGTTATAATTTTATTATCTTAAACAATTCATCTATTATTAATCCTAACCTTATTACTTAACCATAACACACCCTAAACCTCAAGAAACCTTATGGGTCAAAGTGACCCAGCAGGTTAATGAGGCGATACAGTTATATTAAAGGGTTCTATAAAGTACCTAACCTGCCAGCTAATATTTCAGCGGTAAAAGCTTAGGTCGTGAGTGGTTGGGATAAAGCCAGTACCGTCCGGATAATTCACACTAGTAATACTAAATACCTATGATGTAAATAAATGATATAACTAAATGATGTCCCGGTTAAAGAAAAATTAATATAATATATGTATTATTTGTGAGATACATTATGTTTTCATCCGATGGCCAAGTCAATCTTATCAATCTTTAAAAAAAATCTCTTCTTAAAAATTTTCAAATTTCCAACTCGAATGCACTTCTCGCCTGCATCTGCATCTTATAACACCACCATGACGATCGGTCAATAATCATCGAAGCTATGTATATATACGGAAATAACCGTTTTTTCTACAATTCCAAATCTAAAATCTAAAGGGACCACCTACACAGGTCACAATTATTAACCGATTTTCATTTTTCATTTTGTCATTGTCATTTTAAAGCTAAACTGATACTCTAGGACCCTTTTTTATATTTTTCTTAAGCCGGGTTTTTTTTCGAAATATTTACAATTTAGTAAACAAACATCCCTAAAAAAACCCGATTTTCTTTACTTATTTCAAAAATCCAAAAAAAGTTATAAGCCGATTTTCAAAATTCAAACACTTACACGTGTCTCGATAAATTAATCAACTCTTGATACTATTCCCATCTCGATCCTCCCAAAATCCTCGGATCTATGGCCAAAAATACGTCTCAGGCGATATTCTCCCAAAATCCTCTGAGCTATGGCCAAAAATCCGTCTCAGGCGATATACTCCCAAAATCCTCGCAGCCCAAAAATCCGTCTCAGGCGATATACTCCCAAAATCCTCGCAGCCCAAAAATCCGTCTCAGGCGATATACTCCCAAAATCTTCGCAGCCCAAAAATCCGTCTCAGGCGATATACTCCCAAAATCCTCGCAGCCCAAAAATACGTCTCAGGCGATTTGCATCTGATAGGTAATCATTTTCAATGGTAAAAATCAGTTTGACTTATTTTTATGTACGAATACAAACTCACACTTGACCAAAAAAATTGTTATGCCGAAATTGTTTTTACAAAGAAGATTTCGAATTTCTCTTATGGTTTGGATTTCTACATAGTACATATTACGCGGTAAAGTGTGCATGTGTGTTTGTTTGCTTACATTTGTATGCAATGACGACGATGACGCTGACGTGTCTCCTGCAGCTTCATTTGTTCCTAGTATAGGTGCAACATTTTCCTTAAAATGCAGTTTACGCAGCACTTTAAAAAAATGCATGCAACGTTTTAATTAACTTCTTCAAGACTTGACTTATTCTCTCAATAAGTCCGCGTGACATCTCAGTAACGTTTTACATCTTTATTAATAACTAGCACTGTACCCGCGTCTTCGTCCGCGTGAATTTAAGATATTAAAATGTATTTTTTATATGCCATTCCAAGCCATGCCAAACCACACTGCTTGATCACGATCAAAACAACGTCAGAAAGTTTCTAGAGGGAATGGCATATTTCCATATATACTACTCAAAACAAAATAAGGGCCACGAGGTATTTTGTCTGTACCATGAAAATAATAAAACCAATATTAATTTTTTTGTCTCCATAACGAAAACTAATGTTGTTTTTACCGTGTAGACCAATAAATTTATTCCAATAATAATGATTAAAAACTTTATTTGCTTTTGAAAGAAAAAACACATTTAAGGTTAAAAATAAAAACAATGTAAAGTTACTGAAAACAAAAGAAAATACTCCATGCTCATCTTTTAGTAACGGGTATGCCCCCCTCGTTTCGTTACGCACTCCTGAAGCCTGGAGTGCATGCTCTCAATCAAATGCCTGACATTTTCCATTGGAATCTCTTCCCAGGCTCTTTTAACAGCGTTGATGAGTTGCTGTTGGTTGTGGATTTCCTGATCACCGTCTCTAACTCTTCGTTTCAACTGATCCCACATGTGCTCTATTGGATTTAAGTCCGGACTGTTCGCCGGCCACGGCAAGACTTGAATTTGAGACGCTTCCAGTACAAACCGAGTCGCTTGAGCCGTGTGTGCACGAGCATTGTCTTGCATCAAGATGAATCCAGGACCCGCTCGCTGGGCAAATGGGATCACATGTGGTCTGACGACTTCCTCAATATACCGCTGAGCAGTAACAGTACCCTCATTTAAAATAGCGAGCTCAGTTTTGCCGTGTAAGCTTATCCCGCCCCAAATCATTACATTTGGACCACCAAAACGATCGACTTCATGGATGCAGGCTTCTGAAAATCTCTCGCCGCGTCTTCTCCATACTCTAATACGCCGATCGTCGTTAAAAAATTTAACTTTGCATTCGTCTGTGAAGAGCACCATGCCCCATTGGTTTATGTCCCAGTCCAAATGTTGACGGGAAAATCTTAAACGATTTGCACGATGATTTCTGGTTAATGGAATACGGACAACTCGCCTTCTTGATGCCTGCTGGTCTTCATGCAATCGATTACGAATAGTTTGGTCACTGACACGAGTACCCGTTGTGAGCCGTAAACGATTTTGCAGCTTGCGGGCCGTCGTTGTGCGATCTCGGCGCGCACTTAATCGAATGTAACGATCCTCTTGAGCTGTTGTAATGCGAACTCTGCCCGAACCAGGTCTTCTTCTAACACTGCCGGTCTCTTGGAAACGATTCCATAGATTTTGAATAGCTCTTCGAGAAAATCCCAATTGCAAACCCACAGATCGCTGCGAATGACCTTCTTCAATCATTGTAACGGCTCTGGTTGCTGTCAGCAAGTCCATATGACGCCTGCGTGCTTGTGGCATATTGCAAAAGATGTTTCTGACTCGAGATATCAATGAACTCTGATAATTTCTAATAAACCAAGAAGCTAGGGAAAGCAAAACGTCAAAGAAAAAGAAATACCTCGTGGCCCTTATTTTGTTTTGAGTAGTATATATTTTCAATCAATAATTTTTATTTATTTTATTCAGATATGCAAATTGCAAATATTTTTGATAATTATTTTGTAAATATACCTGTGCTGACAACCTCAGATTTAGATTCATCACCAGAAGCTGCACAAACATTACTCCAAATATATGTACCAAAGTGTAATGTTTCTTTTCAATTTAAATATATCGATTCAATGGATATTATAAAAACATTTAAATCACTGAAAATGAAGAACACAAGTGATTTGTGGGGCATATCTATAAAAGTAATTAAGAATATTATATATTCTATTGCACCATATCTTGCTGAAATTTTTAATAACTGTGTGAACAAAGGTATCTTTCCCGATCTTATGAAGTTTAGTAAGGTCATACCTTTGTTCAAATCAGGAAACAAAGAAGACCCCACTAACTATCGACCCATTTCAATACTACCAGCTCTAAGTAAAATTTATGAAAAAGTTATATTGGAACAGTTGATATCATATTTTAACATAAACAATCTTTTACATAGTAAACAATATGGATTTACAAAGGGTCGTTCTACTACTGATGCAGGTGTTGCTCTAATAAAACATATATTTGATGCCTGGGAGGAGTCTCAAAACGCCCTTGGAGTTTTTTGCGACTTGTCCAAGGCTTTCGATTGCGTTGAGCATAGGACTCTGGTGATGAAGCTACATTACTACGGTCTCAAAAATACCGCACTAAATTTAATCCAGTCTTATCTCAGCTCTAGAACACAGACTGTCGATATTAATGGAACTAAATCATCTGGTTCTCATGTAAAAATGGGAGTTCCACAAGGGTCCATTCTTGGTCCTTTTCTGTTTTTGATTTATATCAATGACTTGCCATTCTTTGTAGAGAACTTCTGTGAAATCGTATTATTTGCAGATGATACTTCACTCATTTTTAATGTAACTAGGTGTAAGAATAATTACGACGATGTAAACAAAGCTCTCTCAGATGTACTCAGTTGGTTTACTGTTAATAATTTGCAGCTTAACGCTAAAAAAACAAAATGTATTAAATTTAGACTACCAAATGTCAAGAATGAACCAACCGATATTAGAATAAACGGCGATCGATTAGATTTGGTAGACTCAACAGTTTTCTTAGGTATAACCTTTGATTCAAAACTTCAATGGAATCCTCATATAACGAAATTGGCCGGCAAACTCAGTTCTGCTGCTTATGCCATTAGAAAAATAAGGCAGTTAACAGACGTTGAAACTGCTAGAACAGTTTACTTTAGTTATTTTCATAGTGTCATGTCGTATGGCCTCTTACTGTGGGGAACAGCGGCTGATATTGAAACTATATTCATTTTACAAAAACGAGCAGTAAGAACAATCTATAGACTAGGTTCAAGAACTTCTTTAAGAAATCTTTTTAAAGAGATTGGTGTGCTGACAGTGGCTTCTCAATTTATTTATAATTGTATAGTTTTTGTACGTTGCAATATCAACTCATTTACCAAACACGGTGACGTACACAATTTTAACACTAGAAGTAAGACAAAACTTGTGATGCCACTGTTCAGGTTACAGAAGGTCCTTGGTTCTTTCTTGGGGCAAGGTATACACTGTTATAATAAAATACCAAATACTGTACTAGATTTACCTCTAGATAAGTTTAAAAAACATGTAAAGTCTTCTTTACTTAAAAAAGGTTATTATACAGTCAGAGAATATTTAGATGATAAAACAGCCTGGCTATAATAAGAAACGCATACTTTTCTACTTTTTATAATAAAAAATTATACTGATATGATAGCCTTTATAAACAGTGTCCTACAGATAACAAATAGCGTTACGTTAAACATTTCAATTAGTTTTGATTTAGAGTAGCTTGGGTGTGTCATGCTCTCTTTATTGCCTCTGCGGTGGTGGCATGTGCGTCGGGTCGTTACATTCCCTAAAATATGGTTGAGCGAAGCGATGGCTGATTCATTATGTCATACTCGTGAACGGGTGCCGCCTGTGGAGGCTGGTCTGCTCTTGCATACTTGTCTTAATTTTATTATTATCAACTATAGTTTAACTTTGTTTTTTCTTAGACAGGTTTTGACTTTTACTAGTACTGTATGACATTGTAAAAAAATTTAACTGGTAAATGGTGTTTTTGCAAACAATTTTTTTTTTTCTCATGTGATTGTCCTTTATATTATGTGTTTTTTTTATTTGTGATGGAAAATGTCCTTTTATGATAGGGCATTTTCCAATATTTTTGACGATGTAAGGGAGAAAAGATCTGGACACTTGCTGAGTTTCTTGCCGGTTCTTCTCAGTACAAGATCTCCCGCCCAGAGTAGACTTACGAACCGATGGCATAATGACGTTCATAAGAGCTATTTGTAGCCTAAACTGAATAAATGATTTTGAATTTTGAATTTTTTATTTCGATACGATATGTATTTATTTACAAAGTTATGGTACTTATTAATTTGATTAATTTGGTATGCTATGTTGGTTTATAGTATGTTGGTGCAAACCTGCATCGTGCTATGACTTCGTTTTCATTACTCTACTAAATTTATACTCATATTGAAACCTGCTGTTTCATAATTATAATTGCAATTGCATAAACTATTATTCAACTATTATTAAATATTATAGCATACCCTACAGTAATTGAATAAATAAATGAGGTCTTCTCTTCTATGTTATTTAGAGCAACGGGTCCAAAAAAGCTGATGGATGACGACTATTATATTAATCACTAGCAGACCTGGCGGACTTCGTACCGCTTTGACAGTTTCCATCATTGAGTTAAATATATATCAATGGTTTCCATGACAACAAAACAAACAAATCATTTTGTATTGGAAAATTAAATTGTATTTTAGTTTTTTTTTAATATAGCCTATGTTACTCAGCGCTAATGTAGCATTCTAATGGTGAAAGATTTTTTTAAATCGGCCTAGTAGTTTTTGAGTTTATTCGTTGCAAACATACATACATACAAAAATACAAAGGTTTCCTCTTTATAATATTAGTATAGATTAGATAGTTATGTAAAATACATTACACTATGTATTTTACTACTACCTACTACAGTTTACACAGTACAGTATACACAGTACAAAATACATAATACAGTTCCTATGCAAAATGGTTATTAAGAAGAACAGTTCTCGTTTGTCATTACTCATTATTCCTATATTATTTATTGTAAGTACTTATATATACTTTCACATATAAATGTATCAAAATGAAACTTATAATATATTTTTTTCTAGGAAGTCAGCAGCATAACTATGTATACCTACCTTACCATATACAGCAGCGCGAAAACCATACATTCTGTAAAAAGAAGTTGAGAAAACAATAAAGGTGCTAAGCTGGTAGGTTTAAATAATATGCCAACAATTTAATTTTACTGTATAATGAATAGGTAGTCAATAAGTATTGTATTGACTTTGACAAGAATCATAAATTTCTTTTAATGATATATGAATTTGTTTCTACAGGATGCTATTTTTAATTCAAGTCCTACATTGCCAGAAATTTTATTTGGTAGAACCATGGTAAAACCTTCCGTGAGCAACCTTTACAATTTTATAAATTAGTAGATATATAGGCGCCTCAAATTAAAAGAAAACTATAATTTAGGCTTAAAATTTTATTAGGTTGTTTTTATTGAATTAATTAATGAAAGCTCAATTTTATTCTGTATAATTGAATGAAATTATTTGATAATGTGAGAGATGGAGATAATGAGTTTGCTAAACTTATATCATATTTTATTTGTCTGTCTGAGATGCATTCGTCAAACCTCTCTTGACATATGGAACGAAATATATCGCACTCAAAACATTGCTGGTTCCACTAAACTGTTCTTCCCAGACGCCAAGAGAGCCTACAATAAAGACTAGAGACTAATTAGCCTGAATGGCCTCACCCAAGCACTGACAGGTCACGGCGCAGCGGGCTCTCTGACTACTAACACCAGTTTGAGTGTAAGGAGAGCCCGTTGTGCGACTGTGATACAGACCACAACGAGACCATTTTGCATCTAATAAAAGAATACCAAGGTGAAACACGAAGCGTATGAAGCAAAAGATTGATGAGCTCGTTAATATAAACTCGATTAAAGCTTTGATAACTAATAAAAACATAGAAGCAACTTAATATTTGTAGTGTGTAAGATGGATAAGTATTTAATTTTCAAAAATAATTAATTATGTAATAAATAGCAAGTAAGAAAAATTTAAATTTCTTATTTTAAAATAAAATTAGTATTCAGTATGTATGTTGCTCTTGTAACATAATCTGCTCCTTTGTTCTTTTCTGATTAGGTATATTGATTCCCTAGAAAACTGAATGAAAATATACTGAAATTACACTTAAAGCAAACAAGAGTCGATATCTCAAAAACTGCCCAATACTGGGAAATGTTGTCAAAGTATTTTTTTTATGTCTTGACAAGTTCTTTCAAAAAAATAAAAAATGAAGCGCAACAAGCAAAATTAAAAAAAAAATCTTATATGTCCTTTTATGACTGACCATTAAACTCGGCACTCATTTAGAGATACTTCTTTTGTCGTTGAAGACAGCAACCAAGGCATGCACAATATTGAACTTGGCTCTCATTCCACATTTATGTTTTTGATGGGATACTTAATAATGCATACTTGGAAAAAGAATTGGCTTGTGTGTAGTTAGTATAGTTAAAATATACAATAGTTAAAAATACAAGTTTTGCTGAGGAGCTCGATGGCGCAGTGGTTAACGCGCCCGGTCTGCGAGTGCTGAGGTTAAGCAACTTTCGCAAAGGCCGGTCATCGGATAGGTGACCAAAAATTTATCATCTCGAGCTCCTCCGTGCTTCGGAAGGCACGTAAAGCCGTTGGTCCCGGCTGCATTAGCATGCAGTCGTTAACAACCACCAATCCGCACTGGGCCCGCGTGGTGGTTTATGGCCCGTTCTCCCTATCCATCCATAGGGAAGGCTCGTGCCCCAGCAGTGGGGAAATTAAAATGAACTGATGCTGATGATGACAAGTTTTGCTAAAAAGTAATGCGAAAAAATGTAAACCATAGCACATAATAAATAATAGTACAAGTAACCACAGCAACAATTCAGATTTTTTTTAAAGTGAGAAATGCCTGGAATATCAGCTAGATTGGTACCAGGAGCGCATAGTCATTAGACAGGTAGCTAGTCTGTGAAATATGGGCGGGGCAATACCCACCCTTACACCCCCACACCCCCACCCCCGTTGCACATCCACTATTGCACTGGTCAGAGGAGAGGAGGAGAGATAAGAGATGTCGACTATCCTTTATTACTCCAGGCAGGCCGTAAAAACGAAAGTTCATTGCTATTATAGATTTTTACACCATTTTGTTTTCAATATATTTGTTCTTTAAGCTTTATTGTCATTTGTTACCTTAACACTACACATTGCATCAAAACACTTTAACAGTATTTTTTTATTCAATTTTATTTTTTGTTTTTTTATCATGAAATGTTCATTAATATTTTCGACCTAACTTATATAGTTTGTATTTAACACAATGATCCCGGATGTTACGGAGTAAATACTTATATTTAGGTTTTATACTTTTGCTTCTTTTCTAAATGTCATTTTCTTTTGTTCTGTTTTTGTATGGGCTTGTCGTCGTGGTTGCTGTCTTGGTATGTTTTATTTTGTTATTTCTCCTTCTATTAATTATAATTCTTTTTACTTTGCCTCATATTCCTTAATACAGTCCACCTTTTCCCTTTCGCCTTCTTCCGTTACATTTTTAAGCATTAAGCTTTAACAGCGTATTTTAGGAAACGTGATTTTCGAAATATTGTGTTTTCTATTACGAGGGCTTAGAATACGAGGGCAGGTTAGTAGTCCGATTAAAGGGCTAAAGTGCATATATTTTTTTAAATACTTAGAATACGAATTTTACTCGTGTTTAATCAACATAGGACTTTTATAAATTATTGTAACGCTCCGAACCTTTACAGGGTTCGTGGTTACAAAGAAACTGACGTGTTGGTCGTCTCACAATTGATGTGTAAATAGGTGCTGCATTTTGCTTGAATCTCGCAATCTTAGAAATTTGCATGCAGCTTTACGCAAGGCAAGCAAACGTCGAAAAACCAAAACAGAACTTAGAATACAAAAAAATCTAGATAATCGAAGATATTACTTGTCCCAGGCGCCAGCCTTTTTGAATGTTCACAAATCAAGGTGCCGTCTTAATAATCTTCTCTAGTCTTTCATAACTACAGGAGTTGCGTTTACATACCATGTAAGCTTATTTAATATGCCAAATCTCTGGATTTACAAAAGGTACGCTTGGCAACGTAGCCACCTTCTCAGAGTGAAACTGGCTGCATAAACGCGGCAATGCACCAGGCGCTCATGAAACGTAAGGGGCATCTGCCACGCGTTCTCTCCGCGTCTGCTAAGCTTCAACTTATGTCGTAGGAGTGAATTAGCGGAACAGTTTAAGGGGGTGCAGCGCGGAATTTCGAAAATTTACGTGTTTTTAAGTCACTGATGCTAGGCGCTGAATAGGTCATATACATTAAAAGGACTAGTGTAGGTTAGCTTGATCCTTTCACAAGGGCATGGTTGTCTTGGAATTTGAAACAAATACCCAGAACCTGTATTAACAATACGTAAAAGTAATGATATATAAAAACTTATTTCTTCAGAAACTTTGTAAATACAGCACAAATGAAACAATGATCCGACATCAAAATGTTTATATTGCTATTCCGCAGGGCACTGTTGTCTTATTTTTCAATAAAAAAATATGAATATGAAAATATTAAGACTTTTATAATTTTTTACCCAAACGCCTGTGATTTTACGAAAGTAAACATTGCTCTAATTAAATCAGCAGCCCACTCTGTACTGTACTAACATATTAACTACAAGTTGAATACCTAATTAGAATTTTTTATTCAGATTTACTTCCCTAAAATTACACAACTACATTACTCACGAGTCTAATTATAACATACGAATGTATAACACTGCACAAAAATAACATTTTATTTTCTTTTACAATCTAAGTGAAATTCATTGGGCGCTTTCTTTTGGCGTTCATTCTCACTTTCTCGACTGGCATCATCTGCTTTATCGTCACTATCCTCGGCAGCAAGATCGAATTTAAAGAATTTGCCATGCCATCCGCCAAGTCGAGCAAAAAAACGGCACGGCCGTACCAAAAAAGCGGTACAGCCGTATCATCTTTTTCTCGAAACAGTTCAGGCCATTTTCGACCCCCTATAACGTTGTTGTGGATAAAACTAGAAGCCTGAACTTTCAGATTTCAAGCAGGCATTTTATACACACGGTACCTATATTTCAAATTTCATTCAATTTGAACCAGTAGTTTAAGAATTATAACTAGACAAAGTTTCTTACTTTTGTCACTCACTCACTCATTTACTCACTCACTCACTGACTGACCGATCATCAAAACTCTAAGGCACTTCTAGCAGACAGATCAAATTTAGGATACAATTAGTATTTAGTGTATAAATCAAGGAAAAACTAAAATATTTTGCAATTTTGGTCCAGTTTTCTAGATACACTAACTGTATAAATAACTTTGTAATCCCATATAAATATTTAGGATTACAAAGTTACATTTGCAGTTAATGAATCAGTGTACCTATAATGGAATAATAGGTGTAGATAGGTACCTAGATGGTACCAGAAAGGAAAACAAGTAGGACTATCTACAAAAGAAATTAGATGCCATCAAAACCAAACTTGTAAAAAAAAAACAATTCTCGCAACTCAGTTCTTCTACCGTAAAAAGTTGTGAGATCCATGTAATACCAAGTCGGTTAATTTATTCAGACCATATTCAATATTAAAAATCTTTTATGTTTTAAATAAATAGATTGACTTTACAATCGCACTAAACAATCTAATTTAATATAATATATGTATTACTTGTGAGATACGTTGTGTTTTCATGCGATGGCCAAGTCAATCTTATCAATCTTAAAAATAAAAAATCTCTTCTTCAAAATTTAAAAAAATGTATTAACCGATTTTCAAAATTCCAACTGGAATGCACTTCTCGCCTGCATCCGCATTTTTTAACACCATTACCATGACGATCGGTCAATAATCATAGCTACATCACTTTTTATATACGGAAATACCCGTTTTTCTACAATACCAAATCTAAAGGGACCACATACAGGTCTCAATTACTAACGGATTTTTAAAAATTTTTCGCCATTTTGTAGCTAAACCCTAGGACCCTTTTTTTCCATTTTTTCTTAAGTCGGTTTTTTTTTCGAAATATTTACAATTTAGTAAGCTAACACCCCCCAAAAACCCGATTTTTATACATTTTTCAAAATTACAAAAAAAGTTACTAGGCGATTTTTAAAATTCAAACGCTTACACGTGTCTCGATAAATTCCTCACTCGATCTATACTATTCTCATACTATTCTCATCTCGATCCTCCTAAAATCCTCGGAGCTATGGCCAAAAATACGTCTCAGGCGATTTACATCTGATAACCATTTTCAATGGTAAAATAATTCGCAGCATAAAACTTACAATTATAGTTCTTTTCGTTCTAGTTTGATTTCAATAATTGTTTATTTGAAAGACAAATGACAAAACCCAACAAAATTTAAAAAAAAAATCAAAAAAATCCGCCTGCGTAAAAAATAATAAGTAATTAAATAAAAAATCAACTGAAAAGGCCGGAGCAAGATAAAAATTCAATTTATGAAACATCATACATAACATGCAGTCGGAGGCATAAAATTTAATAATAAGTCAAATCATTCTCTCTTTGTGCGTGCCTCCGACTGTGTGTTATGTATGATGTTGCACAAATTGAATTTTTAGCACACACGTATATCTTTGAAACGTAAATCTTTCAGTAACGTAAGGCTGGTAAGGTTTAGGAAAACGAAAACGTGATTAGGGTAAAGGCCTTTATACATACCTTAAAACAAATTAAAATTTTCTACAAGTGCATGATACGTCAAAATTTGTGATATAAATTTGTTTAGGACCTCCTAAAATGTGTAATGTAAGGGACAAAAACAATGTGTTTTTTCAAGATATCCACATTTCAGGTATACCATTCGATGGCGCGTAAAATTCCGAATCCAACGGTGTATATAACTCATTTTCGGGATTTGTCCCTTACATTAATTCATATTTCTTTATGAATGTTTGTCAACGTAGCCTTCTCATAGTAAAACTGGCCAAATAATATCTTGATATTCCTGTTTTCCCGGTACCACATCTCGGAATATCTATATCTACATATAGTTTGACGTAACTTACCACATATGTACTATATATGAAAGTGAAAGTTACTACTACATTGAAGCGATTCTATTTTATTATTTATCGAAAATAGTATTGTTTATACTTAATTCATCATCATCGTCATCTTAGCCAAGAGACGATCACTGCTGGATAAAGGCCTCCTTCAAGAATAAAGGCCAAGTGCTTACCCATGGATTATACAGTCTTGATAGCAAACTTGACTGAAAGTTGACTGTACTCGAGATCTGTCTTCTTCACAAACAGCTTTCACCTAACTCTTGTTTTTAGATTTGGTCTACTTCGTAGTCCGTAGCAGTTTTGCTATGACAATCGTTAGAGATATATTACGACAATGTCTATTTTTTAAGGCTAATAAAAAATTCCGCGTTCCTGTGCCATCCTAGTGGCAAACAAGTTATGATGATGATGTGGTTTTCAATTAATATACGAGTACCCTCATCAAACTTTTACGAGTTATTTATAATATTATCTGACCGGCGCGGACTTCGTACCGCTTTGATAGAATCCATTACAACGTTTCCATGACAACAAAACAAACAAATCATTCGTCCGCTCGCTTAAGAACATCCGTATCCCATGATGGACCTAGGGGTCTTGTG
Organism: Eudonia mercurella; assembly: GCA_963082485.1. Classification (NCBI taxonomy): domain Eukaryota; kingdom Metazoa; phylum Arthropoda; class Insecta; order Lepidoptera; family Crambidae; genus Eudonia; species Eudonia mercurella. Next base: position 5,202,360 of record OY720022.1, read on the forward strand.
AATTTAGGGGGGGGGGGGGGGGGGTAGCAGCGCCACCTACTGGGTCCAATTGTGTAATCTAAACCATTCTCGAATCCACTTGAACACACACAGAAAATTTCATCCAAATCAGTCCAGCCGTTTAGAAGTATTTAAATTCATACACACGCACAAAATGTGATTATTACTTACACTCATATACTCTTTCTCTTACGTCTCCGTCGTATACTCTTTACGTCTTTCTCCCAAAATGGGGTAGACAGAGAGAGCATCGAATTCACCAATTTTGAGAAAACTCGCCGTTAGTGATATCAACGCCACATTTAGCATAATCGTAATAGGGCTCCGAGGTAGAATACATGTCACCCGTGATGGATTGCTAGCCGGGCGCCTGATGGGCGCTCCTATGACACGCACGAGAAGTTGGTCAGCTATACATTATTTTCCCTTCTTAGACTAGCATGGGAACAGTATTATTTATTCCTAATTTTAAAACCAAACAACATCCCGGATGCAAATAAATTGTACAACAGAGACATTAATAAATATATATATACACTATCGTCGAAAAAAAATATCTATCACAATGTACCAATATCTAAAGTGAAACAACAGAAATTTCATAGAATTGACAATTATTGTTCTTTTCCTTCTGATTTGAGTTAAACTGTTTGTTTGAAAGACAAATCCCAGATAAAGCGAACATTGTTGGTACGTAACGTAATCTATATACATGTAAAGACTTGTCCTGGCTGACTGATTCATCATTGCCGAGCCGAAGTCGCTGTAGCTAATTTGATGAAATTTGGACTGTAGGTTAATTGAGTGACGTAACCAGCCTAAGAAAGGATTTTACGGAAATCATACCCTAAGGGGCTCAAATAAGGGGTGAAAGTTTGTATGAAAGTCCGTCAGTTTTAGAGAAGAAAAATAATGAAAATAGGTATTTGGCTTTTTAAAAAGAAATAAAGAATGAATAGTCTCAGGAATTTTGTTTATTTTCTTTTATAGGAAAAAAAGAGAAGAAGGACTTTTTGACTTGATTAATTTAATCGATCTTTAGATTTCGCAATCAAAATAAAGAATGACGTGTTTTAGCATTTAAAAACACGTTTGTTTTTAAATGCTAAAACACGTCACGGACGATAGAATAGTATAAACGTGAAAATAGATGTGGAAAGTTTATATGGCTATAATTCTTACCATAAGTTTAGCTTTTATTAAAAACAATTACTCGTGTAGCTCATGTGAGCAAAGCCGCGATCAAAAGCTAGTTGATTATAAGAGCTCAAGCGTCGAATACCCAGACACAATAGAATTTTAATTGTTATCAGCCACCTGGGAAAACCATCATGGGAGACGCGGACCAAGTCGCGAGTTCGCCGCTAGTTTATAAATAAATGTGTTAAATATGCTATTGCATACATAAAATATCACTGCAAATAAGTTTAGAGATAATCTCGCATCTTCCACGTAATTGTAATCACGTTGATTACATTAAAAATATTAAAATCATTCAATCTACATACATGTTTTATTGTAAACTTTATTTATTGACAACCATCATGTTATCAATATAAGATATTAACAGTAGTAAAAGGCATCAATTGCTATGCTATATTTATTGCAAACTTTTAGAGCAACTTGGAGCGGTGATTATCGCAAGGTGGCTGGTAAGAACTGGATGAGAGTAGCCGTTGAGCGTGCTCAGTGGCGTGCACCAGGCGAGGCCTTTGTTCGGCAATAGGTTAATCTATATTCGGTCTATACGGTCTATACGGTAAAAACATTATTAACACTTTTGCAAATGCTCATTAAATTTGTTCACGATATAATTTGCGTAAAAATATTTAAATTCATTATTATGAACATAAATTGCCTAATTCCTAAAGTTGCTTACAATTAATAAGGCTTCCTTGGTAGTAAGGGGTCCAAAATAAGAGTAGATAGAGTGTATACATTTTGGCGGTTTGGATAGACCCACAATGGCGTCATTGGAAACGCACCTGATCCAGATTGTCAGAGGGTGCTGGTTCAAACCCTCTCATGAAAAAAATTTCAAAACTAACCAAATTCATCATTAAATATTTAATAGACCCAACGCTTAAAAGTTTAATAACGTCTTGTCTTGCGTGAAGTGACAAATTCTGTTGATTTTGCAAACCTTGTACTTAAATAATTTCTTGTTTCTGGTCTACGAGTATTAAAAATATCTGTTTTTATTAAATAAACTGCGAAAAGTATGACTATGAAAGTTAACAACAATATAGTTTTAAAAGCCTTATCTATACTAATATAATAAAGAGGAAACCTTTGTATTTTTGTATGCATGTATGTTTGCAACGAATAAACTCAAAAACTACCTGAGTGATTTAAAAAATTCTTTCACCATTAGAATGCTACATTAGCGCTGAGTAACATAGGCTATATAAAAAAGTCCACATAAAAAAAAATCTACAATATTAGAGAAAGATAATAATAATAATGCGGTAGTGGGCTTATGATGATGATGATGGTGAATAATAAAAATAATAAAAAAAAATAAAAATAATGTAAAAAAAATATTTAAGAATTAAAAAAACAAAAAAAAATTAAAAACTTAATTAATAAATTTAAAAAAATAAAAGAGTCATAGAATTGTATTTAGTATACCTACTTATTAGCAACACATAAACTCTAGCAATTTCCGAACGTGATTTCATTCTCACGATGCAGTTAATACTATAGCAACACAGACAGCGTGCTTTATTTAATTCGATATTCAAATATTTCCGCCATCCAGTCATATATTATGTATATATATATATATATATATATATATAATGTTTAATGTTGTGAAAACGGGGTTCTCACCATATAAACGCAGTCCAGATTCACTAGGACAGCAGAAACAGCAAGGGCTTTACTGAAACTATTTCTATTAAACCATGTCCAAGGTATCATAGGTCTACGATGCAGCAGCTAGGTAGGTGAATGAATGCTGAGACAGCATCACATCTGTCCCGTTTTAATGTAGATAGCTGTCTCAGTATTACTAGGCTGTGCGAGGGAGATACTGTGCTTGTCCACGTGTTGAGCCCCCGCCCTCTTCCTACATACCTATGTATATATTGCACTGGGAGTACACAAACCCTTGTTTTTATGACCCGATCTGAGACACCAATCATATTATTGTATTTTCCGAGTCAGGAAAAGATAGTAAAAATTAATAACAAACATTTTTTTGCCATATCTAGTATCTAATAGAAGCGTCAATATGTCCTGTAAACAAATTATAAAAATCTTTTTAATCTTGACGCGTAGAGTTATACGCGACCAACTTAATTTGTTTGTTCACAAACAATATGAATGCCATTAACTGGACGTTCCATGGTACAGGAGGAATGATGTCGGTATATTTTGATCATATTTTTATTACAAGAATTAAAGAAGCAGGTTTGTATAATTTTCAAAAAGACATGAATGTCATCCTGTAATGTAATGTTCTGATTTCACAGATCTCCAGAATGTTTATGTTGATTTCTACTAACAGAATACTGATATAAAAATTTTCAGGTTCTACTTAAAACTATTTAAACCTAATTATATTCAGAGAATATTAAAAAAAATCATAGTTTTCTTTCTATACCAAATAAAATGAAGAAATCAGGAATTCTTTCAATTAAGAAACCAATTATAATGCGATGTCATCACTCCCAACATAATGCCCTACACTCCAGATGACCTCGTGACCTTAAAAGCCTGCTACGGTCTGCGCATGCCCTAGAACTTGGGGTCTATTATCAAAATCGGCGTGTCGAGTTTGGAACTAGTCTATGCTGCCTCGCCTTTAACGTGGTATCGGTGCAATTGCAACAAGGATAGCTGTCGATAGTTCGAAATTTTGCATTCTGCGATTACCACCCTGTCTGTGACGTTGTGCCTCACCTATACCTACCTTTTGTATTGCAGTAGCATCGGACGATATAACAGCGTAACTACTCAGAATTCTGCAAGCCTGGTGTGGCAGAGCTAAATAACTCCAAGGTATCGTCGTCTATGAATTTCATAACATCATAGTTCTGGAGTCATCGTTTTGTTAAAATTTGGTTAAAAATAATTCATTGTTGAATGATGATTGCCATGGTAGAATGCTAAAAATAATGTAGATAAATTTAATGACACATCATCCGCCTATACACTGCTGGGCTCAGGCCTTCTCACATGAACAACAGCCTCAGAGATCGTGCCATAAGGCACAGCGATGCATCAAATTTAATGCGGGATGGTGATTATTAACGATTGCCATCTCACGACAACATATTATATATATTATTATTATATATTTTTAATAAGAAAACTGTGGTGATGTGTGTGTAAATAAGATTCTAACATATAATTTAAAACCAAATATAAGAAATATGTGCTTATAATTATATTGTATATATAATAACTGTGATGACTAAAACTATGAATTATGCGAATTGAATGACAATAATTATATTTATAATTTAAGTGTTTTGTGGAAGGCGCGTAAAGCCGTTGGTCGCGGCTGTATTAGGAGTCCATCAAAAGAATCGTTTTTTTAATGCTCGTTAAAGCGAGTGACGCGAGCCATACGTGTGCGCCAGGGATGCGCAAGTTGTGCTAGCTAGCAACCTGGAGTTCAGGGATGCTTAGCTTCGACTTCGCTCACCACTTAGCTCCCTAGCGCATCCCTGATGCAAACCACCCTAAACTGACAAGTAATATTTGTGTTTCAAGGGGGGTAGATCATCAAAGCAACTAATAAAACAATAATGCTAGTTCTTTCTAGAATGAGCGAAGCAGGCGGCATGCGGTTAGTGCTTAATGAATATATGATTAGGCATTTCGTAAAATATTTTGATGGGATAGATTATATTTTACGACATCTGATGTCGTGTTTGTGAACTATGCCTTTAATATGGCACGCAAATATATTTTCATCAAACCATGGTTGCTGTTGAAACTACTGGTCAGTTCCACTTTAAACTGCAATGCTACCGGTGGCGCTGTGCTTTTGGCTGCGGCTCGGTATTGATTCCTGTGGCCACATGTGATACCTCCTGCAACTTTATGGGTTCCTAGTAAAAGTGCTGCATTTTCTTCAATTACGACACTGCATCCTTGCATGCAGCTAAATTTAGCTTTAGCGAGTAGCGAGAAGCGAGTGGCAAAAATGAATTCTCGGTTACTTTAGCTTTTAGACTAACCTATGTAAAAAAATGATAATAATGGAAGATGGAAATTAGTTTTGAGATTGAGTTTGTATAATTGTTGTTTTGTATTTATTTGTCTGTTTGAGATGCGTTCATGAAGTTTTTTTGGCATATGAAACGAAAGATACCGCACTCAAAACACTGCTGGTATCTACAACTAAACTAACTGTTCTTCCCCGACGCCACAAAGCCAGAAATATATACTCGAATGTTAAGGTTATAATAATAAAAAAAAATATTTTTGTAATTTCACTGGCGTGTCTACCAAATAAAACAAACTCTAGTGGAAAGCTATAATAAATACAACATGCGATACCTCAGTAGCTTACTTTTTTCTGGTCCCTATTACTTGGTAGCTGCGTTCAAACAGGTAAGTTGATATTAGTAATTGCACTCTTTTGTCAACCAATCGAGACCAGTCATAAAATGAAAGCAATTTAATTACAAATAACGTAGTATAAGGTTGCTTAGATTAGTTCAAGCATTTAAGTTGAAAAATCGGAGCAAGCAAAAGTATTAGACAGAGGGACATGCGCGTACTATACCCCGCTATAGAAAAGGACACAGTACAGCTGGGTGCCAAGTGCGAGTTTCATTCGCTATTCGATTACGTTAACCAAAACGAGAATTTGTATGGCAAAATTTTAACTTACATACTCTCGTATGTCGCCAGGAGGCGCTGCTTCAATGCCATACTAATTTTCGTTTTTGTAAACGTAATCGAATTAATACGGATAATTAACAAAACTCACACTCGCACAGGCGCCCGCCGTAAACTGTAAGAGAGCGCGCATGTTTTATACTCATAGTAAAGACAAGGATAAATTAATTTACTATAGCCACTCAAGCGTCAACGCCGTGGTACCTCTTCCGTCAAAAACATTTGTCAAAAGAAAATTATACGAGCTACATCAAAATTAAAAATACCATTGTGTAGCCTAATATACATAATATAATTATTTAAAAGTATTATGCTTTAAACCCAGATCTATATACTCAAAATAAATGGAGAACTTAAGACAGTAGGCATTTTTCCTCCTTTTTCGACATTATTGATTTTTTGTAAAAAATACTATTCAATCTGTAACAATTACAAACATTTTGGTATAGTGAAAATCATACCAAAATGTTTGTATTTGATGCATCAGAACTATTTTTAATAAGTCTTACTTATGAACACAGACCAAATATCAATATAGACGACGCATGTGTCATGATTTGTATGAAAACCAAACGACTTAAGCAACCTTATACTACGTTATTTGTAATCAAATTGCTTTCAATTTATTTATTTATTTTATTTTATTTGGAAAACGATACAGTAACGAAAAACACAGATAGAAATAAAAAAACATAACAGAGTACACAATTACAATGTTTTCATATATAGAAACTTAGCTCATTTGAAAATTATACGTAAACAAAATAAAATAAAAAAGAATATTCAGAAGAATATTCTTTTTTTAGGGAAGTCCCTAGTGACCCTATACTAAGTAATACATAAATAAATATAAATATGATCTTAATCATTCATACCTATACTTACATACAATTATATAAACAAAAATCAAACCTAGAAGTATTGAATATAAATATTTGACAATACTACAATCACTATTGAAGTCTACAGTACAATTCGACATCGACATCAACAGTCAAGGAATCACATTGAACCAATGTTTGAAAAGAATTTGTTTAGCACTATTAGGTTTACTAAAGAAGAGATCTAAATTGGAAGCTTCTGCTAGATTATTAAAAGAATTTGCTGATCGAATAAAAAAAGAATTTTGTTTATAGTTGGTGGCATTAGAGGGTACAGAAAGAGTGATCGGTCGTCACAGATTTCTAATAGGAACTCGTAGTTTTACCATAAAAAGAAGATGAGGGGAATCTATTAATGACTGGGCTATTTTTAATAAGAGAACTATGTCTGCTATTTTGCGTCTTTCTTGAAGAGGCAATAAATGGTGCTTTCGACGCCTCGCATCGTACCCATTCTCGTAGGTCAAACACTTAAATTGTAAGAACCTTGTAAACTTACGTTGAATGGATTCTAACCTATCAATGTAAATACCTTACTGAGTATTCCAAATAGGCGAACAATACTCGAAAATTTTAATAACCTTCACACCTGAGAACTGAGAACACGATCGGATGACAAAGCCAAGGTTCCTGCTGGCTTTTTTGGCGACATGATCTACGTGTTTTTCATATGTAAGTTTAGAGTCATGTATGACACCTAAGTCATTTTATTTGTAACCTTTTTTTAATGACAACCTCCGACAACCATCATGTTATCGATATTAGATTTGAACAATAATAAAAGGCATCAATTGCTTCTCAATTTTATTTTAATTAACGCTAAATTGCTACATTAATTGTCAATTTAAAAATATTGAAATTAATAATATTGAATTTAATAATAATAATTGTCAATTTAAAAATATTGAAATTAATAATATTGAATTTAATAATAATAATTTTATGCTTAGCGGTGCGACGAGCTGAATGAGAGTAGCCGCGCATCGTGCTCAGTGGCGTGCTCTTGTGAACGTGGCTCGGAGAGGCCTAGCAGTCCAGCAGTAGCTGTAGGTACTAGCCTAACACTTTTTTAAATTGTAATTTGTTCACTACACAATTTGCGTGAAATTAATAAATCCATTATTATAAACATAGCTTGCTTTCTTCATAACTGATCTTTTATTTATTTTGTAAAAATCATATAGTTGTTCACATTTTATTAAGGTTTCTTTGGCTTACAAAGAAAGAACGGATAAAGTCGATTTTGGCTGGTACGAACCACCTCCTGGAACAATTTTGAACACTTTCCAAATTCTCTTCATGTTTTATTTTGTTAAATCGTTAAAAATCTTTGTTGACTCGACGTTTGCTTATAATGTTTTGTCTTGCGTGAAGTAGTAACAAATTCAGTTGATTTTAAAAACTTTTATTTTATTTTATTAAATAATTTCTTTTGTCTGTTATAAAAAAATCAAATGTACTACGAGTATTACAAAAGTTTACAACGATAAAGTTTAAAGTGATTAAACTGCGTAATAGTTAAAAGTGGCCGTTTTTAACTGTAACGTCTTATTTAAGTAAATCATAACATGTCAGATGTTCATTAGGTGACGTAAAAATACTAAGTTACTTCATTCAAATAGATGTTGAGCATAACTTGATTTTCTATCTCTAATTACTAGATATGTTTTTTTTTTCATTGGCGGCGCTAGTGTGCGGCGTAAACGTTCTTAAGGCGAAGGGCAAGGCACACTAGCGCAGCTAAAGAATTTAATTTGATAACTGCTAAACTGGATTTTTTTTCAAACATTGCGGACCATCCGACACTAGGCAAACAAATTGTTTACGTTTACTACTTTTAGGTTTGTTTTTGTATTCATTTGCTAACACCAAAAGTGGCCATTGTTTGTGTATAAATGCGGTAGCCCGTTTTGTGAATAAACCACGCAACAAAAAGTAGTGCACAATTATTAAATAAATACTATGGATGCTATCCTGTTATCGGACGGTACGCAATATTTAAAAAAAAGATCCGGTCCGTTAGTAATTGTCAAATTATCAATTGGTGACGCTAGTGTGCCTTACCCTTCGCCTTAAGAAATAAACCTAATTTAACTTGCATTGTTCGTCAAAATCATGGGGTCAATTGCCAGACCCAAAAGAAAATGTAGCGCTAACTGTAATCTTACGCAGAACACTAACTAGGAACCCATGAATTTGCAGGAGGTGCATGTCATAAGAGCCGTCCGGTGACTTTGCAGCTTAAGTTGAACTAAAACCACATGAGTAAATACTGTGCTAAAACAGAATTTTAAACATCAACCTGCCATCTGTTTCAGAAGCCAAAAGGTATTTGTTGTCCAAAGTAACCACTGCGTAGCTCACATACACTGTCGTCGATAGATGTCGTGATATAACAAAAATGAATACCAGAAAAATATTATGGTTAATTAAACAACATTTTAATAGAACTCGTAATATAAGGTTTGCTGTGGGTTTTCCAATATGTCAGTAGTATCATGTATATATAGCCCAAAATGGCCGCAAACTTTTTTCGTCGTCTTGAGATTTTTGTCGACGGGCCCAGAACTCACGCTTACGACGTTCTTCGTCTTACTTTTTGGGCTTATATTTTTTTTATAACTTTCTCTTTACACCTACATAAGCACTTAATTTAAAAATAGAGAATTAAACTTTGGTCTACTTAGTTCCTCCTCCTCCTTAGTCGGTCACTCTTGACAGAGTGGTCGTGGTTGATGACGTTGCATTTTCATTGGCTAAAACAGCCCTCGTGATGCGCCTCCATTTGTTGCGGTCTTCAGCGTCTCGTAAACTCTGAACTATAGAGGTCTGTGTTGTTGCTTTGACGGCGTCTGTCCAACGCGTAGGTGATCGACCGCGTGACCGCTTGCCCTCCACCCGTCCCTGGACAACGAGTCGCTCCATGGAGTGTTTGTTTCTAACAACGTGTCCGAAATACTTGAGGATTCGTGTCTGCACAGTGGACGATAATCTCTGTTTGATTTTCAATTCTGCCAGGATCGAGACGTTGGTCCTAAACGCTGTCCAAGGAATCCGCAGCAGTCGCCGCCAGCACCACATCTCAAGTGCATCGATTTTCAACCGGTCTTTCAGGCGAACCGTCCACGTTTCTGCGCCATAAAGGAGTATCGGGAAGACTAAGCTTCTCATTAGGCGGACTTTCGTGGCTTTAGTGATATTACGGTTGCACCATACTCTTTTCAGCTTATCAACGGCAGATCGTGTGATAGCACATCTCCTTCTAATCTCGTCTTCAGAACCTCCGGTGTTTGCTATGGTGGAACCGAGGTATACATAGGATTGGACAACCTCACAGTTGCCAATCATAGAGATTTCAGGATGGTTTAGTTCAGCTCGGTCCACTATCATCATCTTGGTCTTGTCTCTGTTGACTGCGAGTCCGAAGGAGAGGCTTGTTGTTTCTAAAAGTGTCAGCAGGTGTTCCATGTCTTCTTTCGTTTGTGTGAGAAGAGTTGTGTCGTCGGCATACCTCAGGTTAGATATTCTTCGACCTCCAACTGAAACGCCTTGATCCCACTGTTCCAGAACGATTACCTACTTAGATTAACTACTTAGTTAATATTAATCAAAATTAAAAGATTATTATTTCTCCTTTATTAAAAAAAATTCAAAGTAATGTGGTGGTGTTGTCTAGCCAACTAGATTTTACTAGCTACGTTCACATAAATGCATAGCACAAAATTGGATGAATAAAGAACTCCAAGTGCGTAGCTCACATTTACGCCAACCGATAGATGAGAAACACAAACAAATCTAATCATTCCAATTTCTACTCGTATATCCACTCTTAGGTATATACACTAAGGGCTATTTTAAAAGCGGCATTCGTGAACATACTTGATTACATATTTAACAAATCTTGTAACATTTTGCAACAATTTTATTGTATCTATGTTTAAACAAAAGAAAAAAGTTAATTAGTTACAGTGTAGACGTACTATCTCGTTACACTCCTCGGCCCAAAACTTTTTTTTTATTCTTTTGTCTTTATTTTTAGACGCCGCTGTTTTTCCATGACTACGATACAGTCGCTGTTATGACGATATTGACTCGTCTACTTCGTAGTTCGTAGCAGTGTTGCTACGACAAAATTAGAGCAGCAGTATCAGTAATACTTACATGCACATTAATGCACAAGTGCATCTTATTGTTTGCGTAAACATTACTTGTAACATGGACACGCATCAAACGCCTGAAAGGAAATAGGAAGTACATGAACGCTTGCAAATCCCTTTTGTGTATTGTAAACCGAAACAATGTTCCACCAATGTTCCACAGGTAATTATCAAAACCAATAAGAACATACATTTATTTTTTAGCATAATCATCTTACTGTGTGGAAAATCTATTGCGAATCAACAGGTTTTGTACCACAAATTTTCTCTCTGCAATAATAAATAACTCAGAAAATAACTTTGATTCTTTGTTTATTCCTCCTTCCTACATACAACATCGAGTCCTTTAAACGAGATATGATCAAAGGTTAACGCAGCGCAAACTGTATTTTTACGCGGCACAGTTACTAGGAACCCATGAAGTTGCAGGAGGTACATATATAAAGAAAGCACGGCGTCCGGTGGCGTTGCAGGTAAAAGTGGAACTAACACAATAATAGTACCAGCAGGCAGCAATTTCAACACTCACCGTGCCATCTGTATCAAAAGCAAAAAGGTATTTAAAGTTATCAACAGATGTCGTGGAAGATATAAAATGTATATCCTGCTAACTCTACTATTCATTAAAAATGTATTTACATTCATGACTTCACTAAATTTACTGCTTTTATAATTATAAAGAGGCTAAAAAGCCAACCTTTCATTTCTTAATTTGAATTTAGAACAATGATTGTAATAATTAAGATGTTATTATTCAGTTTAATAATATTTAATTTATTAACGAGTATTTTTACTCGCAATGGTTGCTCATTGTTTTTTGGTCTTCTTGATATTTTGTCGTCGGTTTCGACCCTTATTACACTAAAATGAATTGCACTTAATCTGCGTCTAAAACATTATTTTTATGCTTTTCAACCCAGCTACCTAACGAAGGTGTGTCAAAGGGGTAATTTGTAGCGCAAACTGTATTTTACGTTGCACCTATACTGGAGGGAAACCCAGTAGGAATGCAAATCAGTTTCAATGTTCTGGATTCAAAAATGTGGTGCCTGTACTAGGAGACGACAAAGATGCAGGAGGCTCATAATATTCCGGTACTCAAGTTGTAACTATACAATCACGAAGCACGCACGCACACTGCAACGAGCCCCGACCTTAAAACACTAGGCTGAAAGCATGGAACCTATGCTTTAAGCGGTTTCATGCCCGCCGGTAACGCAGCTTTAGTGCAACTAGCTTTAGTTCTGGAATTTGCCACATCAACTTTAGTTAAAATAAATAGATGGCATGTAGGTGGCAAGAGTTTGATTATTGAAGGTGTTGCTTCTATATATCGTTGACAATATTCTAATTTTTAACTTACCTAACCTACTTTGATTATTTAGATGCGTATAAAACCTAAGAAGATTGTATTGTGTGGTCCTCAGGCAAAATAAAGTAGTTAAATAATAACCGACGTGTATATAATCAAAGGAATAACAGTTCAAGAACTTGAAAGAGTGCCTACAACGAACAGACTCAATACTTTAACGAAATTAAAGCTCCGATTTTTATTATGATTTTTGTAACTATTTCGACATGATCTTTATGATTATACTGCATAGTTCGTAGCAGTTATATTCGCTACAATCGATGATATTACCTAACAATGTCTATTTATTTTAAGCTAATAAAAAACAGTGAGCACGGTGTATTCTCGGGGCAGAGAAAGAGATGGTACTGGGGTTTTAGTAAATATACCTTCCGGGACCCCATCGAGCTCTTTAGACGGTGTACCTGAAAGAACCCGCGATATATACAGTTGTATTAAAAATTAAAAAATAAAAAGGGCGTTAAAAAAATATTACCTTATCTATTTTAAAACCAAGCAACATTCCTCCATTGATGCAAGGAAAAAACAGATAAAACTGCAATGAGTACCACCTTTACATATATTTTTAGGCGAAGGGTAAGGCACACTAGCGCCGCTAAAGGATTTAATTTGATAACTGCTAAACTGATTTTTTTTAAACATTGCGGCCCCCCGCCTCTAGGCAAACATCTATTATTTAATAATTGTGCACTACCTTTAGGTTTGTGTTTTGTATTCATTCGCTAACACCAAAAGTGGCCATTGTTTGTGAATAAATGCGATAGCCCGTTTTGTGAATAAGCCACGCAACAAAAAGTAGTGCACAATTATTAAATAAATACTATGGAAGCTTTCCTGTTATCGGACGGTACGCAATGTTTAAAAAAAGATCCGGTCAATTGGTGATGCTAGTGTGCCTTACCCTTCGCCTTAATATACGTGTACCTACCGAAGAATGCTAACACCAAGAAAACAGAAACATTCGAAATAGTCCACGATAACATGAAATCAAATTTACGAACAAATCAACCATAGAAAGAAGTACAAAAAAAACATCATGAAAATAATATACGTCAAATGTACCGAAATCTATACTAAAATCATCGTCATTTCATATAATTATCAACTATCGTCGTTTTTTCGTTAGTTTAAGTAAAATTCTTTATTTAAAGACAAATAACAAACCATATTACATAGAAAATTGTTTTATAGAATTTGTGACTTTGTTTGTGAATAAGTCTTCAAAATCCGTCAATGCGCTGCGACCCGGCCGTCATTAATGTGACGCTGTGACTAATGTAACTGTGACTAATGTAACTGTGACTAATGCGACTAATGGCCCGCCCCGACCCGCTGCGGCCGACACCTTTACGGTGCATTTATACTAGGAGCCCATGGAGATAAAGGAGAGTCGTTGGTTTCGGTGCGCCTCCATTTTTACGTTGCACTTTCACTAAGTAACTAGTAGTTTCAGCATGTGGCGTTAGATGGTGTGTTTTACAATAATTTTGTATTTTGAACTAGGCTACAACTAAAAGCAGGAATGTCAAGGAGATTTTATTCGTCATATTGTAGGAGAACTAGAAAAATTAAGTACAAATCAATCCACTAGCACTAAGGAAACATTAGAATCAAGGAAGCCGGTATCTAAACAGTAATCAGTCCGGTTGACCGAACTACTGAAACTTTTCAGTTGCGATAGTTCGGTTTCAAATGAGCACCGAACTATCGATACCCCTTTAGTTGCAACAGTTCGGCAAATAAACTATATGATATTAGTAGGTACAAACGTTTTTATATTTTAAAAAGTACACGTAAAAAAAGCGACTTTGTATAAGAAAATCTCTGTAGATATTTCTATTATTATTTTACTTGAGCTTCTCTAATAAAATCGTCTCTTTCAACATACTTCTTGCTTCTTTTTGGCAATGTCTTCTTTCCAAATGTTTTGTACTGGTCGAATTTTAAATTTGCAAGTGTCATAATATCCTTCAAAATGTGTAAAATTTGTAGCAATGTTAGATTTTTTTAAATTAGCCCATTAATTTTGAAATTCCATCCTTCCACAATATTTGTTGTCCGATGGCGTTTCGAAAAGACTGACCATTAACAAAGTCCGGCTTCATCCAAAACTTTTCAAAATATTTTATAAATTTAGTAATTTTTGTATCATCTGAAGATATTTCCTTAGATTTTATATATTGCCAATAATCATTTATTGCTTTTGCACATGCAACAAAGCTAACACAGAACATAGTTTAACTATGTATGTGTGTTTTGTTGTTGTTAGTTTGTATTCCGCTGCGTTTCGCTTTAAACAATTACGGAAACCTGGTGAATCAAGAAGGCAAAAGCAAATGACAGCACCTGCGCCGACGCCGACGTAATTCGCAAAAAAAAAATTTGAAAAAAAAAAAAAATTGAAAACGCGCAGAGAATAAAGTTGTTGGGAGTTGAGAGTGTAGCAAATTTATTCTAGTTTGTCTATAGTTAAACTTCTTCATACAAAAGTAGGCTCTAAATAAACAACATTAAAGTTTTAAGTCGCGTGGTGCTCTGGGCGTATACGCCCGGTTGTGGTTTGACGGAATGTCTCGCTGAGGGTGAATTCGCCCGCTTGGGATCTGTAGTGGTCGTTATTTAGTTAGACAGAACTAAAAATTAAAAACTGAAGACTTTCTTCAACTTGTTCATTATTGACTTGCAAATATTGTAGGTAAGTATAGGTCGCGCAAAACTTTTAGCCCCTCTGAAGTTGGCGCGATTCGCGTCGCGGTAGTAAAAAATAGGCGTCAGTAGGGCGAAGGCGGGGACGAGCGGTAGGGCTTGACCACAGAACACCAGAAAGAGGACTGACTGTACAGCTGCGCAACGAAGCAACTTCAGAGGGGACTAGAAGTTTGGCGCGATTTATACCTAGATAACACATTTATTCTTATCTGTTCTTTATTTAAAAGTAAAAAAGAATATCGTTAGAATAAATTCGTTTATTTCATTAGGTACACTTTAGATCGCGACTATACCCTTTGTATTAAACTAATGCCTTATATCTAGAAAAGTAAAGAATATTGCGATCTGAATATTTATAGGTACGATGTATAGACTAATTCGCTATGCAATTAGATTATCGCTACGTGGTCCCATTCTCGAGATACAGGTGGCCCAGCTGTGCTGACGCGTCAGCGCAGCTGGGCTACAAATAACCGCTTATAACTTTTAAATGCGGCACCGACTAATTCTGAAACTTTGCGACTAATTCTTCATGCAAACTGATCTTCGCTACGTGGTTCCGTTCTCGAGTCCTAAAAGCCCTGAATAACTTTTAAACGCGAGACCTAGGTAATAATTCTGTTACTTTGCGACTAATTTCGACTAATTATTGACAATTAGATTTTCGCTACGTGATTCCATTCTAGAAATGCAGGTGTGGCCCAACTGTACTGACGTCAGTACAGCTGGGCCACAAATAACCCCCTATAACTTTTAAACGCCAGACCGACTAATTCCTGGCATAGTCAGTCTGTTTTCCACATTGGCCTAGCTGTGCTGACGCACACGATTGCCTGTAGTGGGCCAGCATACGCCATTGTGTACTGGGGTCTTTAGACAAGCTCTACCAACACTCTTGAATACACTTGTCATAGAAATAAAAGTCTCTCGTAATTTCTATAGTCATTTATTGCTGTTTTTTTTTTAACTATTGGCATTTGAATTAGGTACCTGGGTCGTTCTTCTTTTTAACCTACTTGTCTGTCCTCATTTTAACATACATCATCATTAGTTAGAGTATTGATTATTAATAAATAAAATAATAAAGTTTTAGTGTTTGAATATACGTCCATACATTTATTCATATATTAGTTAGTTTTTTTTATAAGTTTGTTTTTCATAGAATCGCGTGACAGAGTGGTAATCCAAAATGTGCTCTCCGCTGAAAACGGCCACTGTCACAGTATTTTCTGAAAAATCACCATAAAGAAAAAAACATTATCGCCACGGAAAGAATCATTAAATACAATTAGTCTTAATAAAAATACATGCAACATTTATTAAAATCAAACATTAAAACCATAATTATCAATAGTTGAAAAACGCAAAAAACAGAAAAATGACGATATTTTGTAGGTTAAAAAGAAGAATCTACTCATATTGCACATTTTTATTTTAAATTCTATTTCATCATAATCTTCATGCTCTTGATTTATTAATTAAAGCATCCCAATTATTGAAGTGGAAGTTTAATTCACCAATCAATCATGTTTTTGAGACCGACAATTTGTATGGCAAAATCAGGATCACTTCGTTTGTCACTAGAGGTGATGCTCCAATGCCATACAAATTTCCGTTTTCGATAACGTGATCGTACGGTGAGTAAAAATCTCACTAGGCACTTGAAACGAGCTATGACCATACTGCGATGTTGTGACGAGTGCAGTTTCCGTGTAGCTATGTATGAAAGAACATAGTTACCGTATCTTTTCTTTATATAAAAATGTAGGTAACAGCGTTATAAGAGTACCATAGCGGGCAGTGTTCGCTACTAAGCCCAGTATTCGACACAGTTTTAGCTAGAAAGCAGGTGGTATGTATTTATTTGTTGACTAAAATCAGTTGCTGATCCCTATACTGTTAAACGATTTTAAACCAAAAAAATGTCGATAACTAGTTCCTGCCGAACACTGGTGCCACTAATGGTAGCCAGAGGTGCCACTCAAAACTAACTATTTTTTTTAAATATTTATTTAAGGAGCTTTATCAGATTTGACAATGTTGTTCCGTAATATTTTCCAAGTATAGCTCACCTACATACAATTATTTATAAACATGCAGATACAGTTTGTAAAGTGCTTTGGCAGCATCCGACATAGGTGCCGACAAAGCACTATTTATCTCCCCAATGTTGTAAGTGCCACTGTTACTCTGGCGTAGCCGGATACGCATTTCTTCATTTCGGCCACACTCCATCAAGACATGATATACGTCGTCCAACACGTCACATTCCTCGCAATTAGGGGATGATGTTTATGCCCAACAGTGCTGTAAACTTCCTTGATGGAAAACTAACTATTAGTATTTATAAGGGACAAACCCCCTTATTCATAAAAACTAGTTAAGCATTAATTAGTTAATTGAATTTGAGAAAAAGAGACAAAACTATGATTAACTAAATAATGCTTAAATAGTTTTTATGGATAAGGGGGTAATAGTTAGTTTTGAGTAGCATAATATATTCGTAAATGTGCATGTTGGAAACTAGCTACAGCACACAACAATATGGTACAGGGTTTTCCAATTAGGGCCGGGACTCGGTGATTTTAAATAAAAACAATAGTTTGAGGTCACCGTTACCGTGTTTGTCTACATTTTCCCGTCATATTTACGATATTATTATAATAAAGGCACAAAACGCAATTTCAGGTATACCAATGTATGACTGATCATTCAACTTATGATAGAGTTCATAGCGATACGATAATATTATAACAAATTATTGTAAGTAGGTAGGTATATAAATTGTACATGTTATTATATCATTATAAATTATCAGGCACACAATTGAAACAACTGATAAGTATATTATACGATAGCATAGTTGGTAGGTAGTGCACCTGACCCGAAATGTCATGGGGTGCAGGTTCCAATCATACTCATGGATTTTTTTCATAATATTGTCATTTGTTCGCAACAAAATTTGCGTTAAATCTATAATAACCATTATCATAAGTATATTATGATAATACAGCCAGCATACATTATGTTATTTTGTTATGCAGTCAATGCGTAACATAATTTATACTATTGAGTGTATTTTTTGTTTTAAATGTACTTTCTATTTTACTTTTATGTTGGCACATCAAATGTCTTCCTAGCTAGACCAGTGGAAATTATTATTGTGGTATCTGGCTTCAACGACAATAGAGCTATTTGTCATTTTCGGCTACCTAGTTTTAATCACTTAGATTTTTGTAAGATTATAATAATTATAATGAGGTTGAGTAAATAATTTACCTACTTACTTACATACATTCAACATGGTGTTCTTCAATTAAAGTGACCCAGTTATAATTGGAAAACCCTACATTTTTTCCTTTAAAGGTTTTACATTCAATTAACACTTATGAAAATATAATATGCTAACAATTCATATTTTTAAATAAATAAATTCTTCCTTCAAAAACACTACAGTAAATTACATAATATTTATAATGTTCAATTGAATCGACTATGCAAAAGCTGCCTACCATAATTTAAACATGTCTTCATAAAAATACTGCAATAAATTTTATACACTTTGAAGCAGAATGCAGTCATTTGCTAGATAAGTATGCATTATTACGCTTTATTTAAAACAGCAGATAAAATTTATAAAATATTTTTTCTATCTTGAGTATAATTATAATGATTTAGTTAACATAGTTGTACAATTATCATAAAATCCGAGTAGGCATCGTTCTAGTCAAGGTGTAATATTAATTATTATAAACATTTAAAGACAACCATTGATTTACAGGATGGTTCCTAAATCAACACAAGCGTTCATGTCTTCCTTCCTAGCAGGGCCCCCCGAGCTAGACTCATAAAACTAATGGCAATGCTTCAGTTGCTCAATGTACTTTTCGAATTTATCAACAGGATTCATTGTACCTCAACCGTTTTGACAGAAATTACGATAAAATGCCTGATCTTCCCAGCTGGGCCCTCGGCTGTATAACGCTGGAAATACATAAAAAAATATACTGCTTTAATGTACCTCCAATGTAACTCCCGATTTATGTATTAAATTCAAGGAATCTTTATTAGAACAGAAGAAATTCAGCTTGAAAGTTTTGTCTTCTTAGCAGAGGGAGAGAGTAACCAAAGTGAATACGAATAAAAAAAGTGCTCCATTTTTATGCTTCTTCAATGTACCTCTTAGTTCTTTGCAATTTACTAAATTTAGATACAAAATTATGATATTGGTAATTAACACACGCTTGGTAAGGTAAGGTCAACAAAACAAATAAGTAGGTATGCTAACTAAATGGAAACTGCTTTTTTGTTAGGAAAATTAAAAGTAAATTTGATAAACTATCCACAGCTCATTGCAGCAAATATTACCTGTTGCTGATAAAAGTAAATTTGACAAACTATCCACAGCTCATTGCAGCAAATATTACCTGTTGCTGACCTTACCTTATCAAGTGTACCTACTGTTATTTACCAATATCATAATTTTGTATCTAAATTTGGTAAATTGCGAAGAACTAAGAGGTACATTGGAAAAAAATAAAATTGGTAAGTATACTTCTTTTATTCGTATTCACTTTGATTACAGAGGGCCCCGCTAGAAAGACAAAACTTTCAAGCTAAATTTCTTCTGTTCTAATAAAGATTCCTTGAATTTAATACATAAATCGGGAGGTACATTAGAGGTACATTGAATCAGTATATTTTTTATGTATTTCCAGCGTTATATAGCTGAGGGCCCAGCTGGGAAGATCAAGGCATTTTATCGTAATTTCTGTCAAAACGGTTGAGGTACAATGAATCCTGTTGATAAATTCGAAAGGTACATTGAGCAACTGAAGCATTGCCATTAGTTTAAGAGTCTAGCTCGGGGGGCCCTGCTAGGAAGAAAGACATCAAGCGTTCAACTTGAGTTACGGTGGAGGCAATCCCAATGTTTTCCTGACTAATCTCTCGGCTATCTTGTTAAACTGTTCACGGTCTTCTCTCCACATTTTGGCAGCATCAACATTTGCACCGCTTTCGTCATTTGGTTCTTTAATGAAGAAAAAAACATGCACTTGTTCAAACCATTGTTAACATCAATCATAATCAAAAATCTGAAAATAGAGTAACTAGTTTTATAAGTGACAGCGTTAAGATGATATGCTAGCATGACTGTAAGACAGCTCTGCACTTGTAGCAGCCGAATGATCTATGGGCTGAAAAATTCCCCGATTTTGCTAACAGTAGGCTGTTAGTTAAGGACGGGCTTGTCATCCTGCATGACAAATAAAACTTTAACCAGCATGATGTCCAGCAGTGGACTAATATAGGCTAATGATGATGAAACATGGGAACAACCAATGATGGTAACTTTCTTGAGAATGTACATACCAGCTAACATACTGACTACTGAAAGCAGTATTTTTTCCACACTCTGTACTGGTGACCATCTTTCTGCACTGCTCTCATATCCCATTGGATCATCGCCAGGGGCATGAAGAATAGATATGCAAACTCTTCCATCAGCATAAACTGAAAACAGGTTTGTTATTTAGTTTAACAATTTCTAAAAAGCAGTAAAATAAACAAGAATTGTGTAAATCTAAATGTTACACTTCCACCAAAACTATTTATTCTATGTATTTAAAATGTTCTGTGTGTCTGTAACGAGATTTTGATATTAGCATTATGAGAAAATTGACAAAATCAGGCCACCAACACACAAATTGTTGTGTGATGTTTTCAAATAGCAGATTGACGGCTCTGTTGTTGGTTATCAGATAACACATAACCATATACACATAAAACTATGTAAAATTATATCAAAGGTACATCATGCAATATTTTTGGAGATAATTTGCTTATTGCCTTAAGCATTTTCAGGGTCACCAGACTTAAAATTCAATTTTTATATTTAGTTTAGTTGGGAAACAAACAATATATATTTTATAAGTACAAAAAAGCACATCAAAGATTTTACACAAATCAGTAAACTTTCCACTAAAAAAAATACATAGACATACCAAAAATTAAAAAAAAAACAAAAAAAACAATTAGGCATTACAAATAAATATTAACAAAACAAAGAAACAATAATACAAAAATCTTAATACATAAAATCAATCACATATTATGTCAGAGCCTTCACCAGTTTTCTATACAAAGGCAAGTACCAATTAAAAAAATCGGGTTAGTTGCATTATTCCCCAGTTGCGATTTTCCCCGAAAAAGAGTTATACCTATCGTCATAGCCCTTACAAGACCTACAAAGAAAAGTATTTTCTGCATATTTGGTATTAGTAAACTGCACGAAAAGTTTAGTGAAGCGTAAACCCATCCGAGGTCATCTTAATTTAAAATTTTCTAATAAAATAGATTTATTTATTTTATTTATTTATTTATTTATTTAACTTAATACTATCATTACAGTAGTTCCCAATTCGATAGTAAAGTAGAAAATTATAAAATACAGTGAAAATAACTTATAATACTTATAAACATTCAGTGTAACAAAAACAATCTGCTTTTATACATTCAATATATAAATTAAATAACACAAACAAACCATTATAATTTATTGTAAATGTAGAGATTAAAAAATAATTGTATGATATTATGTAATTATGTAATTATGACCTATAGCACAATACAGATAATGTAACTCTAGTAAATTCAGGCATGTGGCAAACAAAAAGATCGACTCTTTCTGCAACACTGTGAAGTGTGTGCAGGGTGCGTGTCAGTGGCGCCCTCTGCATTAATGCTGTTCGTGCGGCGGGCACATGGAACAACCTGGGCCGTCGCCGGCGCATTACGTACAAGTCAGGGACACAGAACTCTATTGACTTAAGTATTTCTGCATTCAACAACTTGCCACGCAATAATTTCAAAATGTAAGTCGCAAGAGCAAGATCTCTCCTAACTTCTAGTTGATTGTACCCTACCATGCCGAGCACAAAGAGAGTCGGATACATTAATGGGTAAAATGGATATACCCCATACAGCTTCAGATAAAGAAAGCGTGTAAATTTATTTTGTATTTTCTCCAACATACTTTTATATTTGGCTTCATGCGGAGGCCACACCATAGCATTATACTCCAGGTGTGTCCTGACATTAGCATCATACAGTGCACGTAATGCCCCTAGGTTAGTGAATTCATGCGCCTGTCGTAGAGTAAAGCCCAAGCTTCGGTAAGCTTTTTCGCATACACCGACAACATGATCTTTAAATGTCAGGTCCTTCCTGAATTTAACGCCAAGGTCTTTAACTTCTGAGACACGTTGAATGGGAGCACCGTCTACTGTATACTGGTGATGTAGTGGCATACGAGCTCGACTAAAGGAGATAACAGAGCACTTCGATACGTTAAATTTCAGGAGGTTCTCTTTACTCCATTTAACTACCTGATTTATGTCACTCTGCATCCGGCCACAATCGGAGCCATTCTTAATATTTAGCAGTAATTTTAAGTCTATATAATTAAGATGAATTTATATGATTTAGATGAATCTATATAATTTTTCAAAACTTAGAAACATTAGAACCCTTTCCAAGTGATTATCTAAAAAAGATGGTATCCTATTAGAGGTTTGATTATTACAAAGCGTTTTAAAATCAAGATACTTTGTGAATTTCTTATTGATTCTCTCAATCGCTTCACTAAGCACCTTGTACTGTGGATTCCACACAGTAGAAGCATATTCTAATATGGACTATATATCAGCATAATAATAAAACATTAACTGATTTCATTAATGCCTTATAATGATATATACATACTATTTGGGTGAAACATTTCACAAATGAACTGCATCTTGGGAGGACTGAGCGGGTAGTCTGGTGGGAACAGGAGTTTAGCTGGAAATATGCCACCTTCAAAACAAGTTCCTTCTGGGCCTCTGTAATGAGAATTAAAAGTCAATGTTATCATAAAATGGTGATTAGGTAAAATTTTAACTGTTTGATACTAACGTGATCAGAGCCTCCCATTCAAAGAAATTTTCCTCGTTTACTGGTCCTGCAATGATGCCTTCTGGGGGATTGACAGTCAATTCTGCAAAACAAATTAAACAAAATATTGATAGTTACATCATCATCGTCATCATCATCGGCCTGTCTTACAAGTATATTTATGAAATTGAATCTACCTGAATGACAAAAATTTTTATATTTCTCTTGCCATTTAAGTAATAATGAACCATAAAACTATATCATGAACTATATATGTAAGGTAATAAGGTTCTATTTCTGAAAGTTTTCTAGAAGTACCTACTATTGTCACTTGTGCTTGTAATCATGATTATCAGCCTACAAAAAAAATATCTCACTGCTGAGCTTAAGACTTTTCCATTATTACCATCATACTCAAGCCTGTTTCAGTCAACTTCTGGACACACGTCTCTTCTAATGCATGCCCTAGGACCATTTTCGGCTCCAGACAAAAGGTAATGGAGCTAAGACCGTACTGGCGCAATTCAGGTTAGTGGATTACTGATTAATTGTACGAGTTTTAAGGCAACACTGATCAATTTTACTCTTACGCTATTTACAAATTAGATAAGTCAAGTTTACAAATTTATGATACAGGGAGATGTCAGAGACTGCCACTAAAGGGTTCCGAAAACTCATGAAATGATAGGCGGAGCATACTGCACTAACGTAAAAATTATAGTTACAAGTCACTTATTAAAACTTCGGTCACGTAGCGATTCAACATTTCTAATTAGTCTTACAATGGTCAATGATAAAGGATACTTGCGTTTATACTCTGCCATCAACCGTCGTAAAGCTGAGCCAGCCATATTTTTTGTTCAATATACTTTCTAGAGCTATGAACTCATTAGTTAACACTGCCCGGTTGAAGACAACTAGAAAGAACAATCAACAACCATAAAACAACCTACATGTGCATTTAAGTAAGGCACCTATTTTAATCACTACGTTTACGTTGCGTTTGCAATCAAATATTCAACTTGTGAATGTAAATGTGACATGTGTCAATATACTGTCAAATGATGTGTAGTGTCATCTGTCACTGTCAAAAGATTCAAACCTGGTAACTTGGCAACATCTGGCAACAATAATCGAAAATCAGTGAATATTTATTTATCTTTTAAGACAGAATAAAGCCCACATGTACTAGTTCTATTTCTAAATAAGTATAAAATATAACTACTGGTAAAGATGCTAAAATGATACTATAAATTTTTGTTATTTTTAAAATAAATCGACTAAAACAAGTTAAAAAATAGCATACTAGTTCGAGCCCGTAGACCAATGCTTAAAAAAATTCAAATATTGTCAAATATTGTCAATTGTACAATGGCGGATTATTTGAAAACAAAAACCTAGAACTCTATGCTGAAAACACGAGCTACACAATACCTAGTTTAATTTACAAACCTGTAAATTGTTAATCTGCTATGAATTTCAATATAAAATATTTATGAGATAAAAAGAACAGGTACGTTAATACTTTACTACCTATTGTAAAAGTAAAATCGAAATTAAACTTTTATCTGTCTGGTAAGGAGCCAAGGTAGAAAGTAGAAATTTAAGTAGATATCTATTTTTAACCTTTAATACTACTTAACTACTACAACAAACTTCAAATGTGAATTCTTTTAATTTATAATGCTATGTAGCTAAAATAAATTTTCTTTTTCCATACAAAATATTTTAATAAAAAGCAATAATTTTACAAAAAAATGTAATAAATTTAGAGAAAATTTTAGGTATAATTATTGTAAATTAATCTACGGCCTGTAAACCTTGTATTTTGATTGCAGTTTGTTTAACATTGAAATTATTCAACCATTCTATGATCCGTTGTAGCGTCTTGTTTTTATTCCTTAGTTATTGCGTGTCCCTTAAATTGCATAACATTTAATATTCAACTTTATTCATTCATCATCAGCCTATACTAGTCCACTGCTGGACATTTAATATACTAGCTTAAAAATCCATAAAAAAATTACTTAACCTTAATTTGCATGACTTTTGGAATGTTATTATGAAAATAAAATACTGCTAGCTTTTGCTCGCGGCTTTGCCTACATGGGCTACACGACTTCTGATAGTTTGTTAAGTATAAAAGCCAAACTTATTACAGGTAAGTATCATCTTCACACGTGTTA
This sequence comes from Eudonia mercurella, assembly GCA_963082485.1. Taxonomy (NCBI): domain Eukaryota; kingdom Metazoa; phylum Arthropoda; class Insecta; order Lepidoptera; family Crambidae; genus Eudonia; species Eudonia mercurella. Next base: position 5,227,459 of record OY720022.1, read on the forward strand.
GAATTAATAAACGCCGACTGACTGATGCTGCAGCAACAGCATCCTTATATCCTTAATAGCTCTGCTATCTTATAGAACATAGCATTCCCCCAGCGACTTAAATAAGCAGAAATTAGAAACCTAAAGAGTAGGTAGTTATGTAAAAATAAGTGACCGTGTCATGGTGTAGTGGTTAGACGACCGGTATCAGATGCAGACTTTAGATCCCAGTGGGGAGTGCATTTTATTATAATCGGTTTAGTAGGTGGGAAGGGTAATTTTTATTTAACAATATATTTAGCGTCTAAGTGATGTAGTGTTTTATGCCACCGGTATTAGACCAAAAAGTCCCGGGTTCGGTTCTCAACCGGGGGTACATATTTGTACTCGGTTTGGTTGGTGGTAGGGCTTGTTTTAAGTCCGCCTGGCAATAATAACATCATCATCATGAATGTTAGCAGCATTGTTGTGTTTCGATAGATGGAGATAAGATAGCCAGCGCCTCAGTTGTTGAGGTTTCGGGTGGAGTGCGTATCGTTGTTTACCATTAGGTGGCATGAAGGCCAAGCTTATGTATAAAGTGTACGTGTAACTTAACCTTCGACAGGATAGGCTTTTCTTATATGTATACACGTAAGGATAGGGGGGTGACCCAAGTGCCCATCACCCCAAAAATTGGCATAGGTAAATAAAACATATATGTATTCATAAATATCACTTTATTTTTAAAGAAACATATAGTTCCAAATCAAAGAATGAAAAACAATTTTAAGTAGCTTATATGCATACATCATATTAATGATTTAAAATGCAGTTCAGACAAATATCTTTACGGTGATCGGAGCATACCGGCAAATGACATTTTACAAAAACATTTTTAACTTTTTGTCTTTTTTCCTTGGACACCTCAGACCAAATAACTTTTTATTTGGTCTGAGTTGGACACATTGAGCACTGTGCTTATTTTTGCAGTTTCAAAGGGGATTCACTTCCAGAAGGTTCCTTATATCAATTAGCCCTTCGGAAAAAACCACAAAAGTAAAAGGATAGTGGGGTGATTGGTCACCCTAGCGAGGTGACCAAAGCAAAATCCACGACCGTCCGCGCAAATTAGTGAGATATGCTACTAATTACGTAAGCTAAAATAAGAGAATACTGAAAAACACAACTACCCTCAATGAACGTATAAAAAGTTATCGCATCTTTTTTTAAGGGTTCGTGTGTTAGGCCCCCGGTGTGTGACGCCCCCGTGGTGGAGGCACCCGATTTCGTTTTAGTGCGATAAAATTTATTAGTTGAATATTTTTATCAAAAGTACAGTCAGATGTATAAGTGTCAAAGTGTAACCTATTATAAAAATGTTTATAAGTGTCTACATGAAATTATTTGAAAAATTTAATGATCAATAACTTAGTTTTTTAATATAAATCTTTATTAATAATGTCGGTGAAACAACAATTTGCTCATCTAATAATATCACATTAGTCAAGTTACAATTTAAAAATCACATTTGATAAAATCAGATGATTTAAAGTACTTAAAATGTAATTAAGGTAATTTTTAATACCTTATAAATGATACAGGTATCTACTTAAATATTTACAACATTGATAACAAAATAATTAAACATTAAAATATTGCAACATTAACGTGCTAAATCACAGATCCTAAGAGAAAAATCACAGTGAAATATTAGGATGATTTACATAATCATACCTACTTCCAGTTAGCAATTTTATTTAATAGCGTGGGATCTATCAAACTTGCGATAGCCTGAAACGTGAGACGGACATATGCACTAATAAGTCTGCAATCTTTCCATAAAACGTCAAGTTTATGTATTGAAAATATTTTCGTAAGACAACAAGATAAAGTTCATATTTGCAGATTTTAGATTTTGTATCGTGCTAGATATTTAGGCGGTCCATCTGTGATCCGATGGTTATATGTTCACAGTGAATAAATATTTATGCTGGTGGTGGGTTACATCATACTTATACCGTGTTATACTGCCTTCAGCCAATGATCAGATATTTTTGCAAGCCGTTGATAGTCACATCTTAGTGCTGGTGACTGTACATAATCAGATAATTATACCTATAACGCATCATACTCATAATAATCATAAACATAAAATTTCACAGTGAAACTAAATTACTTATTTAGTTCAGAAACATTTTGTCGCTGCCTGTATCTGGTACAAATGACTGTTATTACGACAAAATCGGCTGTTATAACTTAATTGAAAATCGGGTGCCTCCACCACGGGGGCGTCACACACCGGGGGCCTAACCCACGAACCCTTTTTTAACGTGTGGGGGGGATTTGTCACCCCCCTATTCTTCCAAAGGTTAACCTAACTCCTCTATGTAAACAACAATTGTGGTGTTCCCTTTTATGACTTAGATAACCAGACTACCGGTGAAGCTTAACCTGGAGTCATGCAAAATAAAACTGACCGTGAGAAGCAGCCCTCTCTCAAGTCAATGCCGACCATTTTTAAACTATCTGAGTTTTAATTATGGTCATGGAGAAGCCCACGATGAGAGAGGGCTAGGCAGCCCTCCCGCAAGGCAGTTTTATGTTGTATGTTCCCAAGTAAGCTTCACCAGTAGTCTTGTTAGGGAACACCACAATAAATTGTTAAAGCGTAATTACGATCATATAAAAGAATCTGTTGCTTGCAAAAGTGTACATTAAATAACAAGCAAAATAAGTTTTTCGGGCATTTCGTACCTACTACCTATATATTTAAGGTTTTAATTTTTGTGAGTTTTGAAATGATGTGTTTTAATTTTATGTCCTATTAACGTTATTCATCACACTAATATTATAAATGCGAAAGTTTGTGTGTATATGTGTGTATATTGGTTGCTTCTTCACGCTGCAACGGATGGATGGATTTGGATGAAATTCGGCATACAGATAGTTTATAACCTGGATTAACACATAGGATACTTTTTAATTTATCCCGATATTTCTCACGGGAACGGGAACCACGCGAGTGAAACTGCGGGCGGCCGCTAGTATTAAATGTATGCAATTAATGAATGCAGTAGGTAATTTATATCTCAGTACCTATTATTTTATTGTATTTTAAATTTAGACATTATCTTCTCTTAGACATGATATTTAAAACATCATCGTGAGTATATTTGAATATAAAAAAAATATCTATGTTTAATACTTATTGGCATTAAAATCGTTTATGAAATGGGAAACTTGTTTGACACCTGTTTAAGTACTTTATTGAGACCTTATTAAACGTCCATTTGATAAGTGTAGACATCTTGTAGTTACAGGATGACCATGGATGAAGCGGAAGAGTCTTTGTCGAACGCCAAGCATAATAACCCCACACCAGTGCCTTCTACGAGCGTAGCAAGTAATATTTCTATGCAGGTATTAATATCGCGATTTTAAGTACTCTACGTTGCGATACTAAGACTAGCAATTGATTCGCTAATTAATCGCTAATCTTAATGTACACTGCCTAGAGAGGCAGTACGAGACAAGACGAGAGAGTACCTACCTGGACAGAGGTCTAGGTACTCTCTCGTCTTGTCCCTATTCCATCTAAAACTATTAGTAACTATAAGAACTCGATTATGATTGAGCGTCCACGAAATGCGTGGTATAGGTAGTAATGCAGTTTCTCCAATCGTCTCAATTATTATCATCATAAAGTTTTCTGAGAGCTCGGTGGCACAGTGCGGTGACATAATGCGCCCGGTCTGCGATTGCTAAAGTTAAGCAAGTTTTGCAAGGGCCGGTCATCCGATGGGTGAACAAAAATTTTTCATCTCAGGCTCCTCCGTGCTTCGGAAGGCAAGTAAGATCGTTGGTCCCAGTAGTATTAGCAGTCGTTAACAACCACCAATCCACGCTTGGCCTGGTGGTAGTTTATGGCTCCTTCTCCCTATCCGTCATAGGGCAGGCTCAAGCCCCAGCAGTGGGGACATAAAATGAACTGATTAAGATTAAGTTTCATCTGCTGTGGGCTCAGGCCTATCCACATAAACGATAGAAAATGGAAAGATTGGGCCAACACGCGGGTCCAATGCTAGTATTAGCGTCTTATTTTTATTTTATAATTTTTTCCTTCTTCATGTAGTTATTATCATTTTCATAGCAGTTTAAATGTAACGATTTTAGTGCACTCTACATTTCGAAGAAGAGCTTACCGCTAAGTTTATGTGCCGAGTATGCAAAAAGACGTTTTACAATGCAGTCGCCCTCCAGAACCACATGAAGATGCAGCATGACGCAGTAGACGTGAAATGCGAGGAACCACCGACGAGGCGCTATGTTGATCAGGTACTCACCGCAACCTGGTAGTAACAATAAAAGTAAATGTTCTTTACTGGTGGAAGCTTGCGGCCTAGGATTTGAGTAGGTGGCGACTACCCTAATGTTTGGATCTGCTGCCAAACAGCATTTTGCATTTGCATTCATCATCATCATCATCTTATCCAAAAGATATCTACTGCTTCACAAAGGCCTCCCTCAAGGACCTCCACAACGTTCGGTCTTGTGCTGCTCGCATCCTGCGGCTACCTGCGACTTTCACCAGATTGTCAGTCCACCTTGTTGGAGGCCTGACTAAGTGTAGTAAGACGCAGTGGCGTCTTCCGGTAGGCGGTAACGGTTCAGCCCCATCAGCCATCAGTCCTGCGAGCCATGTACCTTGCCCATTCCTCCATCGAGCGGGCCGTACGTATAATCGTTTGCTGGTTCAGTGTCATATATAAAATGCCTACTGTAATGTGGAACTGCTCTACTCCTCCTGTGGGGAGCGTACAACATAATAAAACACTCCACAATTTACAAAACAAGGTCATTTATTTAACAAACAATAAAAATTAAACAATACAAGGTGGGTGATTTACAATGTTATGGGTTTAACTTCTTCAAAAGAGGAAATTATGGAATATTGCAATAATAATAAGTGTACCAGGAGTCCTGAGGTCAGTTTGGTTGACAAAAGTAACTACTCGATAAAGAAAAACAATAATAAAACTATAATAAACTGAGGGGTAAATAAAAGGGTTAGTAAGTATCTATATGTAATTAATGTTAGGGGGATCCTTGTTAGTAGCTCGAAACCGCTCGTACAGAATACCTTTAATCAATCTGGTGCAGAAGGGAACGGGATGTGTCTCGGTAGCAAAAGAGTCTGGGTTGCGCTACTTCATTAGCCTAGTTTCTTCTATAACGCCCTTTTCACGCCAGCTCCTGCTTCAGTAGCTTGGTGGGGGCTTGTAGCTCCGTCCAAGTGCCCTGAAGCGTGGTATAAAAGAAAGGATATGGTAAGGGCTTTTAAAGAATGTCTAAACCCTAGGGGAGGCCATTTACTTTCAAAATGCAACAATTTATCCAAAATCTTCTAATATTTAGTTTAAAAATGCTGATTGCCAGGTAATTTATTACAATACATCATGTGGAATTTATTAATGATGTTTTATATTATGAACTATGTGATTTGAGGGGTTTTGAAGTCAGTTAAATTGTAAAATATTGTAAATAAAGACTTTCTTATGGTAAATAAATGCTCATTACTTATTAATAATTACTAAAATTAATACAAACGTAAGTAGGTACCTTTTCAGGGAATTATTTAATGTCTGTTAGGCAGGTACTCAATGACGAGTTATACTATAGTAAATGTTCTTTACTGGTGGAAGCTTGTGGCCTAGGATTTGAGTAGGTGGCGAATACCCTAATGTTTAGATCTGCTGCCAAACAGCATTTTGCATTCATCATCATCATCATCATCATCATCATCATCATCATCATCATCATCATCTCATCCAAAAGATATCTACTGCTTCACAAAGGCCTCCCTCAAGGACCTCCACAACAATCGGTCTTGTGCTGCTCGCATCCTGCGGCTACCTGCGACTTTCACCAGATTGTCAGTCCACCTTGTTGAAGGCCTGACTAAGTGTAGTAAGACGCAGTAGCGTTTTCCGGTAGGCGGTAACGGTTCAGCCCCATCAGCCATCAGTCCTGCGAACCATGTACTCTGCCCATTCCTCCATCGAGCGAGCCGTATGTATAATCGTTTTCTGGTTCAGTGTCATGTATAAAATGCCTACTGTAATGTGGAACTGCTCTATTCCTCCTGTGGGGAGTCTACAACATAATAAAAACACTCCACAATTTACAAAACAAAGTAATTTATTTAACAAACAATAAAAATAAAAATAAATTGACAATACCAGGTGGGTGATTTACAATGTTAATGGTTTAACTTCTTTAAAAGAGGAAATTATAGAATATTGCAATAATAATAAGTGTACCAGGAGTCCTGAGGTCAGTTTGGTTGACAAAAGTAACTACTTGATAAAGAAAAACAATGATAAAACTATAATAAATTGAGGGGTAAATAAAAGGGTTAGTAAGTATCTATATGTAATGAATGTTAAGGGGGATCCTTGTTGGTAGCTCGAAACCGCTCATCTATACTAATATTATAAAGCTGAAGAGTTTGTTTGTTTGTTTGTTTGTTTGAACGCGCTAATCTCAGGAACTACTGGTTCGAATTGAAAAATTCTTTTTGTGTTGAATAGTCCATTTATTGAGGAAGGCTATAGGCTATATTACATCACGCTATGACTAATAGGAGTGGAACAGTCCCTAATTAACGCGGGTGAAACCGCTGGTACAGAATACTTTCAATCAATCTGGGGCAGAAAGGGACGGGTGTCTCGGTAGCGGAATAGTCTGGGCTGCGCTACTTCATTAGCCTAGTTTCTTCTATAACACCCTTTTCACACCAGCTCCTGCTTTAGTAGCTTGGTGGGGGCTTGTGGCTCCGTCCAAGTGCCCTGAAGCGTGGTATAAAAGAAAGGATATGGTAAGGGCTATTAAAGAATGTCTAAACCCTAGGGGAGGCCATTTACTTTCGAAATCTAACAATTTATCCTAATATTTAGTTTAAAAATGCTGATTACCAGTTAATTTATTACATCTTATCTTAGTGGGGCCTGCTGAGGTTTCCCTCTTGCAGTAACACTTCGACCCATCGGGATCTTTTGAGCAACTTATTTGCAAGTGCAATTTATTACATACATTATGTGGAATTTATTAAATGATGTTTTATATTATGGACTATGTGATTTAAGGGGTTTTGGAGTCAGTTAAATTGTAAAATATTGTAAATAAAGACTTTCAAATGGTTGACAAATGCTCATTACTTATTAATTATTACTAAAATTAATACAAACGTAAGTAAGTAGATACCTTTTCAGGGAATTATTTAATGTACGTTAGGCAGATACTCGATGACGAGTTATACTCCTCTGGGTGCAGCCTTTTGAGTCACCCTCTAATGCACTTAGGTTTTCGCCTCCAATAAATATAATTCCAATGATTTTTAATCAAAATCGTTGCGATCTTATATCCTTACATCGATCGAATTTTTTAAAAGTCCGTTTGACGGTCCAGCGAAAAACGAATGTATGCTTTTTATTAGGCAAGCACATAGGGATCTATCACATACAGCCATTACGAAAGGGAAAAAATATATGCGTACGTTGAAAAATTTGAACCTATCAACACCGCCCGCCGTCATGAATAGAAAATCCTAATCGAAATATTAATTATGTAAAACTCACTAGAAAGGTATGCCTCAAAGTAATTTCTTTTATTAAAATTAATTGTTTGCCGAAAAATTGAATAAGTTTACTTTACAAACGAATGTAACTGCCAATCTGTACAGAAAGTACGCTTCATGAAAATTACGCTTTACATTTCTATATATAGGTATATATATATATAAGATAAGATGAGCGGTTAAGCTTTGGTTTCCCCCAAAAGCGGTGGCGTCATAAAGCGGACGCAATAATATGATGGCCGTAAAAAGATTGCCGTAGACCTGTGGAACTTTGGACCTGTGGACTTAGTCCACCTAGATTCCGTATTTTTCAATACAAAAATCAATAAGTCCTTAGTTACTTCGTTTCCCAAATAAAAATATAATATTATAGGGATAAACACTAGGGATTTATTTTGTAGAAATATTGAAATATTTACTTTTGTTTCAATCTATAATAAAAAAAAAACCCTAATTTTATCAAAATTTCCATCATATAGTTCCATACTCTGTGGTTCCCATTGGCGGCAGGTCCCAACCTTGGTTTGGTCGCTGCTGCAAAATGGCGTCTCGCCGAAAGCGATAGCATTACCAAGCCTGGGCTAATGCGGTGTCATCAAAGAATCCAAACACCAGCGTGCTCAGAAAAAGGTACAACTTTGCCGCCAGGTCCTTTAAGAGGGATATTGCCAAGACGAAGTCATCATTCATAGGTAGAATTGGCGAGAGGCTAGTGCGTCTTCCTTCGGGTACGCGTGCATTCTGGTCTGTCGCCAAAGCTATCTTAGGGAAGTTCTGTCAGCCGTCCCTACCACCATTGCACAAGACCGATGACTGCCTGGCTCATATTGCAAGGGAGAAAGCCGATCTCTTGGGCACCTTTTTCGCATCAAACTCGACCTTGGACGATGGGGAAAACTCGCCACCAACCATACCGCATTGCGCCAGTTCTATGCCAAACGTTCGGTTCCTGCAAAGGTCAGTTCGTAAGGCTCTTTTTTCCCTTGACATCCATAAGTTGAGTGGGCCTGATGCAGTGCCTCCCATTGTGCTTCGGACTTGTGCTCCTGAGTTGGCGCCGGTTTTAACGCGCCTCTTCCGGCTCTCCTACACTACTGGCGTTGTCCCGAGTTCTTGGAAGACAGCCCTTGTCCACCCGATTCCCAAAAAAGGCGACCGCTCGGATCCGTCTAACTACAGGCCTATAGCCATCACCTCTTTGCTCTCCAAAGTAATGGAGTCCATTACAAACTGCCAGCTCTTGAGGTACCTAGAAAAGAATCAGCTACTAAGCGATCGCCAGTATGGTTTTCGCCGCGGTCGTTCGGGTGGTGATCTTTTAGTGTACCTCACTCACCGATGAGCGGAGGCAGCCGAGAGGAGGCACTGGCAGTTAGCTTGGACATAGCAATCGACAGGGAATGGCACAGGGCTCTTCTCGCTAAACTTCCATCATACGGGCTTCCTGAGAAATTGTGTTCGTGGGTCGCCAGCTTTCTTTCTGGGCGTAGCATCAAGGTTGTAGTCGACGGTTCGTGCTCTGACATGAAGCCCGTGAATGCTGGAGTCCCGCAGGGGTGTGTGTTGTCCCCTACTCTGTTTCTTCTGCATATCAATGACATGTTGCATAACAACAGCATTCATTGCTATGCGGACGACAGTACTGGGGACACGCTCTACACCGGACGAGCTAATACATCTCTGGAAAGCGTCATCGAGAGCCGGAATAAACTTGTGTCTGACACCGAGAACATGTTAAGTCATGTCTCGTATTGGAGCCGACGTAACCTAGTCCACTTTAACCCTACCAAAACACAAGTTTGCGCATTTACCGCGAAAAAACATCCCTTCGTCGTACCTCTGAACTTTGAGGGAGCTTCCCTTACCAACCCGACTATTGGAATCCTTGGTGTTGATATTACGAGTGACGTTCAATTACGGGGTCATTTGGAAGGTAAAGCTAAATTAGCTTCGAAAAAACTGGATGTGCTTAATAGAAGCGAGTCAGTATTTCACGCCGGCCCACCGCTTACAACTGTACGAAGCACAGGTCAGGCCGCATATGGAATACTGCTCCCATCTTTGGGCTGGAGCACCCCAGTACCAACTCCTTCCATTTGACCGTATTCGACGCAGAGCTGCTCAAATTGTCGACTACACGCCGCACTACACGCAATCGACTGTCATTCCATCCACATCACCTTTATGGATGGCGGTCTACTACTGTGCGTTTTTCACGAAATTTCTTGCCTCGAACTACAGTTTTGTGGAACCAGCTCTCGGCGGCGGTATTTCTGGACCGTTACGACCTCGGAATCTTCAAGAAACGAGCCTATTCCTTCCTTAAAGGCCGGCAACGTGTCTGCGATTCCTCTGGTTTTGCGGGTGTCCATGGGTGGCGGTGATTACTTTCCATCAGGTGACCCGCCTGCTCGTTTGCCTCCTTCTTTTATAAAAAAAAAAACAAAAAAAATATAGTTATTTGTATTTTAATTTCAGTTTTTTTGTTTTGGCTGTGAACCTAAATCATAACAAAGCTTCTTTTTAACAATGTTTATTGTTTTTGATATTTGGAAGCGTCACTTTGATAGCACTCGGGTTAAGCCAAAGTACTTAGTTGTTCATGGAAAATGCACTCTTTTCTCAATGCGCTGCCCACCTTTGAGAATGTTTGTCCATAAAACTTATAATGAGCAAATAACTCACCGCAATTTCTAAAAATTAAAGGGTAGCAAATCCGTCACTAATTAAACATACGCGGATATGCGTTGTCCAACTTCTGGTCACGTTAGAATGATTGCTTTGATTACTTATTAGGTGAGCTTTAACTTTATAGAATTATGACGGGGGCGTTATATAAGTAATTAATAGTGTTAGCTTTACATACTGTCTCTCTGCTAGCTAAAGACCTCCACTATAGTAATCAAGGCTACATTTTATAGGCATTGCCGTATTGACATAGATTCCAAAATGTGGTTTAGCTATCACAAATCGAACTTTGCATCGGATAATCAGAAACATGCATTGCTCGAACTGGGAACTGAACCTAAGACCTCTGGATGTTCCCTGATTGTAAATGCGTCCCAATATATGTACTCTTACAAATAAACAAAGTATAAGCTCCGAATAGTTATTCCGTGTTTTGTTCGCCGTCATGTACCTATACTTCATTTTAGATTAGAGTAAAAGAGACAAAACAAGAAATAACTATTCCAAGTTTATTCTTTGTTTATTTGATAGGTCCTTATAATCTAGTCTAAGCTTTGTGAATTTAAAATACTGACATGTCTTCTAGAACTTCAACGATCTGTGCGGTTTCAAGTTTATACCGCTATACAACGAGTCTAACAACACCAGCGTGCACGGTGGGCTCTCGTCACGGACCTTTGCCGAAGACACCACTTACCTGATGGTAATGGTGGAGGGTGCGGAGGTAGACACAGAGACGGTGAAAAGGAACCACCAGGATGGTGGCATTAGGAGGAGTCATACCAAGCCAGGGAAGCCGTCGGTGGATTTGAGGTGGTATACATTCGTTTATGGATTCATCATTTGATTTGGTTTCAATTCATCTTAGTACAAAGCTTATCGCCGTAGACTTACGAAACGAGCAATGTGGCTTAGTGACATTCAAAAACTCAATTATTTAGTCTAAAGAAATGTAAAAATAATATTTTTAGGCTACGTAATTTTAAGACTTCTTACTTAATACCAACATGAAGTAGTTAATCTAACTTGAAAAAAAAAATGGAACAGCTGATTTTTTTTCACGACTTTATAGTTGGTCCCATTGTGAAAGTTCTGCAAAATTATGAGGCAGACTACGCTTAAAGATTTACTGGTATTTAAAAATTACGTGTGTTTAGACTGTTTGATATTTATCAGGTGGTTTTAAACAGGCTTTAAATTCGAGCAGAAGTTTCTTTTTCATCTATACATAGACTTAGCATTATTTTACTATTGGGTCTAAATTCTAATGCATTACTTTTAATTACAGAGGCCCATTCACGTGCACTTTCCCGTCGACCATGCGTCCAGACCTACAGTGTCGCCAAATATTTTTTAACTGCTGTGACTACTCCTTGCACTACCGAGAAGAACACACAAAGAGACGCAAAGCTGCCCTTCGCTGCCAAGTGTGCGAGAAACGCCTGGACAGAGATATCTTTCCGCATAACACTTTGGAGGCTCAATTTCAAATCGCAAACCGATTCACCTTCTCTTGTCGTCCCTGCGGGCAGTCGTTCCTCGATAGTACAGGGTTTGATGAGCACAATCGCGTCATGCACGCGAAGATGAAGCCCCATCAGTGTACTATATGTGCCAAACGTTTCACTCAGCAAGGCGGCCTGCAACAACACATGCGAATGCACACGGGCATCAGACCATTCGTATGCACATATTGCCCTAAAGCGTTCACACAGAAAGCGGGCTTGGACCAACACCTTCGCACGCATACCAAAATAAAACCGTTCAAATGTGTTATTTGCAGCAAATGCTTCTCGCAATCGGTCCACCTCCGACAACATATGCGCACGCATACGAACATTCAGCCTTTCGAATGCTCTGTGTGCGGCCGGAGATTTAAGCAGAGCAGTCATTTGAATTTCCATATGCGCTCTCATATAGGAGAAACCAGTTCATTGGTGGTAGAAAGGTACGCTCAAGCAGTGCAACACCAAAATCAAATGGAGTTCCTCAACTTGTCGAATTTGCAACCGGTTCAGGACGGCGAGACAATGTACTACGCGGCAGAGCTAGCCGCCAGCCCACTGATACATCAAAATCCATTCTCTTTTCAATCACAAGTTATGCTTCCTGATAATGTTCTTTCCCTCTAGTTAGTACAACGTTTAGACCTTTACAGTAGTCAATAAAATAAATATAGCCTTGTGTTCAGTATCAATAGATTTGTAAGATTAAAATGTATGATTTATTTTTTATTAAATTATTGTTTTCTTCTGCTCTGTCTGAAGTTAAAATAAACCTTATTATAGTCCAATTAAGAAGTTTATTTAAAAAAACCTTCACCGAATTTATTTTTATGCATAGTATGCATGCCTTTATAGCGCATAACAGAAAGGGTATAATTTAAACGCTCACCAGAAATATTTCTTAGACCCTAAGCCTAAGTACCAAATAATTAAATGACTGTACAAAAATTATATTTTCAAATTATTGAGGATACTAGCTGCCCTACTCCTGTAGGTCACGTGATAGGCTAGAAATTTAAGAAAATCGCAAAGCGCAGCGTACCTAGCGATTGTCTTGAATTTCGAGGTTAGTTTTTTTATTAGACAACAAAAAGCAAAAATTACCAAATTGAAACTTAAGGCATAAAATATTGGTGTTATCTATTTGGTGACAAAATAACATATTTGGTCTGAAATGCAGTTAAAAGGTATTCATATATTATTAAGGCATTTAATATAAATATAAATTGTATCCTTTTTATAATATTTTAGGAAACACAATTTGGTGAGCACTTATCCGTTTTGGTAAATGTTTCGAATTTTATTGATAGTAGAATTTATTGATACATTTTTGGTAGACGTTTAAACAAGCCTAACAGAAAGTGCACATTTTCAATTTCCGATGCAGAAAGTGCATAACTGCATGCAAATATGCAAGTAAGCTACCAGGGCCCCATAGGGGACGAGGAGTAAACTGTAACGCAGTACACTCTCTTCGCTCTCTTCACTCTTGCAGGTGCACTACAGTTTGCATGTCCTACTCGCACACAACATCTAGGTACCCTATATCGATACAAATCTGAAATAGGTCACAGGTTAAACTATCAATGAGAAGACAGAGATAGTGATATCCGATCCATGCTCGAACTTTACTTGTAGCGGCAACAATGCAAAATCATCTTTATTGCAACCGTTCTGTAGAGAGATTATTCTGTAAGCGTTAGTTGTAAACTTAATTAAAATGTATCATTCGCAAACAAGCTCAAAATTACAGAAAGTTGTGTAACTTTTTAAGTTGTTGTATGTTGTATATTTATGCCTAATAAACTTTTATTCACTCATTCATTCATTCATAATTTATCTACGAGTAAGGTATCTATGATGAATATTAAAAAAATTACATTGGAATGAAACCAATTTTTACAGATCTACTCGCATTTATTTTACATTTTTTCATTTCGAACCCTTTTTGGGGTCCGTGGTCTCTTGTGTCCCTGTCTCCTTGTGACCACGGACCCACTGACGAAACGTCAGGATAAAACAACATCGAAATTGTAAAATAAACGCGAGTAGATCGGTTAGCTTAACTTTAGAAAACAAAACTCTATAATAGTACAAGTTTGCCCCTACCAGTATTCAAATCAAGCTGATCGTCTTATTAGCTATCTATTTTACAATTCGGAATTCTATATTGGAGCCTAAATAAGAACCTTAATACCTAATTATTGGAATTAGAGTTTTGTAGCTCTAATAAAGTAATTCTTTCAAACCAATAAACTTCTAATTCTCTTAAAGATTAACACACAGTCAAGTGGACAAATACTTACCCCTACCACCAATCAAACCGAGTACACAAACTTGCACCCCTCGTTGGGAATGGAACCCTTGACCTCTGGGGCTGAGACCGGTAGTCTTAATCACTATACCATAGAGGCGATTAATAGTGGAATTTAAATCGCATAAATTCAGTTAAACAAACAGGTTTTATAAATGTTATCCTAATAACTGTCAACAAATTTGTATTTCCTTTAGGCCTAAAAAGTTTTATGAAAATCGCCTTATTGGTTTGTAAGAATTAAGACCTTTGAAGTTTGTATGGGATATGATATGTGTAATGGCCTTAAGTCACTGTGGTTACAGGATTTCTTTTAAAGACATGATTATGTGTTTGTGTAGTTTGTTATTCAAACCTTATAAAAAATTCACAGACTTCGCAGCCCCGCAAGAATCGGAGCATTGAAAATGAATACAACAATTTACGAAAAAAAAAACATTTTATTTTAAATAACACAATTCCAACTTGAATGCACTTCTCGCCTGCATCCGCATATTTTAACACTATTACCATGACGATCGGTCAATAATCAAAGAAGCTACATCCATTTTTCTACAATACCAAATCTAAACTGACCACCTAAAGGTCACAATTATTAACCGATTTTTTTTTAAATTCGCTATTTTGTAGTTAAACTAATACCCTAGGACCCTTTTTTCATTTTTTCTTGTCGGTTTTTTTTTAATATTTACAATTTAGTGTACAAACACCCCCCAACAAAACCCGATTTTTTTACATTTATCAAAATTCCAAAAAAAGTTTCCAGCCGATTTTCAAAATTCAAACGCTCACACGTGTCTCGATAAATTCCTCAACCCTTGGTACTATTTCCATCTCGATTCTCCCAAAATCCTCGGAGCTATGGCCCAAAATACGTCTCAGGCGATTTGCATCTGATAACCATTTTCAATGGTAAAAAGGAAAGATAACAAAATAATGTGAATTGCATCTACATGCAGTACCTACGTACTATAACTTTTTTCAGCTTTACTTTTTCAATCTCGTTTCTCAAAACTGTTTGCCAAAATCAGTTTCGATCTCGTGGAAGTACGAAATTAGAGAGTGAGGTGTTTGGACAAGGTGTTTTAACAATGTAGTAATTGTGAAAACATTGTATACCACCAGAATTTTAAAGTTTATTTTTTTGCAATTTGGACTCTGTATTAAAGGAGATAAGAGTGTGGGGTGGCGACGATGCGTATGCAACAGCCGTTTTCTCCGGGCCGCAGCGTGTGGCCGCATGTGGTTACATTTCGGCCCGTTGTATATTTTGTTAGAGCCGCGTACGCATCCAGATAAAACAAAGGGTTCGCATAACGGATGCATCCCCATCGTCGTTGCTGTGGTGTTTGACCTTTATGCTAATGCTGCGCGGTGGTACTCAGACGACTAGTTATCCGCTGTCTAAAAAACAAAACACCATAAAACATTGCTGTAAATGAAAATGATTAACTACATCTACGTCCATAGAAAAATAGGCCATATCCTTTAAACGAATTGTTCGGTTTAGGACAGATTCTGTTTAGGTCAAATTCTGTTTAGGTCAGATTCTGTACTGTCAAAATAAAAAGTACGTGTAGGTGTAAACTTATTTTTTGTTTTTCTAGGGCAGGAAAATTTATTGGTTAGTTAGATTAATGTTAGGCAGGAACCAGGAGACTAGAACTTAGAAGAAAGTAAGGCCTGATTAAAATTTGGTATGAGAAGTTCTTTTCTATGTACCAGGGTAACATAGATCCTAAAAGCTATAATCATATTGGTACTTACCAAATAATTTACAGTGATACAATTTACAAATAGTACGTTCTAGTCTTCGTTCTAGTCTAACCTGTAAATAAAAATACAATTAATATTTACCCCATGACGTTAATTATTATAAATAGTAGGCAAAAAATGGGTTTTCGTACTGTTACCAATTTTCGACATTTTAAGCTCTGTGATCGAAACAGTTTTCGTTGCCAAAAAATAAGATAAAACTTCCTTGAAATTTTACTGGGACGCTAGGAAGGTGGACTTCTGTGACGTAATCAATTGTTGCTAAAGTCACAACTCAGTTGCGGCACAGAATAACTAAAAGTACTACCGTACTACAGAAGACTCATTTTTTAAACAAAAGTCAAGTTTAGGTATAAAAAATTGCCTATTCTTACGACTTTCACGCGAAATTGAAACTTATCGTGTGACCCGAGCGTTCATATCCCGTTATGCAACGCTGACTCGATATCGATTTGACGTCAGGAGCGTAGGGTTTTCACTCATGGATATATTTAAGTTAAATTTCGATTCATTTTTCTTTCTTTTATTTAAACACCCGTAAACACAACAGTATCTTTTATACGGATTTTAAGATCGTTTAGTAGTCATTGTTCGGTGAACAAAATTGACAGAAATGATCGTTAATTTTACGCGCGACAACGACGCGCAACTTGGAGTGTGTGAGTCGAGCGGCAATCTACTGCCATACGCCTGCCCGGGAACGTACTTAAACTGCGGAGTGACACCCCCTGGTTGCGGACCCTATTTTTAATGATTAAATGCAAAAAGTGCACTGGCTGAACTGACTCCTGTCAAACACTGGTGCCACTAGCCATCCGGCGACAAACGGAGTAATTAGGTTCACGTAAAAATACGGGTGTGCTGTCACAGTTTGGCTGGCAAAAATGTTTTAATGCGTGTCTTTCATCGGTGTGACAATTTGTGAATGAGCAGTGATTATCGTCTTTATAAACGGCTGTCCTTGAGTGGCGACCGCGTATCGCAAAGCTGTGGAGAACCTTGGGGAGGCCTTTGTCCAATAGTGGACGTCTTTTGGCTGAAATGATGATGATAATGAAACGGCTGAAACTAGGTGCGGCTGATTAAGGCTTATTGCTGATTAAAAATAATTGTTGGAA
The DNA here is from genome assembly GCA_963082485.1 of Eudonia mercurella. Lineage (NCBI taxonomy): Eukaryota > Metazoa > Arthropoda > Insecta > Lepidoptera > Crambidae > Eudonia > Eudonia mercurella. The sequence continues at coordinate 5,244,457 of OY720022.1, forward strand.
CCAAATAAAATGGAATGACATGAAAAAATTTTAATTATTCAGTTTAAGCGTAGGTAATTGTAGTGTATGTAAGGATGTATGCTGTCGTCTCCTTTGCGCACTATGGTGGGAGGTTAATAGGAGGGGGAAAGGAAGATGGCTCTCGGGAAGGAGGAAGCTGATGGAGGTGGTGAGTGTGCAATAAGGAGCCGATAAATAGTTATAGATAATTACAAAGACAAGTATATAACAGTAATAGTGCCCTCCCTAATACATGCCCTGAAGATAAAAAATATATAATAAAATAATATGAATAAGTACACAAAATAATAGTAAAATATATAATTCAATAAACTATACATATTTTTAATTCTAGTGCTGCAGGTGCTTAACTAGACGTAGAACGCTTTGTTCAGCGGTGGCAAAGTAGGTCTTGTTGTAGACTAATGTCTAAATTTAGGATGACCTCTATGAATGGCGGTCAATCACAAAAAGTAGATAGCATTTGGTATGCGACAAGAAAATTTCCTACCTACAACCACATATTATTATTAACACATCTATGAATCTCTAGTATGTTAATAACTGTGACGTGTAATGCAATGATGAATTAAATTCAAGTTTTGTTTTTTGTTAAAGACTGACAAATGAGTATTATGCAGAATATTTCACAAATTATTTTACAATTGGCCCACTCGCGACTTTGCCCGCTTTAGTAAACACCCGCATACCATGTGGTTTAAAAAAAACCTAGAACCCTATAACAGCGCCACCTAACTAACGTTAGGTCCAATTGTGAATCGAAACCAACTAGAGACCCACTCAAAAACACACAAAAATTTTAAACACAATCTGTCCAGTCGCTTTGGTGGAGATCAGTGACATATACACGTTTAAAAGAATGATTATATGTATGAATGAAGATTTAAACTCCAATATGTTTATTCAATTAGGTACCTATTATGTTAAATATTTTTGTTATAAAACTTTTTTACTTGTTTGATTGCTAAGTTTCAGTGTATGTTTTTGTGAGACGTCAATACTTTAACCCCGTTACAAATAAACAAAGAATAAGCTCCGAATAGTTATTCCGTGTTTTGTTCCTGACATGTAAACGTCGTTTCAAATTAGAGTAAAAGAGACAAAACACGGAATAACTATTCCAACCTTATTCTATGTTTATTAAGACCCTAAGGTAAGGACAAATAAACAAGCTTAAGGGTCTTACAAATAAAAATAAATAAGCTCTTTTACTCTAATTTGAAATTATATTTACATGACAGGAACAAAACACGGAATAACTATCCGAAACAATGTTTGTTTATTTGTAAGGCACTTAGAACGTATCGCAGTGGCATCAGTGTCCGACTCTTATCTTAAATCCCAGTTCAACACCAGCGCTCTTCACCAAATAATTGTTTTAGATCTTCATTAATTTTTTCTGCACAACAGCAAGGACGCAGATGGTTTGTATTCAATTGTCGCTAAATCCCAAAGACATTTAACTACTTACTATTAAATCTCTTTGCTAAAGCCAAATACCACTTGACAATATTGCTGACAAATCAACGATTAAAGAAAAATGATGACGATGTCTGGTTCCTGTCGAGCATTGGGGCCACTACCCTAGCCACCTACTTTACTCTGGTCCTTTAATGTTCAGTAGCCACATCAATCTCATCGTAATTAGTCATCCTGCTGATCCGTACCGCGCTTATCTTCACCAGACTTTTTGTACAACTGGAATATTTTTTTCGTCAGATTGTTAGTTTTTTAACCTCTGCCGGCGCACATGTGGCCGGGCCAGGCGTGATTTAAAGATTTGTTTACATCCGCCGAGGCAGGGTTAAACGGTTACCTTACATCTTTGTAAGGGTTGAGGCCATAAATGGTATGAAAAAATATGAACGCGCCCCGGTGATGGGCACCATGTGAAGATCACACGTTAAAAACCAACCGCCTTGGTTGGTCAAATAGGTTATTTTTTTTTCATTAAGAGTCTCTGCGTGATATTAATGCCAGCCCACTTCACAGCATCATTATAATGCACTATGTGACTCAAGTTTGCTATTGTTGATTGATATGAGAATTGTTTTTAGGTACCTACTTAAATTAAGTATCGTTATGAGTCACGGACCTCCCAGTGAATGTTTTTGATTGTACTTAATCATTTCATTTCATTTACAAATGTTCTTAAATCGCGTGGCCCCGGATTCATTATATTTACACCGGGATACTCGTACAATACAAAATAGCTTATTGCTCTCCCGGGCTTTTTTTTCATCAACCATGTTCATCATCATCCGCAACCCGACTTCATATCCACTGATGTATTCCTATACAGCTCCTCCCACGCTTCCTATGCACGGCCTCCTGGCCGTGGGTCAAAATAAAATAAATGTTTTTATAGTTGAGAGGAATATTTAGTTTACTTAACTATTTGAAATAATTTTAACACTGGAAGTAAGTATGGTTCACGTACGCATCTATCGCCCATCGCTCCTGTATGCGGTGCGAGCATAGCACTAAATTGGGGAGTTTCAGGATATTCATTTTTGTATAACTTTTATAACAAATTCAACATCTGGGATAGGACTGCTTTTTCAACTATTTTCCTTAACGATTTCTCAACTCAGCGTTAAAATTCGTGACTTCAACACTAGGTATCTTGCTACTATAATCACAATTAAAATTTTAATAAGTAGACTTTTGAACACAACCTCACCTGATGATGATAAGAGTAATTACTATTCCCTACAGAGGAACTGAGTACCTACATCACAATACAACTCAAGCTTGAATTGTGTTGTGCCTCCTACTTACTTGTAGTAGGTATCAGATAAAAGACAACATGAGCTAACTTGTATTACTATCTAACGTACCTACCAACGCCGCAAAAGCCGGTCGTATATAAATGCAACTAAGAAAGACATTTTCTTATTATTAGCTCATAGGCGGCTCAGACAAAACGTTTGATTATGGCTCCGCTTTTTAACTCGCCGTCTGAGACGTTTTGTTTACGTTGGCTCGGCGATAATGGATCCTGTTGCATACTAGATGTAGCTATGAGTACATACATTAGAGTTACTTCGTCTTTGAGTCTCGGGTTTACGTTTTAGTATTAATATTGGCCTTGTGATATTATGAAATGTGCTAGAAGAGCGTTTGATGGTATAAATAGTTTCATTACTAACAATGAAATTCTCATGGTAGTTGTTAAGCTGGTGAAATATTGACAAATACTTACATTTTGTAGTAAGCATTTGTCTCTTCTTATGTAGATTTAAAGAACTGCGCCAATCGCGAACTCATACAGAAACATGATGAACGCACAATTTTATTTATAAATCACTGTTTCTGAATTTACCCGAAACATTTAAGGCATAATTTTCTCAGCAACGAAACGTGTTACGTGGAAATGAATGATCGTAAGCAGAGTGCGCGTCAGATGTAAATAGAACTTGGTATGTTCTCGGCCGATCGATAGTATCGATCGATACAATTCATCGATATCTTGTTTTCTTTGGAAAAACGCCGAGACTGCGGGCGGCGCGCGTGGTGTGCGATCGCGGCGGGATATTGATTAATTAATAGATGCTTTGTTATTTTGCAAACGTTCGTTGGCACGATGTGGGCACGTGAATGACTTAAAAACTTGGCTTTGGCAGTAAAATAAAGATCAAAAGTATATTTTAATTGAGCTAAAGAAAGTTTATTCATTTCAGTGTCCCATACTAATTTCAAAGTTCAATATTTTTTAAATCAATAAGCCAATTCTAATAAAGCTTTTAGTGCTTATGCATATAGACAACATAAAAAATATGTTTTTTAATTTTCAATTTTTTTCTGTTTTTTTTTAAGTTAAGTAAAGTAATGGTTCTTTTTGTTGTATATATAAATAAATACAAAAGTATGTTTGTTCAATAAAACACATGAGTTATATTTTTTAATAGTAGACTTAAACACCCAATTTAAGGTCATCTATCGAGTAGGCATTCAATAGTTTCCGCACAGATTACCAAAGAGGCACAGTACTTCTATACCGTAAACACTACTCGTATATGCATTTCAACAGAATCACGGAAACGTGTAACGTTCCCCGAAGTTTGCGCAGCCACGGTCGCGAAACGCCGACGGACGCTACGCACATGGCCTCACGTCATAAACTGCTGATTTACAATTTTACAGCCGCCCGCGTCTGCGACTGTGACGCTGCCTGCGCTGGCATGCTGGCACAAAGGCGCCCGTGTCTGTGTGCTGACTGTTGATGCGCGTTAGCATTGATAGATACGTATGTTTTGCATGTTGTGTTCACAGTTATAAGGCCATTCAGCTGACTTGTTTGACCAGTGACCAATGAACAGTTTCTGAAACTGTAATAAAACAAAATACGTACGCTTGGAGAGGCGAGAAGTTCCTTTAGGTTAACTAAGTAGAATATAATAGTATAAAAAATGTTTTTTGATCCATATAAAAAACAATACACGGCAAAAATCTTTCTTTAAAACAGTATGGTAAGTTCCAGGATAAACTCCGCCAATAGTCGGGCTATCATAGACCCAAAATTAAACACTACAAATGTTATTTGTAAAGAGGTATGTTAGCACGCGCATGAGGAGCTCGATGGCGCCCGGTCGGCGGTTGCTGAGGTTAAGCAACTTTCGCATAGGCCGATCATCGGATGGGTGACCAAAAATTTATCATCTCGAGCTCCTCCGTGCTTCGGAAGGCACGTAAAACCGTTGATCCCGGCTACATTAGCAGTCGTTAACAACCACAAATCCGCACTGGGCCCGCGTGGTGGTTTATGGCCCGTTCTCCCTATCCATCCATAGGGAAGGCTCGTGCCCCAGGAGTGGGGACATAAAATGAGCTTTAAATTCTCAATTAAACTCAAATTAAATTAGGCACAAACAATAGTAGGTTTTCTATACTAGAATGCTTAAGATGACAAGCCTGCATCTATTTTTTCATATTATCAATTATGGAAAAAGCGCTTGGCATCTAACATGATTGACGATTAGGCCACGTTAAAGCGCGAAGTGCACCCGGAGTAATCTTTTAATTACTTCGCAACTGGTTATTTTTTCATGTTGTTATGGCGACAGACTTATAAAAGATGACGGCACAGAAGAGAGATTATAATTATGACGGTTACGAGCAGACTAAAACTGAATTTACTGCCAACAAAACCCATTACAATAATATGCTGAGAATCATACATTATGGATATGGAACCGGTCGTTAAACCACTAGCCACAAACACGGTAACTTATTTCACTTATTACTACTTACTTCTTTAGGTAAGTATCTAATTTCTGCATATTTAAATTGTGGGGGGCATGCTACGTTATATTAGAAAGCTGAGATATAAAGGATAGTCTTGCTTCAGCATACGCTATGTTCGCGCGGAAAATTGAAAAAACACAAGCTTAATGATTTTAATATTTTTTTATTTTATTAACCCTTAATATATTTTAATTATTTTAAGTTTAAGTTGGCGTTTATCTAGATATTTTATGAATTGTACCTGTTGTTGCTGTTGTAACTTGTGATGAGAAATAAACGTTATCATAATAATGATTAATCACAAAACATAAAAACAAGGTTAATTTATATCAAAATAGGTTTCCACTCAGTCAGCAAATTCTACAACACTGTATTCAGCGGATGCCTAGTTTTATTAACAGCACTAATGTGCGCACGTCGCTGGGCAAACAACTGCTCATACATGGTTATCATATTAATACATTTGCGACAATTTGGAAAAGTGTTGATAAAAGGGTTTTGAACCCAACACTTTTCCATATTGTTGCAATCCAACATTTTCTTTGATTTAAATGGAACCAACATAGACAGTCACGTTAGTTACCGGTAAACGTACTAACATGTAACTGCCTAGGTATTCCTTCATATTTGTCGTACTATGGTTAAACTTTCAGATAGGCTATTTGACACATTAATTAATAACACTTTGACAATAATGGCTTCGCGCAAATTTCTTTAAATTTCACAAATAAATTACAGGCAAATCATAATAACAAAACGGATTCTCTTTTGATTACGCGTATGTTAAATAAAGGTCATGGTAAGTATTGATTAATTTCCAATAAATCTTCGTATTTGCAGACTTATTAAATAAAGATTACATCAGACGGTCACTTCCATAAACCAAAACTTGCCTAATAGAAGCTCACTTATGATGAAAGTTTGTTTTAATTTGAAAGAGGAATTAAACTTATAGCCTAGCCTTTATTTTAAATAATAAAAAAGCTTTGCCGCTCCTTATTCTAATTTAAACATAAAATTAATTTAGGTTTAATTATAAATGAAACAGAGATAGTTATCAAGATTCTTGTAATTTCTTGTTTGCCTGGTAGGTCCTTCATAAATAAGTAAAAAATAATAATTTGTGATTTATGCAGAAATCGATAACATTTCGGACTTTGCAAAATTATCGTACAAAAGGAATTTGCTACAACATCCGTATTTTATGCAGGTATTAAACCATTTTAGGCTGCTTAACTACCTATGGATAGATGCAGATGAAATAATTGTCGTAGCTGAAATAAAAACAACATTATTAAAATAATTATTTTTAAGCAACGTAATTTATAGTTTTATTTTATTTTACGGCGCTAATATCTACTAATTTGTTCAAATAATTTTTAACGCAAATTTTGTTGCGAACAAATTACAAAAACAAAAATGTTGAAAAAATTTTCACGAGCAGGATTTGAACCTGCACCCTCCTTTGAAGAGCACCTGACCCAGAATGTCAGAAGGGTGCAGGTTCAAATCCTGCTAGTGGAACTTTTTTCAACATTTGTGTTTTTGTAATCTACTAATTTATCAAACTGTAAAGGTTGCTCGCGGAAGGTTCCACCAAACAACATGTCTGGCAATGTATGACTTGAATTAAAAATAATATCCTGTAAAAACAGTTTCTGATATCATTACAATAAATTATAATCCTTGTCAAAATACTTATTGACTACCACTTATTCATTATACAATAAAATATTAATTTGTTGGCATATAAACCTACCTGCTTAGCACCTTTCTTGTTTTCTCAACTTCATTTTACAGTATGTATGGTCTTCGCGCTGTATAAGGTAAGGAATATATAATTATGCTGCTGACTTCCTAGAAAAAAAAAATTATAAGTTTAGTTTTAAGATGAAAGTATATACAATAAATAATATAGAAATAATTAAAAACGAGAACTGTTCTTTAAAATAACCATTTTTGATAAACAGTTATTGCTCTTCAACACTTTTCGAGATTAGGTACGCTCACTTTTAGGAAAAATACGAAAGCTGGACGACGACAAGAAGACATTGTTTGAAGTTCCTTTCGCCTACTAGCACAACTTATAACACAGCAGTTGCTGTACATTTTGCATAGAAACTAGGTTTATCACAGCTAAAAAACTTGAGAGATTAGGTATGTTACGGAAATTGATCAACAAAAAAATCATTTTTATTATTTGATTCGAGTTTATTGATTTTATATTATTTGACAGTTAGGCGTGGATAAGCAACAAAAGTTGTAATTGGAAGGGTGCGGGGAGGAAAGAAAACTGTCATTTGGCATAATGGAACAATGGACACTAGGTCGAAATATTTTATTCGTAGACTACCGGCCGTGGATTGTACCTACCTACCTACCTATTTCATTTTGAGAATAAGTTTAACCTCGGTAGAATTATACAATGGAGGCCACATGTGTGTCTGTCTGCACTATAATTTATTCCGCGCTATGTTGGCAATACTACGCTCAAACTTTAACTCCTGCCGGAATCTGCTCTCCTAGTCACAAACACTATTTCAAATCTATATCCACAGAATCTAGACTAAATCTAGGCTAGCCCAAATCGAGATGCCGCGTCACTTTTATTCAAAGTTGTTTTTAATATTTATTAGGTTGAAACCATAGATGAAAACTTGAAACCGATCTTCGGAATACGAAAATGGTACAAATCATGATTATAATAATTTTTAAGGCAAAGTATTTTGTTATTTTATAATAATTTTATTTTTAAATGTACCTGTATTTTATTTTATTAAGAATGCATGAACCATGCATTCTTTTTATTTATTCCGTACAAATAATACTACTATATTTATGACACATTTTTATTGGATTATGGGAATAATTTGGGCGTTTGTCGTCAGCACTTCTTATTTCGAACCGGCAGTACCAGGCTAGCAGAAAACTTAAGAAGTGTCGTGAACGCGAATGCATTCGACAAGATAAAGAAGGTACGACGACGACGTCGCGTCTCGTCGTCGTTGACTTGAATAATGCATAGGTAGGTAGGTATACGATTTTTTACGAATATGAATTGATAATATAAAACTATTTAAATTTAATGTCAGTCATTTTTACGTTATCTTGAATATTTTTTACTCCGCAAATGTCAAATAAAAAGTGAACAGTTTTTTTAGTTGTTTTGGCGCAGTAAAAGAAGTGATTAGAATACTAGAATCTATTCAGATTTTTGAAACGACTGACGAGACATGTTGTTTCGGGGTCACTCCTCATCTTGCATGCATTAAATTCACTATCATTATTTCAGCATATCCTAGAAATAATAATAATATACAAATATGTTTATGAAAATAACTCAAGTAGGTACCTACTTTAACAATAACCTTTTACTTTCTTGCCAAGAAATCCATAAACAATATTCTTATTACCACAGATTTCTTATCTTACTTAACTGGCTGGCCTGATTGTTTCCTACCGCGCGCGGTACCGCACTCTCTGCGTTAACCTAGAACGGTGTCAAAGCGCAAGAATGACCAGGCGGCCAGGTTTCGATGGAGGTGTTTTTATTATGACGCATGCGCCAAGGCTGATTGTTCCCCACCTCCTGTTTTGATGCATTCATTCAATTTGAAATGGAACGCGCGGAGGTGCAGACGTTTCAGACGCAAATCTTTTTGTTTGACCACCGTAGCGTAGGTAAGAATGTGATTGCGAACAAAATGAATGTGTTATGAATGTGATTTTTATTAAGTGGTAATGGGGGATGATGCAAAACAAAATTAATATTTATATTGAAGTGCAAATGAAATCACATATAGTTATTAAAAACATCAACTTCAAAAGTGGTAGGACACTTAAGCGTTATGGCGGTCATCAGTGGCGGACGATAAACGATTTCTATTGTTAATCGTTTTGAAGCTGTCAACGTGTTGATTAATATTCAATTGACGGAACAGAATAGTGACGTCATCGTAGCTGTTGCCTAACGCTTCTATAAAATAATGTCATTTTTATCGGTGCTAAAAAGTTCCTCATCAGTCGACCGTTAGAAGAATGTTGGTTGAATGAAACAAAATATTTAATTAGATTTGATTTGATTTGATTACAGTACCTACTGTAGGTTCTGTATACTCGTATTAGCCAAAGTGTCGTAATCAAGTCGTAATACCTTTAACTTTTTAATTAAATATTAAAGTATAAAAACTAGAACCGAAACAGAATTAGATTATGAACGACATCATTTAACTCAAATTCAAATATATATTTTTTTCTTTAGCAGCTTAAATAGCTAGGTTCATATCTTCTTTTGTTATCACTTAAAAATCACTAACACTAAGTGTGGCCACGTGCTACGTTTTAGGTTAGGTTAGCAAACACCCGTTTTGATTAAAATCTATGAGTTATTAATATGAAAGCGAAGATTTTTTCTTAATATAATAAAAATATTAGTCCTATGAAAAAATATGTGGATTTTTGGACAAAATAATTTAACGCCTATCTAAAAATTGATGCGAATTCACCGGAACATGTTATCTGCTAGAATACATATCGATGGAGATTAACAGATTAAGCAAAACACTTTATTGATCAGAGGTGTGTAGTAATAATACCCGAGTAAGTTGTCATGTTTTAATTTATTTCATTCGTTTAGTAAAAAATTCTAGGAAGCTGTACAGAAATGGTTATTGTGAAAAACGCAATTAAAAGGAAAACGAAAACTAGCTTAATTTAAACTTGGAATAACAATTAAATATTTATAAAAAAGTGAAAAAATTAAATGCCCACCCTAATTTTTTTTTCACTGTGTTTTATAAATATTTAATTCAGCTTCAGTGCAGCAATTAGCACTTCAAAATAAAAAGTAAAATTGGAACAACAAATTATGAAATATATTTTTGAATCATTCCTTTTGCCGTAAGTTCTGGTTTCCCATCAACAATGAAACTTGTTATTTTATTGATTTATTTTGACTTACTTTGATGATTTGCTTTGTCCATGGAGTTAATGACTAAAAACGGATTTAAGATCGCAAGTGTATCTACAACTTATAGCTTTCTACGTTTGCTGGGCATGTCTGTTCTTTGTATTATTTTGTTGAGTTTAAAAGAGGAGTACCTTTGATGCTAAGCTGTAAACAAGTCTGCCTACCGCAGTCACGTTAAAAAGATAAGTTATAAAAGCCGGCAAAATTTTTTTTCGGATTAAATTGAATTTTACATTTAATGAAAGTGAGCACAGCAAAACCATTACTTCCTCCACGAGACAGCGGGAGTTGTAATAGATAATTTTTACTTCGCCATACAAAACCTTATGTTACACTAAACTATAGTTTAAATGTGTAACAAATTGGTGTTATGTCGAATATTAATGTCAAATAATGGTGGATTATTAACCGTTAAGTGTTCGTGAGTGTGCATGAGTGTTGGCAAATGAAACAAAACAGTGCAACGACACTTTTCAAAATATTGTTTACTTATATATTACTTGTAAGAAAAAAAACTTTGACACACACACTTAAATGTGCTAATCGCACGAAGCTATTAACTAAATGAAAAAAAAATCTATGAGTTATATAGATTTTGTAATTGATTTATCTTTTTTTGTTTAATAGTTAAACTAGCCGGTATAAAGTAGGTAGTAAGTAGAACAAGATTGCATGCAAGGCGACTTTTTCAACATAACCTAGACGAGTTTCGTCGAATAAAGTACCAGGGTTTAATGAGTTTCAGGGAGGTAGTGTTGTTGACGCATGCGCAATGAGGGTAGTGTTGTGCGAGACAGCGAACGTCGACTATTTTCATTTACCGGTACTGTGCCGGTACTGGAAGGTGTCTGGAATTTTGTTATTCTTATCTTACGCATAAATAATTTGAAAAGTGCACACGCAAAAAAATCTTTAAAATAAAAAAAAGCAAAGCAATCTTCTACGGTAAAGTACCTACGCTATGCCAACTGATCTACCGAGACATTGGTTTCCCACTCGAGATTGGTTTTTGCATTTTCACCTTAATCTTCAAAAGGAAACGTTTTACAAATAATTAAATAAAAACATATTTTACAATCCTTTTCTCAAACAGGTATACATATTGTAATATCACATGAAAAGCGGTTGTCTCCGATGGGTCTCGTTCCCACGACCTTGCCCTATCATCATCATCATCGGCCTATCCAGCGACCTGTTTTAGTTATAAGTGAACTTAAATGAGTTCAAGTCATGGTATGGGACTCCACTTTGCAAACGCCTACTTTACCCATTTTACTTACTACCAAGGTTACCAACTTAGAGTATTAATAATGCTCTAAGGTTACCAAGCAAGATCATTTTTGGATATCAAATTCGTATCGTAGCATAAAATAGGATTATTGTATGGAACTTGACACAGCGCCACAACGCCCGTAAATGGAACTACCGATCGACAGAAAACATTTCATAGATTCTTAGCGTTACGATTTCGATTGAAGTTCGCGCTAGGTAGGCCTATCAGTATAGGTACTGGCCTGAACTGAATGTTGTGTGTGTACTTACTACTACAGTATTATTTACAGAACGATAATATAATCAATGATATTATTATTTATAATAATTTCGTCAGGAAAATGCCAAATAACAAACAGTAGCTTTATTTTTCGTTCTAATTGTTGTAATTACCCTTTTACATAAATTAAAAATATATTTTAATAAATATTAGTTAAATTGAAAAATGAGTAAACTACCGTTGTGTTCAAAATGAACACCAAATATTTCAATATAACGTTTCTATACTTATAATATCTGATACTATACCCAGTGGCGTAACTATAGGGTGGCAGGGCTGGCAAATAGCCACGGGCCCCGGGCCATAGGGGGCCCCCAGCCCGAGAGGCCGCGAGCTCAGAAGTAACCTAACATTTTTAACAAAATGTAGTAACTATTATAAATTTTATACAAGAACTTAAAATCATCTAAAGTTACTCATCTTTATATATATAATGACTTGTCCTGACTGACTGATTCATCATCGCCGAGCCGAAACCGCTGAAGCAAATAAGATTAAATTTGGACTGTAGATTAATTGAGTGACGTAATCAGCCACTAAGGATTTTACGGAAATCATCCCTTAAAGGGGTCAAATAGAGGGAAAGTTTGTATGAAAATCCGTCCGTTTTAAAGTAAAATACATGAAAATTGGTATTTGGCTTTTTGAAAAGAAATAAAGAATGACGTGTCTCAGGAATTTCGTTTATTTTTCTTTAAATGAGTAAAAAAGGTAAGAAGTAATTTTTGGAGAAAACGTTATTTTTAAAGTAAGAACTATAAAATGGATTATTTTAATCGATAATTAGATTTCTCAATAAAAATAAAGAATTACGTGTTTTAGCATTTTTCGAAAAACATTCCCTAGATAGATGTAATAGGGGAAGAAAATTGTACGGAAAACTGTAATTTTTAAAGAAATTATGAAGTGTTTTAGAGTTATCCCTATTAGACCAGGGCTGAAGCCTTTGAAAATGGTAAAAAGAGAAACAAAATCATAGGATGAAACCCATTGGAAATGGAAGAGAATATAACAAAAAAGAAACGAAAAATAATTTACGGGCGATCTGAGATCGGGAAGTGGAAGGGTATAAACAGTTTTTCTCGATTTCCGGAAAAACTTCAAGTCCTATGGAAAAATATTAAATTGTAGGTAATTAAAAGATCTACAACTTTTATATTTACACTTTTTTCACATAACCTCAAAGTTTATGTGAAAAATTCAAATAACCAAATGTTCAAATAATTTTTAACGCAAATTTTGTTGCGAACAAATTACAAAAACACAAATGTTGAAAAAATTTCCACGAGCACGATTTGAACCTGCACCCTTCTGACATTCCGGGTCAGGTGCTCTTCCAATTGAGCTATCGTGGTTTTCTAACCTGCCCGCCGAAATTATTCAACACTTTTTACTTTGAAAGCCAAAGGCGCCCATTCAATGGAATGACAGAAGGGTGCAGGTTCAAATCCTGCTCGTTGAAATTTTTTCAACATTTGTGTTTTTTTTTTTTTTTTTTTAAATATTTCCCACACTCACACCAATTATCTAGCCCCAAGAAAAGCTTCCTTAAGAAACTCGATATATGGTTAACTAGACAACGGATAAACATACTTAATATACTTAAATACATACTTATTATACATAGGAAACACCCAGACCCGAAACAATATAGAAAAACAGGTATTTCTAAATTGATCCGACCGGGGATCGAACCCGGGACCTCAGAGATAGCGACACCATGAAAACCGGTGTGCAAGCCACTCGACCAAGGAGGTCGTCAGATAAAGTTTTTTTCAAATAAACAAGTTTTTGGTATTTTTTATCTATTACAAAAAAAAAATTTTTTACGAAATTAGGTGAAAACTTACCTTTTTATGTCCCAAACACACTGTAATTTTTTTTATTTAAAAATATTTTTTGTTTTTCACCTTATTTTGACTTAATATCGAAAAAGCACCCTAATTTTTAATGAAAAATTCTCGCGTCAAAATATCTGCTTTTTTAACAAGTCGATGGGCTTTTTGTTCGTTGAAAACTACTCTCTGATGGTGTTAAAAAAAATTATACATTACTATGGTAAATGTTCTCAGAAAATGCAAAAGTTATCTATACTAATATTATAAAGCTGAAGAGTTTGTTTGTTTGGCTGAAATTATTTTTGTGTTGAATAGTCCATTTATTGAGGAAGGCTATTTACATCATATGACTAATACATAAGAGTGGAGCAGCAATGAAAAATGTTGCAATATTTAATAAGACATCTACAGTATTTTGAGAAAGTTGTAGAATCTTCTTTAAGTTATATGCGTAGATGCTTATTTATTACTATTGATAACTTATATAGGTACCTGAGTGACCTACGAAAAATTTTAGCCCATCAAAGGTATTTCATTGAGAAGTGGGGAAGAGGCTATTTTAGAATATTGATAAATCCATAAATGACAAAAATATTCCTCTAAATAAGTGTCGAGGACTAACGGTGATGAGTAAGTGATGGTGCTAACAATAAAAGGCACTTAAGGTGGAGTTCAAAAACTCATAAAAGATATCGAGCCAACTGCAGTATATGTTCACTGTGCTGCTCATGACTTAAATCTAGTACTTATTGATGCAGTTAGAGAGGTTACTGATATAAATTTTTTTTGAAACAGTTCAATAAATTTATATTATTTTGGGCATAGTATCAAAAGATGGAATATCTTATAAATTTTTTTTCTGAGGGGCCCATCTAATGGATTTGCCACGGGCCTCTGATGGTATAGTTACGCCACTGACTATACCGTTCTATACATATAATATCGGATACTATACCGTTACCCTTTTTTAAATAAACTAAGTGTAGGTAAGCGGTATAAGCTTGGAGTCTTAAATTAGTTTATAATTAAAGCTTGGAATATGTAGCTATCTATTCATGCACCCACATTGACAAAAGTGTCATTGAGAGTCTTAATAACAAGATAAGAGGTTACTTCGCGTATGTAATTACATGCGTGAACAAAGTTAGATGATATTACATAGTAACTTGTTATCTTAATACGAGACGCAGATAACGTGCCCCGTCACAAGTGCCGACAATTTAATTGAAGAGATTCGTTTCAGCGGCTCGGTGTAATAATATTCTAGAACGATGACGTAGCATTTAATTTGTACATCATTAATCATTTATCATCATTAGCTCATGTTTGTCCGCACTGGGGGCACGAACCTTCCCTATAGATGGATAGGGAGAACTGGCCATAAACCACCACGCGAGCCCAGTGTGGATTGGTGGTTGTTAACGACTGCTAATGCAGCCGAGACCAACGCTTTTACGTGCCTTCCGTAGCACGGAGAAGCTCGAGATAATAAAAATTTTGGTCACCCATCCGAGGACCGGCCTTTGCGAAAGTTGCTTAACCTCAGCACTCGCAGATTGGGCGCGTTAACCACTGCGTCAACGAGCTCCTCAGAGCAGTCTGTACATCGTGTGAAAACATTTAAGTGACTTCTCTAAGCGGAACTTTAGCTCATTAAAATCAACAGTCTACTCGTATAAGCCAACACATTGAACCGCTTTCCTGTTGAAAACAATTGTCATGCCTTTGTATTACTCATAGACTCACATAGTATATAGAGTAATACTCGTACGTTTGGAAGTAACGTCATAAGTGTACATTGTTACAAAGCATTAGTGACTTTTTTTGGTGAGAGTTTGCTTTTGGCCTCATACGGTCATTTCAGCGAAACCGGAAGTTTTTTTGGGGGGCGACAAACTTAAAGTGTTCCTCAATCCGTGTAATCAAAACAACGTCAGGAGTTTTCTAAAGGGAATGGTATCATGCGAGCGTAGCCCCGTTAACTTTTCCGTATAGGTTCGGGAGTGGAGCAAGCCGAGGGCCAAACACTCGGCTTGGGTTGAAAGGTTGAATCCTTATGAGTCTTTGGGGTTTGTGTGTAGGGCGTGGGAAGAAGCGCCCAGGTACCCGGGTACGCTTCTTCCCACCCCCGGACATGTCTGTACCTGACCCAGAGCGCGTGTGAACCGGGTTTTCGTACCATTGTTCTACGCGTACGGTGTTTTGGGCCTGTGAGTGATGATGATGTGAGTGTGCATGCTCAGTGTATCATGCGAATGTAAAGTGACATTTTGTAGATCGGGCGGAAGCATTAGTGACGTTTTAAAAGAGGTCACACAAACGCAAACTCCCTTAATGTAGACTTACAAATCGATGTGACATTCGGTCTAAAATAAATTTATGGACATGACTAACTACCCTTCCTTTACAGTCGGGTAAAAATAGAATTTTGAATAGAACTTAAAAAGTGTTCAATTAGAAAAAAGAAGACCGATACTTAACTTTATTATTATGGTTAGTTTTTATTATTGTTAAATTAGTCACAAAACTTATTGTTTTCTTGCAAACCTTGTCTTGTTCGTTTTATAATAGTTATTACTTACTAGGTGCTAACGTGCTACATTTAAATTCTTTTGTATAATTATTTTTTTATTACTTTACATAAGCCTCATAAGCTAAATTCTTTACAAAATAAAATATTTAAGCAGTCTTTAATTAGAAGCAGCAAAATTAACAAAAACTGCTATGCTACACAGGTCTCGTTAAAAACTGCGAGACATACAAACAAATTAGTAATAACATAAAACTTATTATTAACCACTTATTAATATTCTCAAAAGTTTCACCTACACTCCAAGTGAGATAGAAAATATTTTAGCAGTCTTTAATTAGAAGCAGCAAAATTAACATAAATTGCTATTAACCTCATAAAAACCTGCGAAACATACAAACAAACTAGTAATAATATAAAACTTTTTATTAACCACTTATAAATATTTACAAAATTTCATCTACACTCCAAGTGAAATAGAAAATAGTTTACAACATTGAACAACATTACAATCAAATGGTCCAAAATGCTTGAATGTGTAATATTTCAGTTCACGTAACCCGGCAACAGCATCTCTTTGGCAATGAAGTACTTTTGAACTAAATCAATTTAAACTTTTGGTTTTTACACACCGTCAAGATGAAGAGAATAGCGAACGCTGGCTCCAGCCCGTGGAACATGAGCATCACTTCACCGCACGCCAAATGTATTCAAAGCGCAGAATATATGTTTCGTAAATGAGAAAACAGAACACTCCCACCGTCGAGGGTATGGTAAGGATGATGGAGAAGTAAAAGGGAATTCGACCTTGCGAATAAATATAAAAAAAGAAAACAATTTTTTAAAATCCCAATCCAATTCCAAAAAAACTCCAAGCGAAAAAAACCTGTTCGTCTCTATCTGTCATCTCTTAAATTCCTCACTAAACTTCATCCGCTATACCTACGTCAGTGGAAAAAATAAAAAAGAACTTTTTATGCAGAAATAAAAAATTTGTACTATGTTCTTGTTCCTGCCTAAACTGGTAGATCAAAATCTAATAGAATAAATACTCGTAGATGCTCACATTAAAATATAATGTGCTCTTTAATGAAAGGTATAGGAAAGTTCTCGTTAAGATTAGAGGATAAAGATATTGAAAAATTAACGGCAATATACCCGATCGTTATTCGATATGAAAACTAAAAATTATAGAATAGAAATAATTTAATTTAATTCTATCTTAAGCTTCGAAGCGCTTATACATTTCGACACTACGAGTACATACAAACTTCGAAGGAATGGAAAAAAAATCTATGCTTAAGGAAACAATATAGAGCTCTAATTAGGAAGTTAGTAAAAATTATTTTAAAAAAACTCTCGTTAACAAAATTTTTGCGACTTTAAAGTTTCCATAGCGGACCATAAATCGCATAAATATAAACTATCATAGTAACTTACAATAGAATATGTTTTATTAACGGGATTAGTACCATGTTTCTTGTTGTGTGTAAATATCCGATTTTCCAGCACAGTTGCATGCGCCATGATCACGGATGTACAGAATTTATTGCAGGTGAGTGATTTTAAGCAGACAAAACGATTTACCCTTTTCTTACAAAGCAAGATAAAAGAACGCAGAAAATATAACATTTTAAATTCATACGTTTTCATACGAACTATAAAGTGTTAAAGTAAAACATTGTACGTCTAATTGAATATCAAAAATTAAGGTGAAACCGTAAAAACCTCAAGGAAAACACGGCGCACTCGTAAACGTGATAGATGGAGGGTTCAAGAGCAGGCAGCGTTCCGGCCGGCGCGCGCGCATCGCAGCGCCATTTTGGGCGGGGGCGGGGCTTAGCCGGCAGCGGCGCGGAGCAGGATCGCCAGAGCAATTGCCCGTTTAAAATTAACTCGCTTGAAGGAGAACGGCGATAATTCCATGCTACAATATTTTTTCTTAATTTGTCGGTTCATGAGTACCTAACACTGAACTTAGGTTTTAATAGATACAAGGAGTAATCAAAAGGGAAGTGGGCTGAGGCTTTTGGCATAATTTTTGGCTTTCCTAATTTTCATATGTAACGTAACGTAAAGTAACAACACTAAATATGTGCGTGTGTGCGCCAATGTCATCCATCAGTCACAAGTAGTACACTGCAAAGGATGAAAAAAAAACGGTTGACTCTCTTCCCTATATTTTTTTCAAAAATACTAAAAATGTGTGATCATTTCCAAGTTGCATTAGATGCATTTATTCTATCATCTATAAGCAGACTTACTCACCCTTTGTCATCCTTAGGAACGTGGAAGCATAACCAACGAATGACCACTGTTTACTACGGATGTAGAGATTGTTTATAACAAAGATCAGCAACCCGATTTACGTAGCCAACTCGTCACTCAGTTATATGACTTATTTGATTGGTTTGACGACAGCGTCATTTCGATGTTACAGAAACACTTTCGTAATATATTTAGTATACTTAAAGTTTTATTATTTGATCTCGAACTCGTTACACGGCCCTCTCTCTTAAAATGTTTATTCCTGCTGCTCGCGGTTCCCTGCGTGGATTGCGGTCTGATGATGATCTGACACGCATTGCTATTGGGTAAAAATAGCCAAAGTTGATTCTCAAGCCCTCCGACTACATGGGTGCAGAAAATCAAGTCGATCTATGCTTACCTACTGAAAAATGGACAAAGATACTTCCGTTATTTTTCTTTGTTGGCGGTGAAGGTTTCCATCACAAAATTTTGCCTGGCTGGCAATTTATATATATTTATATAATTCTTTAACTATATACCTAATGTATCTTTTTCGAGAGATAGCTGTCCTACAGCAGTTCTTGTTTGTTGTGAAGGTTCTGAGTTGCGGTATGGTTACTTAACATCGGTGCATACCAACATCTATCCCCCTGCGCCCCTATCCAGGACTTCTTTTTGGCAGCTGACTCGGGGCTATTCTCCTTGTCAGTGGGTGTGGAAATGCGGACGAACATTATAGGAGGCCGTGGTTCAAAATACAGGAAGTGTTTTATAGTTGAGAGGAATATTTAATTTAATTATTTCAAATAATTTTAACACTGGAAGTAAGTATGTTACACGTCGCCTATCGCTCCTGTAGGTATGCGGTGTGGTCATACGTAGAAAAATTTATTGTATCAAGAACTATGAAGCGTAGCACTAAATTGGGGAGTTTCAGGATATTCATTTTTGCATAACTTTCATAACAAATTCAGACATACCTACTTGTGGGCATGTCCGTCCGCATGCATCTCGCATAGGTAACTGTTGGCCTCCTCAAGGCGCCGAGTAGGTACTAATGGCTTCAATATATGAACAATGACCATATCAAATATTTGAAAAATAAGGTTCGCTTATAATAACATATTTTTTAGTTAATCGTGTCATCTATTTTATTGGGTGACCGAATCGCAAACAAGCGTTCATTCCGTCAAATGGTAAGTGGACACTACTAAGTGTTTTGGGAGTGACTCACACGTTACTGACCCCAAAGCCTTAGTTAGTTTGCACCTTCTTTTTTGCCAGGGGAAGCCATTACGACTACCGGCGCCTTGAGGAGGCCCGCATTTATGTGAAATGCATGCGGACGGACATGCCCACAGGTAGGTAATTCAACAGAATTTGTTATAAAAGTTATCCAAAAGTTAATATCCTGAAACTCCCCAATTTAGTGCTATGCTCTATAGTTCTTGATACAATATTTTTTTCTACGTAAGACCACACCATGTACCTAGAGTTGAACAACAACTCTTGGTATGCAGATATATAGTTAAATGTATTGTGACAAAAAACCTATGTAATCAACATTAGGCGCTACTATACGTCCTTTACACAAGCTCTTTTGTTAATGGGCCTAAATGCGTTTGTATACTATCGTTTACTATATTTTCAGTTACGTTTGCTTTATTAGCCCAGACCACAGTAGCAACAACATTTATTCAAGATTCTAATCGACAAAAACTCACTCTACCACTTTACAATAGAGACCAATATCCATTAAGAGATTTCGTTTACGAGCCAGAGTAAATAAATCGGGCAAGTTTAATGCAAAACTTTTGGTTTACGCTTTATGGTAAATATTTGGTGTAACGTCGTATAACTGTTTTATAGATCAAGTAAAATGTTTGCTTTAATTGTGCTAGGTCAAGAGCGTGCGTTCGACAGGCGTCCTTGCCACGGATAAATATTATTGTCTAAGCGGGTTTTCCGCTGTTCGGTGTTTGTGAGTTGAGGCTGACTCTGGCCGGGGTTCTGGAGTGCAACGAACCTCGCTATCAGTACGCTAATTCGTGATCGAGATCGGGTTCTTATTACCTAATTTGGGTTTTCTTATTAAAAATGACATTAGCGGTAAAGAGGAAAGCGGTCTATCGGTTTGTTTAATCCTTGACACTATATTTTTTAATTTAATAACGACAAGAAGTAGGTTCGATTCGTATTTGAATCTAATGATAGATCTAGATGGAATAGCAAGTATTGGTTTGCCAGTTTGCCAATAAACAAGTGTACTGGAGTTGATGGGCGGGTGTACCGGCGGCAGTGGGGCTGGCGGGTGCGGGACGGAGGCGCAGGCCGCGGGGGTGCGGGGGCATGCGCCCGGGTAGTGGGGCGCGGCGCGGGCGCAGTGGGCGGCGCACTGCTCCCTGGCACGCGCTCCGACGCGCACGCGACGCGCACGCATGAAGACCGAGGAGCAAACTACGGACGAGGCGGCGCGCCGCGCGCCCGCCACGCGACGCCAAGAAAAACCACCGTACTCCTACATCGCCCTCATTGTCATGGCGATCCGACACTCTCCTAACAAACGGCTCACCCTCAGCGAAATATACGCGTTCCTCCAACAACAGTTCCCTTTCTTCCGCAGCTCGTACCAAGGTTGGAAGAACTCTGTGCGCCACAATTTGAGCTTAAACGAATGTTTCGTGAAATTGCCTAAGGGTCTCGGTCGGCCGGGAAAAGGGCACTACTGGACAATAGACCCGTCGTCGGAGTTCATGTTCGAGGAAGGATCGTTCAGACGCCGCCCGCGCGGTTTCCGGCGCAAGTGCCAGGCATTGAAGCCTCAGTTCGGGAGCGGGGGGTACCTGTGTGGCGGCGGGGTGCCAGCGCTGCCGCCGTCGCAGGGCGCGGGCTACGAGCTGGCGGGATCGAGCGGCGCGGGCCCAAGCGTGGCGCCGCTCGAGTACAGCTCATGCTCGTATGGGCACGGTGCGAGCCAGCAGCTGGCGTACGGCGGCGAGTACTGTGCCTACGGGCCGGCGGGCGAGCGCGAGTGGCCGCTGCCCTACGGCGGCGTGGAGGCCGGCTACCGCGCGCCGCCGCCGGCCTCACCGCACCACGACATGCCGGACCTCATCCCGAACTACCAGTACGCCGTCTCCAACGATCATGGTGAGTGCTAGTATTAATTTATTTTCAACGCATACTTTGCGAAATTCACATTTTTTTATCGATTAAGGTTTATTCTTTTTGATTCTGTTTCGGATTTTCATATTTGTCCTTGGTTAAATTAATAGTTAATATGTTTCATCATAAAGCCGTTATTTTCATATTTAAATGTTATTATTAGAATTAATAGTCAGTTAAGTAAATAACTAAGCGGTATTTTTGATTGCTACTACCTACTACCTTTTTAATTAGACATTAACAAACATTTTAAAATAAATATTAATTTAGATGGTATCCAGACATAATTAAATTATTGGTATATTTGCTACAAGTAACGTAGATACTACGTCCTTTGATTAAAAAATAATTGTGCTCGTTTCTACCTTTCTCACGTGATATTGTGAAAAAAGTTTCTCTGGTTTGTGAATACCTACTAAGCTAAGTTAAGTTGAATAGCCGGGAACCTTACATTTATTACCAGCGTTCACAAAGGGCAAAACAATTTTTTACCATAGGCATTGGTTGCGCAGTATAGAACAACAAAACCTACTCTTTCTTGCATCCTAATACCTACTACAAGTCTAAAATAAAGCGAAGTTAAACATGTACCTATGCAAGATATGTAAGACCTACTACTTAAATAATAACAAAAAGGGGAGCATTTATTAACTGATTTTACCTTAAAATTACTTTGAAACATCATTAAATCACCAATTAAAATATTATGAAACGCAATATTTTTTGCATTGTTTACGATGATAGGTAACAAATGAGTTACCGGTGACTTCGAATACGTGTAAAGAGATTCTTCACATTGATATCGCTAGAGCAGCTATGGGCGCCCCGGTTAGAGAATCTAACCTCAGTAACTATATATTTATAAAAATTCTTGGTAGTGAAAATAAGTCTGACTAAAAGGTATCATATCAAATCAAATAAAGTATGAATCATAATATATCTCAAAACTAAAACATAATTCACACAGGAACCCTGCAAGGGCACTACTTATTTTGTAGTAAATATAACATTTATAATATTTATTTATTTAATAAATACACATGCAGTAATATTGTGGAAATCAAGGGAAGTTATGATAGTTCTAACAGTCACGGAACTACATTCTCGCAAAATGTGATTTTGGAGTATTACGCCAAACTAGAAAATTAACGCCAGCCAAACTACCTTTTCAAGTTTTATTTGCATCTATTTGAATCTTACGTTTTGAAATCTTTTAAAACGGTCTCTTTACTGAAACTTTACTAAAACACAAAATATTTTGCTAGTGCAAAATATAGAAAATCTAAAATATTAAGTTTTAAAAACATAATAATGTTTTATATTTCTAATTTACATTTTTTTTAAATTCTAATCTAACCTTTAAAACATTATTACAAAGAAATCATAAAGCCATTATTCTTACTCGCATCGGAAACGTGTTAAGCCTCTCGATATACACCAACTCTAACTACATTATTAAAAAATAATCTTTTTTCAAGGGTCGTGGTGTGAAAACGTTCCGTCGGTATATCATGCGCGCGCGCAGGCAGCTGTCGGCGCGGTTCCACTCAGCTCGCACCTTCTCAAGAGGCTGCCGACGTACCTTATCCAAAGCTAGTTGAAGAGATATTTTATTTTTGTAGCCACTGTGTGATCTTTATCGCTCAAGTACTGTTGTGGTTAACATCAATTTTATTTTAACGTAAAACAGTGTTAAAGTGTTAGAGCTGCGTTAGATGTGGCACATGTAAGACTGCAATAGAACAAACAACCTACTTCATTTTTAATGCACAAGTGTAAGAAATTATTTTTCTATCATGTATTTAGCCCATAAATTTTATTTTCATTTAATGTCATAAGTATTACTGAGCTCAGGTTTTTTCATAGAAACAACTTCGCGGGCACTTAAATTCTTAAATGCATTCTGATGCAGTTAGTTAGTATACCGTTAAGTAATCGTAACGTGTAGACAACGATTCAGTTCAAAATAATAAATCATTGTTGTTAATGGAATACGACAAGTAAAAGTTATATAAAACTATTTATTAAAAATACTGTAACATTATGTTTTGCTGTTTAATTTACCAAGTACGAGTGAATGATTGATGAAACCCAAACATTAAAAAATATTATGTTTTGTCAAACTTGATTTCCGAACCGTATGCTTGGAGCTCTTTCAATTTAGACGTTTGTTGTCGGACTGCTGTCGCACGTTTGCACTGTGTTATACTTGGAGCATTGTTTGGTTTAATGCTCTGGCGTTTTAGTACCGAGGCACTGCGTTCCGCAATAGTCGTGCGGCTGTCGTGCGGCTTTCCACGGCAGCAGTGCGACACGAAACGTCTAAACTGAAAAGTGAGGCATCTAATGCCTGCATACTCGTACGTTCACTCAAATTGCACGTTGCAAAGTACAAACTAACTGCCTGCATACATTCACTCAAATTGCACGTGCAAAGTGCAGCTCAGGGGAGTGCAGTGCAAATTGAATTTTTACATTGCATCATGAGGATGTAGGAGGTATACAAATCCGATGTGGCCACGCACACATACACAAAATTTCGTATGCAACACTCTTCGGCGTAATACATGACTGCAATCAATACCAACTTAAAAGCAGTAGTTGAAAGAACAGCGCCAGTGGCGTTGCAACTTAAAGCGGAACTAACGTTTAGTATCAGAATTTTAGCAACTTCAGGTGCCATCTATTCCAGTAGTCAAAAAGTATTTGTCGTCAAAGAAAACTAAGCACATTTGACAAATACGACAACCTAAAGATGTCGTATAAGTGGAGTTTAGTACAGGATATCTTTGTCTGAACAATATTTTATTTTGGAAAAAAGAGCAGTCTAATATTATTATAATAACCTAAGACTTACCTAAGATCATTATGGAGTAAGGTTTATTAAAATTACTACTGCATCATATGCCATAGACGTACAGTTCAAAGTCTACTGAGGAAATTTGACAGTTAGCAGGCGTGCCTCAAAATATTGCTTTTAGCAATAAACATTGCGTTAAACTTTTGACTTCTTTTATTTTATTATTTCATAACAGGCAAACAGAAACTAACGTTCTCTAAATCACACATTACATTTGCAATACATCTGATTGGCTCCCAACATAGAACGGCGGCTTTTCATGGAAGTATTCGGTATGCTGCAACGAAGTGTTGGAATCCTTTGATGGTAAGTGACGATGAGGCCGAAGGTGGAAGGGCACTTCACACGGAAACTACTGAGGAACTGGCTATCTTCGTGTAAAAGTTTAGTTTGAAATGTTTCTGGCGATGTGAGTTGGTTGTTTGCAACTAACCTACAAGTTTATACTGATCCTCACTGAACAGTAAATAAATAAAATTATACGTTATACACGGTATACCGATATACTACTACAACTAACCTACAAGTTTATACTGATCCTCACTGAACAGTAAATAAATAAAATTATACGTTATACACGGTATACCGATATACTACAATGACTTACTTCCTTTGGATAAGGCTGCGTTCAAAGTGACATGCACGTTTGCATACCTGCACGGCGTGCATTCAACGAAAATCTTGCACGATTACTAGGAGTCCATGAAAGTATAGGAGGTAAAAATATGAACTCGACTGAATACACCGGCTTAAAAGCAGCAGTCGAAAGCACGGTGCTAGTAGCGTGTAAGTTTAAAGTGAATTTAACATTTAGTTCCACAATTGTGTACACCAAGCGAGCGCGCCATCTATTTTAAAAGCCCGGAAATATCTGCCGTGAATGTTAAGTTCCAAAAGCAACTGATGTGGAGCCCAACAATCACAAGTTGTCGTTAAAATAGTAAAGCGCAGTAAACTTAGAAACCATTAGATTTCCAAAAAAAAGAATCCGATGATAGCCGTCCGGTCACAGATTGGTCCGGTCCGTAAGTAAGTGACAAGTGTCATATATTTTATTTGAAATGTCTTCGTCCATATTTATTTGATGCCGCGCGGCCATACTAATTTTGTATGGGGAATTTAACGTGTTAATTTGAAAAATAATAATTTATAAAACCGCTCGATAAATCGAAAATGTGAGACGGACGATTTGTAGTTAAGTTATTTGGTGATTGCTTAGACGTAATTAGAGGTATAATAAATTAGATAAACTATATGATATCAACTAAACGCCGCCACTCGTTTTCATGATTTTTGCCCAGCTTTAAATGATATTTGTTATGAATTTATGCGTCGGACTAATTGTAAACACGTTCCCTTTGATACTAAATATATATTTTGTTTAAGTAATGCGATAGTTTATTCATCATATATCAACTTAACCGTGACTACACTTTTGCCTTTTTTTGGTCGGCGCACCCGTCGGAGTTGTAAAGAAATTATTATTCTTGCAATCAGTGACCTATTAATCGGGTTTACTGGTTAACAGGTTAGAGGCTTAACCCGCAATGGGTGATTAACCCGTAAATATCATTAACCTGTGTGTGTACATTTCGGATTAACCCGTATCACATTGCTGATTAATCAGAATCGCGCAGATAAACTATCGTCTACCTCTCTTCTAACAGTAAAAAAATAACGAAAGTGAACCTTACGCGTGGACCGCTTTGTATTGGATTAGATTAACCCGTACCTATACACGGGTTAATCGGAAGCTTTGGGTTTTGAATCGAATAGTTACAAATATACAGATTAAAACACCTAAATGGTTAACCTTTTCGGTCTCTGCTTGCAATGCAAACATTATAATTTATTAAGAATAATCTACACGTGTTTCAAAACTTCTATATTACAGAAAAACTTCTCGCAATATTAATATTCACATTAATTTTACCTTTGAAATGTCGGAATGTGGATCCAAGTTGTGTCTGTATTTACGGAATCCAAGAGGTAGTCGACTTACTTACATAAAGTTCATGGATAAAGACATGGACGAGGTGTCGCATAATCTAATAAAATCCCAAATTATTTTATCCAATTTGATAACTTTAATTCAAGTCTCAAAGATGGACTTTTAAAACATACTATATTAATAATACAAATGCATGGAATTCACATCTCTAAAATACCCCAACACAAGATAGGTACTATACGCAAGACTAAGACACATAACGGGTCACAGTTAAGGCAAACATAAATTTACAAAGTATCTGGACAAGGAGAAAACTACGAGTATAACTCAAAATATGTATGTATAGATCTAGCATGATTAACACTGAGCAAATCATATCACTTGTACCTGTATACAGTTTAGTTAAATATTAAGCACTAATCATTTGGATCGTTAGTAGTGTGGGGTGGTAGTGTCATGTATCATCATCATCATCATCATCATCATCATCATCATCATCATCATCTCAGCCAAAAGACGTCCACAGCTTAACATTGTCCGGAGAGTGAGCTTGCTATTCGTAGAATATAATGTTCAATTCTATAAATATTTCTTTTTAAATAATATAGGCATTTCTGATTTCTAATAAATAACTTACGGCTTTATTCTGTGTAAAACATTGACGGAATAGTAAGAAGTTACCTAATGACATAAAACGAATCTTATACATCCCCAAAAGGCAACACGTGGCTGAGATGTTCAGGTGGTGAATGTACAGCAAAAACACAAAGTCATTTGAGAATAGTTAAGCTTTCCAATTTGATTGATAGTGGCGTGGGGGAAGTTACCCCTTGTGAGAGGGATGCAACAAACCGTCCTCCTTGTCATCGCTGTCGTGTTGCACACATAGTAATGCAATTCTCCATGTGTGCCTCGGTGAACTACCAATAACAAATCTAGACTTCATGTATGCACTAACTGAAAGTTCACACTGATGAAGCTTTCAATATCGAAAGCGCCGGTGTGTTGTACGCACGTTGTACGGGGGCGGCACCGTAGTTCAATGTGTGTGTTGCAGCGATGCCCTTTTCGTTTATGCACTCCTGGTACATTGGCATGAAAAGCTCACCAGAATGACGTCATGGGATGCATCTATGCGCTTTTGCTTCTGCATGCTTACAGTAGAGGCAGAGTGAACGACTCTGGTAGAGGTATAAGCTTGCACATAGATACAAGCAGGCATACATCGATGCGCTAGCATAAACTATATTTAGCTAGAGTCATAGTGATAATAAGTAGTGGTTGTTAGTAGGAGTTAGGGGATGTCTTTTCACTGTATGACCTTGTATGTTCTGTATGCATCGCAATGGGCAAAGTGTGTGTATTTCGGATTGAATTTGTATTTCCATATAGCCCGAGAGCCGATTAATGTTATTTTTGACGATAGTTATAACTATCGTCTATCACTTATCATCGATCACTCTCTGAAGTTGAGCTGTGTGTCACTTATACACAACGGAATTTCGGTATGTGAAATGAAATTGGAAAATATTTATTCGGGGCATCTACGGCAACTGACTACTTTGAATCTTGTATTTCTTTAGGTAGGTAATGTATTTCCGTATAGGCTTAGCGGGTCGTATCCACTATAACGACCGTAACTCGTTTGGCGTGCTACGTAGTCATATTTTATTTTAACGCAGCAAGAAGTAGAAGGCACTGATAATGTAGTGACGATTTCTTTCAATAATATTGGACTTTCTATTACTACGAAATCCAATTTTTTTTAACGAAATTAGTTATAAAATGAATGATTAATTATTGAGTCAGTTAGTTAGACAACGACTGTTTACCTTACTAGGTAATGTTTAGCCACACTTACGTTTAGTTAATAAACTATTTTCAACTTAATTATCATATGTAAGTGACTAAAACGTCACATGGAAGCTACTTGATTCATATGATGTAAATTTATTGCCAGACAGAAACCACTTTCGATTTTTTCAAAACAAAAATAAAATACTTAACTGGAATAAATAAAAAAATAAATACTTAATTAATATTTTTTTTTGAATTTAAAGGTTATATTTTGTCTTTAGTTAAAGTTATCTTCGTTTTTTTGCTTTATTTTTTCCTTAATGAAGTAAGTTATGTTATGTTTCTTTACTGTGAATTGTTAATGCTAGATAAACAAATGTCAATAATTAGTAGTTAATTTGTGGCTATATTATGCTAGGCACCCAGATCTACTTGTTATCGTAAATGCTTAATAAAACACTATGAGTGTCCGGATGTTAGATTAATGTTTAAATGGTGCCTAGTTTTGTACAGTAAGCGAAATGTACTCATGTCTTTAAGTTTTTTTTACATTAATTGCCCTAACTTTAATACTAGAATTACTAAGAACTTCATAAGTTCTGAGGCGATTTTTGAACCGGCGACTAATTAATTACCTTTACTATACGATGTCAACTACGTGTGCTCGGTTTTCTCTTATTCAAGGTCTTATTCAAATTCAACTTATTTTTGTCACTCTCGAACGATATTCTTCTTAATAATAAAATTGTGAATATTTCATAGTGTATGTCATGGTTCTTTTAGTGTTGACATCACCGGTGAGATTAGAATCGCGCCCCTGGACAACAAAACAATGTTTCATCTTCAATCATTAGATCAAAGGTATAATTACAGCCGTATGAATGGAATAAAAACGCCTATGAGGCAGACAATAAATTAGGTAGTTGGCTAACCAGTCAATACTTTTTAGCAACTGTTAAAACGATTTTTTGGTTAAAGTAATTGTATGGGAATGGAAACTATGACGTCAATATTTTGTTACGTCCATTGAAGTGTTAAATATGACTTTTTAGGTCAAGGAACTGTTCTGTAATTTCATTTATACGTTAAAGTTATGGGAATTTATTAAGGTTGTTATGAACAGCCCTATTCCTATATAGATAAAGTGTGATCCATTTTTTAGTATTGTAGTAATAGATGGACACACAAACTCACATACAGGTGAATTGACAATGACGATAGACGCGCACAATCATACATATCGATTTGTAGCACAACGCAGGCAATTTAAAGTTGAGGGTTGAAAACATATTTTTTTATAAAGAGTTCAAACAAAAGTATAAGAATAAAAAACTACATATAAAAATGGAAAGTTTGTGCCATAGTTCGGTTCGTTGTTTTTTAAGCTTTGTCTGGTTTATGTATCCTTGTTTTGAGTTTCTTGCGCCCATTGTTTTCCACAGCTAAAAAAATAGACGTCCTAAATGGGTAGTAGGTAAAAAATAAATGGACGATTTAAAAGCACTTTTCGTAAGTTTATTTGAATAAAAAAGTTTGACTTTGACTTTCACTTTGACTTGGTACACGAATCTTAGAATTGAGGAAAAAACATAACAGTGGAATTGGTACGATAGCTACAGCCAATATACCTAGTCATGCTGGTCTTGGCTGTTATAAAAAATAATGTTTCATTCATTAGAACTTATGAGTAAATAATAAGTTTCTGTGCATATCTCTAGCCTACCTAAAATCAGGTATAATTATATCTACGATTCTCTCGAACTTTGGTAATAATTATAGTAAGAGAAATTTAATTTCTAAAGTGGCAATACTAATAATGAGTCAAAGATACTGGTAGCTACTTACTTACATTAGGTTGAAGTAACTGTTCCTATGTACAATACAATATGTAGTAATTTTATTACGAATAAGCCGAGTCAAGAGCGGTCCAATTTGGTAAATATACATACTTATACCTGTAGAGGCACAAGCATAAACATAAATACAGTTTTGACTAGTTTTGACTCTTATTCCATTGTATTAAGCGCTACATTGTTAACATGTTAATGCTCGTACAGTCACGCACCTCCTTCCCTAGTTGCTTGTATAGAAAGTTAGAAGGCTCACGCAACTTACGCACCTCGCCTCCTCAGTAGGCGGAGCGACTTGCGTAATTTATTTAGTAAGGGTGCGTTCGCCAATGGGGCTAGGAATAAACGCATCTTCTAAATTATTAGGACAAGGCGCCATTTTGTCTTATCGTTCAAATAAGATGGAATGCCGCGAGAAGCATTTAGAAGTTACCCATACAGAGGGGAACTATTTTTTTGTTTTATTTGTTCTGCCGTGATTAATTATTTACGGCATTTATATAGTTTTTAAATGTATTCCTCAAAGTGAATGCGCTTGTCCTTTATCTCACTTGTTGCTATGGCCGAGGTGGACGCACACTTCACCTGAACCTTTATAGTACAGATGAACAGGCTGTAAATTAACTATCGGAAAACAACAATGCGTTTATTTTGTAATTGAATGTGTTCCGTTCATACCAATATGCCCAAAAGGCATTTCGTTAAAGAGGTAACACCTAACCTGATCCAGTACCTAAATTCAAGTGAAAATTATCATCGCATCATCATCGTAATAATAATTCATGAGTTCGCCTTGACCCGACGTTGCCTCTAATGAAGATGCAACTTTATAGATGAGAAGGTTCTATCTAGTAAGAAAACAAACATTTTAGAAAGGTTCAATGATAAGAAAGTGCAGCGCAGACGTGCACAAAGTACTAGGAAACTATGAAATGCAAGAGCTTGTCAATGGGGTGGCGTGAAAGCCTGGGGTTTAGACCGCGGTAGGAGTGGAGGGTGGCAATGGGTGGCGCACACACTACAATGCAACTCCACATTACAAACTGAGCTTTCGCATATGTTCCGCAACGACTATGTTGAAATCGCCGGTAGGCTCTGATACAGAAAGCCTTCTCGGTTTCATGTGTTCCTGGTGTGTTGCAGATAAAATTGCAGCGCAGTTAGTTGCAGTACTCAAAATAAAATGTTTATTTTTAAAGCACTTGATTACTAAATACCTGGTAGTGGCACCAGTTTCCGACATTTAACCGCCTCTGTGGTGTCTAATGGCTAAGACCACCGATCGGTTTAGACCCAGAGGTCCCGGGTTCGATTTTCAGCGGTACATGTTTGTGTACTCGGTTTGGTTGGTGGAAGTAAAGGAAGATAAAATCGGTCAACATTAAAATCAAACAACACCTACACACTATTGAGACGTTATAGAAATAGCAAACTTAAGGCCGCACACGATACCTCCTACTAATTGCATACATCTATATGGGCTTCGAGTGCAGCGCAGCTTGCACCGCTCTGTTTGGCGCGCCGCCGCCGCCCCGCTCTGCCACGCACCGCTCAGCTCCGCTTTAATGGAGTTTAGATGCGGATAAAGCTGCTCGGCAGGTTTATTACCGAATTAAATATAACAACGAGCCTTACAGTAGTCGCATATGATATGTACGTAACATTTGACATCTCACCTTTTGAAATCAATATTACAATAGAAAATAGATTAGAGAATTACAATTACTTACGTATATTTTTTTCAAATCATAAAGAGAATGCAGTAAATACTCATTAGAAGACATGTCACACTGACACATCCTATCTGCCGCGCAATTTATTTATGAGTAAAGAACATGTAAACAGTTTCGAGAAAATACATCGTAATGTCAGCACCTCAAATATCATAATCACAAACACAGTAAGTTGTTAAATTGTGCGGCACTGTTACGATCACATTTCTACAAAAATCACTCCCACAAATATTACTACCTACAACGGACATTTAGCTTAAAGTGTCGATCACTGGTGGCTGTTACGGATAACACTGTTACGTAATTCCGTCCCTTTTCTACAAAATCACTCCCACAAATTGTATATATAGAAGGCAAACGGAAAAATGTTACACATCAAAAAAGCAACCAGTTACTAGTTGCACAATGGCAACGCGACTGTTACTAGTTGCGGTTACTACAATCGGTCGCTTTGTTTTAGAGCGCCCGTCATGCACTTTAAGTTCGCCAATCGCTCGCTTGTGGCGCTATCGCAGCGTTCTACGTTCCGTAATACGAAATATGTGTTTTGGTAGAGATAAATTGCAAATTGTTGTGATTGCGACTGTAACTAAAGTTCGCTAATGAGCCTGCGGCTCAGCTCCAATGGAGTAGACCCTTATTATGCATATTCGATAAACTTTTTAGTAACTTTTAAAATAAAATACATTTATTTCGACCACTTTAGATCATACAGGCAATTCATTATTAATAATATTACAAAATAAAATTTAATAAAATAGTTTAAATCACAATTACAATCAAATTTAAAAACAAAATTAAAATCATATCAAAAATTAAATATATTTTTGAGACATCTATCGGTGGTAAATCGAATTAGTGTGCTACGCATGCATTACTTGCTTCTGGACCTGAATGAGTCTTTATTGCCTACGAATTCATGTAGCTGGCAAGGCGCTGTCAGCAGTTGCTTTTTGGAGGTGCTTTTGGTGTGTGCCACTGATTTGTGGCACTGATTTGCCTCCTGCACATTCATGGGTCTCTAGAACAAGTGCAGCTTGGCAGCCAGACTAAAACTGCGTTTGTGACGGACAAGAAAAAGCTAGCTTGTATAAGTTAGTTTCTAAGAACAAACAGTTTTAATGAATTTTGATGTAAGAAATAAAAAGTCTCGTACTCTGCTTGCAAATCGCGTTTTTGTATGTTTGGAAACTCTTATACGGCCTTTCCGACATAAAAAGCAGTAAGTAAAATATTATATAAACATAGCTCAGTTATTGAATGCAAGTTGAATGCAAAATGAACATTCGATGGCTAGTGGAACTTTAAGTAAAGAACGGAGTACATTTTTTCATGCTTATTAGAATGTTAATCTTTTTATTAAAATAATACTTTAAGCTCGGAATGTAGTTTGTAACTTTTATGACACCTGTCGGTAATCTATCAAATTAGGTGTGCTACGCATTACTTGCTTGCGGACCTGAATGAGTCATTATTGCCAACAAGTCCAAATAGATGGCATGGCGTTTCCCAGAGGTGCTTTTGACAGGTGCTTTTGGTGTGTGCCAAATGGCACTAAACCTCCTGTATCTTTATGTGTCCCTAGTACATGAACAGCATAAAAATGTTTGAGGCCGTGAGAACAAAATGCAGTTTTAGTCCTAGGCATTTTGATGTTAGGTAAAAAACGTCTTTTAAAATTCCGTAATTATGGCAAGTCGGTTCGGAAATCTTGTGTCACAAACAATACCTTAATAATTTATAACGTAAAATGTTGTTATGTTACATGAAAAACAGTAGTTGAAAATCTTTTATTATTTTTTTTTTCACTTTCACGTCATATATGGGTTGTCGAATTTTAGGCCTGAATGACACTGACGACAAAATATCTTCAGGCTATAAACAGATGCCATCTGTTAATGTAGAAAATTGTTGTAGTACTAAATGTTAGTTCCAGCGCCGCGCCGTGCTTTCGAATGGTGCTTTTAGTCGGTATTGATTGATTGCAGTGTGCATGTCTTATTATTCTCATATTTGTATATGTGTGCTGGTTTGTTTATGCCAATTCACAAACTACCTGAATCGTCATAGGCTCCCAGTATTGTTGAAATATAAAAGTAAGCAGTATGAACGGTGTTGAAACTTGCATCTGGGGGAACAAAATGCAGAAACATTTCTTTCTTTACTTTGTCACAAGAGTTTATACTCAATTCTATAAAAAAGCAAAAAAGTTCTGTTATGAACTAAAAAACTTTTTCTTAGAAATATTGTTTAAAAAACAAGTGTTCAGAGGCAAGACAGGTTTGAACATACATATAGGTAAAGTGCATTTACCTACCCAAACCTCACAGGCCTCAGATCCCAACCACCATAAGCAATATCATCAACGAAAACACATCGCATAGGTTAGAAACAATTTTTAACTTTTGCTTATCGCGTCCTGCACATTCGCAAAGAAGAAAATAATAGCTTAACTTTGACCCAAAAAATTAAAAACAATTGCACCACCCCTTACCAAATATCTATATTCACTCAATAATTACAAAAAATCACAACTCGCATCATTTAATGTTAGCAATGTGAAAAAGTCAACGAAGGTGATTTAAAAGGTTTTTTTTTTTTTGTTTTCCCGGTTGAATTTTCTAATGATATCATTGCTCCTGACTGTCAAGACACAGTGGCTTCTCTAGTCTCTAAACACCCTCCTTCTGCAGCAACCGTTCCGTTTGCGGTGGAAACAATGGGTCCATGGGGGCCGGAGGCAGGGCAGCTTGTTAAAGAGCTAAGTGATCGCCTTATTGAGGCCTCCGGTGACAAGAAGGCTGGCAGCTACCTCTGCCAGCGTATTAGCTAGGCAATCCAGAGGAGCAATGTTGCCAGCATTCTTGGGACCGTTCCCATGAGCCCACAGTTGGAAGACATCTTTTATTTATAGGCATTTATTTAGTTTTTAATTTGCTATTTTTATTTCTCTGGTTTTTTTTTAAGTTTAGTTGAGTTATGTTTCTTGTTGTTGTTATAAGTATTGTTTTGTATATTTATTAGTTTGTTCATTTAAACATGTCTTAAGTTAGTATATAGTTGAATAAAAGCTAGTAATAATAAACTAAATACAGAGATATTTTGCGAATACGATAGTGATGATAACCAATTTCAGTAGACCGCTGCAAAGTAGGCCGGTCGCCGTGGTAACGAATAACGTTCAAGTATGTGGAGCAACTGGGGTGTTAGCGGGCAGCGGGGCGGGAGGAAAAGGCTCTAACAATACTGGGCAGCTAGCTGGCCACGTTTCCAGGCAACGGGGTTTTCAGGCTAGTTTCGCTACTAGGAATGCAGAAATTAAGACTGTTTAAGTTTTCCTGCACCCGTGCATTTAAAGTTACGTGGAAACTTTGCTAACGTTAAGTTGAAACTTTTTAAATTTTGTTAAATATATTGCTTTTTAAATAAATGAACACATTTATGTTTAAGAGAATTTATGAGAATCTGACTGGGGATATCATATTTAAGCCGTTTTGGGGAGAGACATTAGGTCCATGGGGCCCGGGTGCTCACAAACTTTTTAAAGATATTTCAATTATATTAGCATATACCACCCGGGACCCCAGAGCTAGCAGCTACCTGGAATATCGAATAAGTCTCGCTATCCAACGAGGCATAGCTGCTAGCTTACTGGGTACTCTGCCTGATAGGGATGATCTGGGGCAATTTTTTTATTTATAAATTGTATTAGATAGATTTTACGAGTTTACTTTTAAGTAGTTTAATTTACTTTATAAATATTATGTTGATAAGTCTTTAAACACCTTAAACACCATATGTCCGACAAACAATCGAATTTCTATTGTGTCTGGGACCGACGACGGCGGTCAAGCTGTTAATGATGAGAAAATAATGACAAAGTACACACATTCACTAAAAACATATCGCTATGAGGTTTATTCATCATCATCAGCTTATTTTTATGTCCCCACTGCTGGGGCACGAGCCTTCCCTATGGATTGATATAGAGAGAACGGGCCATAAACCACCACGCGAGCCCAGTGCGGATTGGTGGTTGTTAACGACTGCTAATGCAGCCGGGACCAACGGCTTTACGTGCCTACCGAAACACAGAAAGCTCTAGATGAAAAATGTTTGGTCACCCATCCGTTGACCGGCCTTTGCGAAAGTTGCGCACTCGCAGGCCGGGCGCGTTAACCACTGCACTATTGAGCTCCTCAAGAGGTTTATTACTGATTTTCAATTTTAGAATTAGTTCTGAAGTTAAAAGTCAGATAACGATCTTAAAAGATAGTTTTGAGACGTGTTGTTTTAAATACGACAATAATTATAATGTTAGTTTATCACATTTTTAATAATAAGTTTTCCACGAATTCTTTCGATCTTAGCAGTCGTGCAGCTCCTTTGTTTCATTTGTACGTGTACTTTCAATCACGTGAGTGTATTTACTCATGTGCTTTCAATGGTCGTAGATAATAAAACCTCCTCAATGTTTCTGTTTTCCTGGTGTGAGGACAGCTCTGAAAATGTATATATATATTATAAATAAAAGCAGAAAAAACCAAAGTCAAAATAACACCATCTAACGTCAAATTCTCAAACTACTGGCTACATCATCGTAGTTAATAAAAGTGCAACGTAAAATCGCAGTTTGCGCTGCTTTTTTCTTGCATTTCCCTATCTAGTACATTGAAACTGATCTTCTACGTCTTTATGAGTCCCTAGTAAACGTTCAAGCTAAAGTGCAGAGTTTAAGCTAGCCCTGCATTTGAGGAATCAGTACAGGGAAACTGGTATACCTCCTGGTTTCTAAATTTTCATGGGTTCCTCGTATCGGCAGCGTAAAAATGCAGTCTTAGCTGCAATTTTCCTTGCATCCCGAACATTGAAACTTATCTCCTACATTTTCATGAGCTCTTAGTGTAAGTTCAGCGTTATGCAGTTTACGCTGCAAAGATAGAAAAACATTTGAACGTCAATGAAAAGATCTGCTGTAATCTTCATGAACTCATAAAGGTACAATGTAAAAAAGCTATTTGATTAACGAATAAATAAACCGTTAGTTAGGCATTTGATGATGAGGCATTTATTAAATGTTCATTATGTAGTTATTAATTATGGATGAATGCGAAGAATTATAGAAAACACAGTGGTAAATATACTGACATAAATGTACCTACATTAAGAGCGTTACAACGTTAAATACGGCGTTTTAGCTAAAAGTAGCCATTTTTAGCTGTAACGTCTTATTTAACTAAACCGTTCATTAGGTGACGTAATTCATTCAAATAGTTTGTTGAGCATAATTTGATTTTCTATCTCTAATTACTAGATATGTTTTTTTTTCATTGGCGGCGCTAGTGCGCGGCGTAAACGCTCTTAAATTTTATGTTGCACTGCGATTGTATAAAACATCTACACCTTCGTGTATAAGCCCAGACCAAAAAGATCTGTGTATTACCAATGCTCCGATACTTAGCTTTATTTTAGTTTGTTAAATTATACCTAAATTATACCACGGATATCATTCGGATATTTATTGAGACAAAAGTTTTTTTTCACAGCTGGTTTACAAACCAATTACGTAGTTTGTATTGTCCTGGTGACTCAGAATACTAGTGACCACACAATTTCGACCACTGGGCGACCAAATTCGACTGTAATTTTATGAAGTCTGCACGGATTGTATCCTAAGCAATGAAAAATTAAAAAAGACAGATTTCGGCCGCTCCTCTTCCATTTTTGAAATTTTGCATGAAAGAGTATACATGTGTGTCAAATACATGGTGTGTTTAATGTTTGTTTTATTGATTTAATGTATTTTTATGCATCATCATCATCATCATCATCTCAGCCAAAAGACGTCCACTGCTGGACAAAGGCCTCCCCCAAGGATCTCGATATTATTTTTATGCATAATATAATAAAAATATTAACATTCTGCAATCTTTTTCTATATAAACTATAAGTGTGCGAAATTTCATACTCCTCCGTCCGCGCAATTTTCGTAAAAAAGGGTACAATATTTTTGCTTCACATATTAATAAATAGATGTTTCTATAAAATGACAGCTTATGGAATTGTATACATACAATTTCATAAATTGTGATAAATTTAAGAAACGTCAATCAGAATCACAGCATTCCTAAGTAAAATGCTGAAGATATACCATATGATTTCCTCTTTTTCATTAAAAGTAGTGTAAGAAATTCCCTTTACTCTAAATAATCAAAGGAAATTCTTTATCTTGTCGATGTTCGGCTGCTCTGTTCTTTCCGACTTTTGCGACGACGTACTTTTGAGCGTTGCTTTTAAGAGCACGCTTTTGTTTGAACCAACTTAAATGTTATTTCCACTTTAAACTGCAATGCTACCGGTGCCGTGCTTTTGGCTGCTGCTCGGTATTGATTGCAGTGTGCACGTGTGATATCTCCTGCACCTTCATGGGATCCTAGTAAACGTGCAACGTAAAAAAGCAGTATGCGCTGCATTTTCCTTGAATGCCTGCAGTGATGCCTGCAGTGAATGCCTGCAGCGCTTCCAAACTGCATTTGCATGCAGTTAGTTTCATCTTGTACGCAAAGCAAGCAAGTAAACAATACTTCTTAGTTACTTTTCGACACAATTACATTAGAAAATAAACAGAAATAATAAAGTAGACAATAGATTCATTTAGTAAAGTGGGATGTGGAATGTGGAGAAAGAGAGAGTCGCACGGGTAAGTATACATATAAAACTGAATACTTTCTTTGAAATTGTCTCAAGAAGTTCGCTTGTGGTCTTTGTTAACATTATTGAAAGTTAAGGTTTTAGGGATACTTACCTATTTATATATTTTATATAAATTTATTAAAATATATAAATATATAATAAATAGGTAATAATAATAAGTAACAAAAATAGCATACTATGTAGTATCTCTTCCTTTATTTTACGTTAGGTATTACGTGTAAACCAAATGTAAACCGAATCAAATCAAATAAAAATCATATTCTTAAAATAGCTATTTAGACTTCAAATAAGTCTAATGCTTATTTTCACCATTGACCCCTAAGTTTTAAGTGACCCCTAAGCCATTTTAGGTGACGGTTAACACGTTAACTTAGGAGTCGTCGGTGACATCAGGCATTAATGTAGGTATAAATTTTAATTTCAAGCATTTTAGTGCTAAATTGAATAATATAATTAGTTGAAAAGAGAAATGAAATGCTCTTTTCTGTTCTTTGTACTCTATGATTGATTTATACGTGTATGACATAATCTAACTTCTTATAGGTTATGGCTAAATACCATATCTCTGAGGTTTCTGCTATCTTGGTGTAAGTACAGCGTGGAACTATATACAAGTTAAAACACCATCTAACGTGAAATTCTGACATCACTTACGCTGGGGATTAATAACTTATCTCTGGTAAGAGATAGGCCTATCTTAGTTTAGTTACCTAGCAACCGTTGTTATTTTCCGATAAATAACAGAAATAACTAAGCAACAAATCTCTAGTAGGCCTATCTCTTCCTGAGGATAGGTTATTAATTTCGGCTGTTAGCCAGTTGGACACTGCCACCTGCAAACATATACAAATATATGCATGCCACGTTTTACTATTAAGTTGTTTAAAAAGTTTCAAAGTTAAGATTTTTTTTAGTGTCACACAAAATATATCAGTGTTTAATAAAATTGAAAATCGGCTACACACGAATACGTAATTATTAATCGAGACTAGTATGCCGATGACGACTCTGTATACAGCATTGCACGAATTTAAACACGAAGTTTTTTAAAATGTCCATAATTAAATGTTCTAAACCGTAAAGGAACGTAAAACAAAACCTTAATTATGTAGCAGGAAGTAGTTTAATAAAATGAGCAAAGTAGGCGGCATGTGAGAAACTTAGAAGAGTGAAAGGATTTAGTTAAGATCATAGGGTTAAGATTAGTGCTTAGTAAAAATGTGAAAGAATGAGTATGACGCGTAAATGTTTTTGATGAGATACATTTTAGTCATTAACGACATCTATCTGAAGTCGCATTCGTTAGCTGTGCAATAGTTGGTTGTTGCTTTGAGAGTTCTGGTACTATTTAGTAACATTTGCTAGTTCCACTTAAAACTGCAATGCTACGGCGGCGCCGCCGTGCTTTTGGCTGCTTGCTGCTCAGTATTGATTACGGTGTGCACGTGTGACCTCCTGCATTTTCATGGGTTCCTAGTAATCGTGCAACAGTCTGTGCTGCATTTTCCTTAAATGCATGCAGCACTTAAAACTGTATTTGCATGCCAGCTTAATAAATCTTGTAAGCAAGGCAAACAAGTTTTATTTACATTTCGACATACATACAACTGAACATTTAATTTTTTATCATTATAAAGCGTAAACTATCACATAAATCAATACTTTCTTATGAAATTCTTTCAAAAAATTAATGCGAGGTCTCTTTAAAAACCTTACTGAAAATAAAGGGGCTTAGGCATACCTTTTATCATTCAACATCTATCATCATCATCATCGTCACTCACTTTCAATAAAAAGTTTGCTATTACTTTTCTTAACAATAGTTTACTTACGTGCAAACCGAATCAAGCTACAGAAAAACTTATTTATTTGAATAAATGACATAAGCAGGCTAGTAAGACGTCGTTATGACTCAACAAATGGATTACAAAATTTGCTCGAGTTAAATGCAATCACGATGGTGAAATGGCAGGGCTATCCGATTCGGACCAGGAAACCCTACCGTTTCAACATCCTGATTGCGTTCAATCCCGCTCGTGAACATTATTTTATAACTTTTTTATGTCTCATAATGAATACGGAATAATGTTGTATTAATTATTATTACATTAATCATAGTTTATTTATAAAGCATTACCATTATAAGTAAGTTTTTCTCCACTTACTCGGTCTGTGGTTTTGACAAGTTGAACTTAAACTCGTAAATTTAACACTCAATCATACAAGAATTATTGATTTCATACTTTTTTATGATAAGATACGGCGGCTTCTTTAGTTCGATATGCTTTTTTGCTTTCCTTTTTATGTATAGTCGACCATGACACTGCTTCACCACCTTAAAAGCAAAATTTGTATTCATGTCATTAACAACAATGTATTTTTTTCTTACCAAGTGAAAGATACGTTGTCATCGTGGAAAAAAAGCTTTAGATAAATTTTATGTAATGTGGTAGAACAATGTCATGGTCAGTCATGGTCGACTATACACACATGTATTTTTTCAGTTCTCATAGACTATGATAAATAATTTCTGTTTGATGTTTTTGTTGTAATTTTGCCAGGGTAGCGTAGAATTTGTGTGTTAAAATTTTTTGAACACCATCTGACGTCATATTCTGAAACTACTGGCAGACTACTTAGTCAGTTGGACACCATCACAAACCAACAACGCATGTGGTACGTTTTACAATTTCGTTTTAACTTTATAAATTTCAAAAGTCCAAGAATAACTAAGTGTCGTACAAAATAATTGGGTGTCTAAATAAAAACTAATAAGCCGTTTGCGACGCCTATTGCAGCGCCAGAGCGCCACCTACCGGGTCGAATTCACAAAAAAATATCATCAAAATTGGGCCTTCCGTTTAGGGGGAATTTAGTGACATACACATGTATTAAAGAATTTTAGATACAAAGAAGATATACAGCATACGAAATACTTACACTTATTAAACGATGGTATCAAGGAGAACGTATACCTACCGGCTGATGGCAGAATGTTATAATTTTTTTTTAAATCTCGTGTCTTCTTGGTGCTTTAATAAAATTGTTTTTAGCGAGTTAATTGGTCTTTCATGCTCTGAACCGCGATAAAATCTGCAAAGGGCAGTGGCGAGAAGTTATTTGTCAAATGAGCGAAGTAGGCGGCATGCGAGAATCTAAGGTGTTTGGGCTTTTGCAATTAGTGCTCTCAATGAGCAAAAGCATCGGTATCTTAAAATGTTTTTGATGGGATAGATAGATATTGTTTTTATGACATCTGTTGTCGTATTTGAGAGCTATGCCTTTCAGATAGCACGCATATGTTTGAATCAACCAAGGTCGCTGTTTGAAATTCTGGTACTCGATGTTAGTTGCAGTGCTATTCGCGACGTGCTTTTGGCTGCAGCTCGGTATTGATTGCTGTACTCACATGTGACCTCCTATATGTTCATGGGCTCCTAGTAATAGTGAAACATAACATTGAAGTTTATGCTGTTTTCTGTAAAAAAACCACTTCTTCTTTGAATGCATGCAACGCACCTTCAGTTATTAAATCTTGTCCGTAGTCGCCAGATAAATAGAATCGATAACAGAACACGTTCCAACAGTTTTTAGAATTTTTGTCTGTTTATCTATTTATGTGTTTGTCTGTTTATCTGTTTATCTGTTTGTCTGTTTATTTAACCGCGCATTATGTGAAAATGGCTGAACGGCTCTGGATGAAACTTTGCACATAGACAAACCATGACCCGGACTAGGATATAGGATTTTTATCCCAGTAACAGGTTCCTGTGAGATAGTGTAGTCTTCGCGAACGAAGACGCTGACAACTAGTTAAGAATACAATCAAGTTTGTCTATTTTATAGTTCTGTTTGTTTTGTAATGCTGGTGAGTCTAATTTTAAGACGTTTCCTCCAAACCACCTCGATTCTATCTTGACTGAGGAACCCTTAAGGAAAGTTTCGAGTATTCAGTAAACAGCGGGTTTCTTGAGGTACCTTCAATGAGGTTGAGTGGAGGAAGAGTCGGGCGTGAGTCGAGGGTGAGTCGAGGTAACGTAACGTCACAAATTACGTCATAACACATTTTGTTTTCTCGAATTTTGTAGGCTATGGTAGACAAAGTGACATCATCATCATCATCATCATCATCATCATCATCATCATCATCATCATCATCATCATCATCATCATCATCATCATCATCATCATCATCATCATCATCATCAGCCTATACTAGCCCACTGCTAAAGTGACCTTAACTGCGATATTTTAAGAAAGTAAAGTCTAA
The DNA here is from genome assembly GCA_963082485.1 of Eudonia mercurella. NCBI lineage: Eukaryota > Metazoa > Arthropoda > Insecta > Lepidoptera > Crambidae > Eudonia > Eudonia mercurella. The sequence goes on from OY720022.1 coordinate 5,287,204, forward strand.
TTGGCTTCAATCGAGTCATTAGCAGCTAGTTAAGAATAAAAATTTAAACCATTCATTAGAAAACATGCTGGATCCTGTCTGCTCCTTTAAGGACATCTATCGGTTGTCGTATTTGTAAGCCATGCATTCGTTGCTTTTAGACCTCAGTAAGTTGGCAACAAATTTCTTTACACCATGAAGTAGATGGCGTAGTTGCTATTCAAATTCTACGAGTAGTACCTAGGTACATATTAGTTCCACTTTAAGATGCAATGTTACCAGACGGCTTTTTTGAGATAAATATACCTCTTGCAACTTTATGGGTTCCTAGTAAGTGTGCTACGTAAAAATTCAACTAGCTGCATTGCCTTGAATCTGCTCCATTTATTTAAGAACAATGCAATTAGTATTAGTTATTTAAATTCTAAAAAACTTAAACAATGAAGATTTAAAGTTGTATCGTTGTTAATTTTTACACACGTTTTAAAAACAGAATTATTATAAAAAAATCAACAAAAACTCAATTTAACTCTTGGCGAAATATTGGTATTATTTTGAGCCGAGTTATCATTGCTGAAGAGAGAAAGTCCGACAGAAATCTGTTGAAATACAACATTTTTTTTTTCAAACATGCTTGGAAATTCAGCTATTATTTTAAACACCTTCTTCAAGATAAATCTAAATTGCTGTACTAGCCAAATACACGCGAGTAGCGGCTAGCAATGTTTGTATGAAAATCCATACCTAGCGTGTTTTTGGAATTGAAAATGGAACGAACTTCAACATTATGAATAAAAACTAATCAAATATTTATTTTTTCTTAAAAAAAGCAGTTCTTAGTAAAAAACCAAATGAATTAAATTAATATTGGCGCGTGCGTATTGTATAAATGAAAATTCTTCTTCTCGTACTCCATCGACTGGTACATATTAGTTTTGATTTCCGCGTATTATTTTAAGAAAAGTACTATACAAGCCTTGGCGCAACTAGGCTTTGATAGATTCACGTATTTTACGCAATTCACTTATGTTCACGTTCGTCCACAAATATCTGCTTTGCCAGCCGATGCAGTAATGTACTAATTCTACACATGATTCTTTAACTTTTACAAATATACAGAGTAAGCTTGGTATAGTTATTCAGTATTTTTTTAATGGTATGAAGAGAGATGTTTTGTCTCTCATAACAATTTGTAGTTTATACTCAATTTATAAGGAAGGGTAAGACCATTTTTAATCTAACCCATTGTTTGTTAATACTATAAACAAAAACAAAAAACTTTAAAGTATTTGTCATTTTTTTCTTTCTTTAATTAACAAGATATTTTTTTATTTAAAGCCGCATAGAGCCGCTGCGCTTCTCTATATTTTTTTATTAATATTATAGCAAATTGTTTCGATTTAAAATATAAACAAAGAACACTTAATTTGGAAAACAGACGCAATTACACTGTGCTTTCGTGTTTACACAAAATTGATTCTTTTAATTTACTGGCTCTTTTAAATTTAAAACAATTAATCTAAAATGTGCAAGCAAATAAAACCTTGCATTGGGGTGCAGCGGAAAGTGCAACGTTGTATATTTCTCATTGCAAGCTACCAGGGCTGCATAAAAGCGTAGGTGTGCTTTCATCCCCTATGGTTAGTGCGAGAGGGACGCAAGCCCTAGACACGACCTAGACTGCAGAAATCAATAATAATGCACCGTCTGTCGTCGCATGCCGTCCCGCTCCATGGTCGTTCACATCTAATTATCCAGTCCGCTTGGTGGCGGCGGCGTGTGCATATAGATGGTCTCCGTATTTGCAGATTATTATTAAATTTAATTCTTATAATTATCAAGTAAAACTACTTGCAAGTGTTAAATGTGCTGTGAAATACGAGGATTAGGGTTATTAGCAAAAACACTACAACCAGTTTCGTAAAAACAGTGTGTAAATAAATTGACAGTTATAAAAACAAACAGTGGTGTTGCGGTTAATGGAACACAAACATAAATATTGAATATAAATTCCCCTTTGGAATAGTGATAAAACAACAGAAAAAACAATGGACAAATTGTGAATTCTTAGAACCATATCGTCCACGGTTCGAACCGAAATTAAACAGTTTGCAGAATTTATTTAAAATCAATCAACGAATTTGAGAAAATTTCAAAGTGTGTTATTGAAGTAATAACCATTGTTACTAGAGATCATAGACGAAGCCCGCAGCTGACTTACATATTACCTACACAAATTTGAAACATCATAATTGGATATTTCCGGAATGATTTGTAGCGCCTGCATCATCGGGCGAAATGGATCTGCCCTGCGTGTAATATTGTAACACGTCGTACGAAATCTAACGTTAACACCTCTGTTAGACAACATCAGATACCGACATGCCACGATTCCATGAACATGTCGCTGGACAATATATTATATAGTGACGCGCGGCGGGTCCAGGTGTCTGCTACAAATACGAGTTGTTTTGCAGCTGAACGTGGCGACGTTACCATGAAAAAAAATAGTGCATTACTTGATCTAAAATTGCAAACAACTCTTTCCTCAGCCATGAAGGAGTTGCGTATGGTGTTACAGGAAGACGTTAAGAAACTTGTAAAATCTGAAATAAACACCGTCGCGCGTCAAATCAAAAATGATTTTAATGCCGCTATTGAATTTTTGAGCCAGGAACAAGTATCTCTAAATGCACAAATAAATGCTAAAAATGATTTGATTACATCTCTGGAAAACGAAAATCTGAAACTAAAACAAGACGTCCATACTTTGCACACCAGATTACATACCATAGAAAACATATCACGTAGCTATAATATTGAACTACAAGCTGTGCCTGAATCACGGAACGAAAATTTACTTAACATATTAAAGAACTTGTCTGAAACACTAAAGATGTCCATTGATGACTCGTAAATCCAGTCATGCCGGCGTGTCGCTAAAATGAACCCTTCTTCCAATCGCCCTCGAAACATACTCGTTACACTGTCAACGCGCCGGCTACGAGATACTCTGCTATCACAAGTCTCAAGATACAACAAATCACACGTAAACGATCAACTCAATACCAAACATCTTGGATTGACCGGCGAGTCGCGTAGGATCTACGTCGTAGAACACGTTTCTCCGGAGTGTGAGGCTCTTCACGCAAAGACTAGGATAATAGCAAAAGATAAACAATATAAATATGTGTGGGTAAGGTATGGTCGTATATTTGTACGCAAGAATGAGTCTAGTAGTATCCTTGTAAGAGATGAGAAATCATTAGATAAATTGTAACTTTTTATTTATTCTTTATTCAACAGTTTTTAAGAATATATTTTGATGTGTGTGTTTAGCACTTAGTCTTTTTTTAAATATGATTTTGTATTATCAAAATGTAAATAGAGTTAGAACAAAATTAACTGACTTGTATCTGAATGTTCTCAACAGCGATTACGATCTTATCTGCATGATGGAGACGAACTTGGATGATGGTGTTCTTCACTCTGAGGTTGTTGATTCTCGTTGTTGCCTATTTCGAAGTTGACTTGTCATAGTTTGTTTTATGCCGATGACCTTAAGCTATACAGAGTTGTTGATGCACAATTACTACAAGACAACCTGAATGTGGTGTCCAAATGGTGTAAACAGAACTGTATGCATTTAAATATCAACAAATGGCACGTGGTATCTTTCACTTGTAATAGGAATAAATTCAAATACGGCTACAAAATTGATGATGATGTGTTGAGTCGAAAAGATCTCGTAAAAAATTTAGATATCTTTTTTGATGATATATTGACTTTTCGTAATCATTATGATCATGTCATAAAGAAAGGATCCCAGATGCTCGGTTTTGTCTACAGATCTACCAAGGATTTCAAAAATCCGGACACATTCACATACCTTTATTGCACCTTGGTTAGAACTGTTCTGGAATACAACTCTGTTATCTGGTCACCTTATTATGATGTTCATACTAAGCGCATAGGAAGGGTCGAGAAGAAGTTCCTAAATCAGTTAAGCTTCAGGCATGGATTGAATCTCAAAATAAAATCTTATAAAGATAGACTGGTTAGGTTTAAATTAGATAATCTAGAAAACAGACGCAATTACACAGCGCTTTCGTGCTTACACAAAATTGTCCACTTCCACATAGATTCTTTTAATTTACTGGCTCTTTTAAATTTTAAAACAAAATTTCGGTCACGCGATAACGATCCGCACACTTTTGTTCTTCAAGTCTGCAAAAACAACACATCCTTCTTTAATCCTGTAGTGCGCATGTGCCACCTATATCACCTCAGTAACAGTAATAATAATTTAAGTGTAGATATATTTCATCTCAGTCTTGCAGGATTCCAGAATGCTTAAAAGTTTCCTTAAAACCTTCCTCTGCAACTTAGTTTTTATATAATAAACTTAATTTGTTTGTTTGTTTGTTTAAACTATAACTTAAAGCACATGTTTATAGTCTAGATATTTAAGTCATGATGTGTGAAAATATTATTGAATTGTAGTTTAGCAAAATATTTTATATATTAATACGTACCCTACTCATGTTTTAGCTATAATCTGTGTTGTGTACCATTAATGAATAAATAAATAAATAAATAATTGGAAGGGGTAGTCAATGTCACAACCTTTTTATCACCGCTACGAGAATGAACCAATCCCTAACAAAATATTGTGTTACTTTTTTAATTAACTGATTGAATTCGTATGAAAGTCATCGGGCAGGAGTACCAGAAAGCGCCCGGCAAGCGCGTTTTCTCATAAACTTTATTTATAAGCTGTTTGCGTATTAGGTAGAAACATGAGTAGGACAAAATGTAAACATTGAAAATAATTAAATTGTTTCTTAGTTTTTATATTATTATGAGAAATCATTATATAGCTTTTGTATCAGTCCTGGTTCGGGAATCGAAAAGCAAAGAGTCTTCTTTTTACCATTGAAAATGGTTATCAGATGCAAATCGCCTGAGACGTATTTTTGGCCATAGCTCCGAGGATTTTGAGAGAATCGTGATGGAAATAATACCAAGAGTCGAGGAATTGATCGAGACACGTGTGAGCGCTTGAATTTTGAAAATCGGTTGGAAACTTTATTTGGAATTTCGAAAAATGTAAAAAAAATCCGGATTTTTGGGGGGTGTTTGTATACTAAATTGTAAATATTTAAAAAAAAACGACTTAAGAAAAAATGTAAAAAAGGGTCCTAGTGTATTAGTTAAGCTTCAAAATGGCGAAATTTTTTTTAAATCGATTAAGAATTGTGACATGTAGGTGGTCCCTTTAGATTTGGTATTGTAGAAAAACGAGTATTTGCGTATATATGGTGTTAAAAAATGCGGATGCAGGCGAGAAGTGCATTCAAGTTGGAATTGTGTTATTTAAAATAAAATGGTTTTTTTTTTCGTAAATTGTTGTATTCATTTTCAATGCTCCGTTTCTTGCGGGGACTGCGAAATCTGTGAATTTATTCCTCTTTCTTTACGCTGCACTTGGCCTTCACCCCACCTGGTGTTAAGGAAACGGACTTCGCCTGGAAACCTCCACATACATGAGGAACAGGATATCTTATCTCTAGCTGCCGGAACTCAACATTGCTAGATACTAAACTGATGTCATAGCGACATAATAAGATAAGATGGTAGTAGCTAGCCAGGCGTACTCAAAAGTAGCCCTACCACCGACCAAACAGAGTACACAAACATCACTATCAGTAAAGTAAAAGGCTTCTCCCGAGCATGGGCTAAGGTCTTCCCATTAATAAAAAAACTATTACTCCAAGCCAATAACCATTAGTAGTAGATATAAATATTTAGACGATTCAAAACGTGAGTATGGGTATTGGCTTATTATCATTCTTGCCAAATGCAGGTTACATCGGCTAAACATAAAAAATTCGTGACATAATTTGCCCCAAATGGTATTTGACTTTCGGGAAATAGAGCCGAGCGTTTTGCCTCTCGAGGAGCTCGGTGGCGCAGTGGTTAACGCGCCCGGTCTGAGAGTGCTGAGGTTAAGCAACTTTTGCAAAGGCCGGTCATCGGATGGGTGGCCAAAAATGTATCATCTCAAGCTCTTCCGTGCTTCAGAAGGCACGTAAAGCCGTTGGTCCCGGCTGTATTAGCAGTCGTTAACAACCACCAATCCGCACTGGGCCCGTGTGGTGGTTTATGGCCCGTTCTCCCTAAGGCTCGTGCCCCAGCAGTGGGTACATAACATGGGCTGATGATGATGATGATGTTTTGCCTCTCGGCGACTGGGGATTGTCGCATCAATGATGCGATAATCATGTTTTTTTTTAGTATTAACTATCTCGTAGACCAATCTCTTACCTGTTCATCAAATCAAAACCAATCTAGACCAGTCCAAAAAGTGCAAAAATTGTCAAATGTGCTTTAATGGAAAAATCCTTATCTATAAGAAAAAGCTAAAAAAAAAACAAAGGATTGTCAAGAAAAAAATCATAAAAAAACATTTAATTGCATCAAAATATACACAAAGGATTCCCGGGGTATTATTTTATTAAAAATATAAAACTACATCATGATGATCATGCACTTGATATGTTTTTCTAAAAACATACCAACCAACCATACGACCCTTATAAGGTCATAATTACTAATCTAATAAGATTCTGGCACAGAAATATTTTTTTGAAAAAGTATGGGAAAAAGCACACTTAATTTTTTTTCTCCATTTTCGACATAGTGCCCGTTATATCCTCTGACATGATTAATGTCCTATTTTTTGCCATCTTTCCATATATTTCACACATGGCGCACGCGATGGACTTCTGGTGAAAAAAAACAAACATAGTTTTTTCATGTTATTTAATATATCATTCAAAGTGCATTTGGTTATTAAAAATACATCTTACATATTAATATAATAATTATTCACCAGTTTCGGAACCTGTGTCTGAGTCAGTATCATCGGAACCAATGTTATTTACATCATAGAATTCAATGTCATGTTGTTGTTGATGTTGTTCTGAATTTGATACTGATTTCTGAAATATTTAGTATTACATTTAGCTTCCTTCCATTTCATCATAACAGACTGACTAAATCGTCGACAGAATTCCTGGAGAACGTCTCGATCTTCTTCAATCATGTTTGTATTTAACTGAGATTCGACTTTTCCTACCAATCTCAAATAATTTCCAAGTTTGCCGCACTGTTTTTAATAGTATAAATAGATCAAGATTTGTGATCAAGCTAGATTTTCCCATTTTTTACCATTTTCACAGGCAAATGTAACTCAAAGAAAGTAAGTTAGCAACGAAGATATAAACTGCGATATAAATACTTTTTCAACTCACTTCACATTGACTAATGATTTTGTAAGTATCATTCACAACTAATTTGCTAATAAGAAAATTGGTTGGTTTACTATCTACCGTTAATATTACTCATGTACGGCGAATATTAATAACTGTAATGTTAACTATATTATATGTTTATACTATATTATATGTTATAATATTAATTATATTGTTTGGTTATTATATGATTATAGGATTTTCTTATGAATCTGATTGGTTGTAATTATTTATTCATACCTATCTGAAGAGAGTGCAAAACATTTTTGAGAAATTTATACACCGTTTTAGATGGGTTTTAATGTATTCGTAGTGTTTTTAATAACCAAGTGCAGTTTCAATGATATTTAAACAATAATAATATGAAAAAACTATGTTTGATTTTTTTTCACCAGAAGTCCATCGCGTACGCCATGTGTGAAATATATGGAAAGATGGCAAAAAAATAGGACATTAATCATGCCAGAGGATATAACGGACACTCTCTCCAAAATTGGAGAAAAAAAAATTGTGTTTTTCCCATACATTATTTTTTTCAAAAAATTATTTCTGTGCCAGAATCTTATTAGATTAGTAATTACTTTATTAGGAGTTATCTAAGGGTCCTGAAGCGAGTTCCAACAAAAACGAGAAGTTTTTTTATTACAGGTCTATGTCTATGAAACCAGATTTTCGGTCCAATGTGCGCCGGCTACTTGTAGCTTCATACCTAAATCGCGGAGTGCGCCTGGCCTGACCATAGCAAAAATTCAGATTTTTTTTAAAGTGAGATGCTTGGAATTTTAGCTAGATTGGTACCAGGAGTGCATAGTCATTAGACAGGTAGCTAGTCTGTGAAATATGGGCGGGGCAATACCTACCTACCCTTATGTCGACTATCCTTTGTTACTCCAGGCAGGCCGTGAAAATGAAAGTTCATTGCTATTATAGATTTTTACATCATTGTTTTGAATATATTTTTTTATTAAGCTTTATTTTCTAAAGTTTACCTTAACACTACACATTGCACTAAAATACTTAACAGTATTTTTTAATTCAATTTTATTTTTTGTTTTTGAAGTGAAAACTTCTTTAGCGGCGTTGTGCACTTTTTTTGGAATGGGTAAAAAATGTTAAACTCGCGTCAGGACACGTGACCGTCAGGACACGTGACCTGATCGAAAATTCGTAAGACGGATGGAGAGTAGACAGCTGGCGCGGCGTAATATAAATTTTTAATATAACTTAATATAACTTTTTAATGTAATATAAATTGTCATGTGTGTGTACGATAGCCCAATAAATAAATATTGTATTCTACCACATAAATGAGAGTACTTTTATACTGATAACTAGCTTTTGCCCGCGGCTTCGCACGCGTGGACTACATGCTTTTCCTTAACATTATTTTAACAGTATGTAGAGAAAAAGTAGAAAATGATGATGATAAAAATAATGTAATGTGAACGTGCGTTTCTTAAAATTATTTCGGTAAAATTGTTACACGTCAATGTTTAACATTGATAAGTTAGGTCTATCCCTATCCCGTCCCTATTTAATTCCTATATCTATGCGTTGAGCCATTTTATACTTACCAACAGACTGTAAAGACTTAAAAGTATTTTTAATAATTTTGCCTTTGTAAAGACTTTTACACAACATTTCATCCCGCATGATCCTTCCCCAAGGACAGAATTCCCAAAAAACCTTAATTTGCGTTAATCTTCAGCCCAAACCCAAAATTCGAAGATACTAACTCAAAACTGACCGACTTTTATACAAACTTTCATCCCTTATTTCACCCCCTTAGGGGTGGCATTCACAAAAATCCTTTCTTAGTAGATGCCTGCACAATAAAAAGCATATATGTGCAAAATTTCAAGTCTCTAGACGATTTCATTATTCCCATGACTTCATCCCCCTTTTCACCCTCATGGGGATGTAATAATCAAAATCGCTGAGACACGTGTAATTTATTTTTTAATCTTCAGTCCAAACACAAAATTATAAGATCATTACTTCAAAACTGACGGATTTTCATACAAACTTTCACCCCCCTTTTAACCCCCTTAAAATTAGAATTTCCAAAAATCCGTTCTTAGTGCTCATCTACACTACCAAAGGAACCTACGTGCCAAGTTTCATGATTGTAGCTTCAGCCGTTTGGGCTGTGCGTTGATGGTCAGTCAGTCACTTTCTTCTTTTATATATTTATATATAAGATAGAAGATTTTGCCCGCGGCTTCGCACGCGTGGACTACATGCTTTTCCTTAACATTATTTTAACAGTATGTAGAGAAAAAGTAGAAAATGATGATGATAAAAATAATGTAATGTGAACGTGCGTTTCTTAAAATTATTTCGGTAAAATTGTTACACGTCAATGTTTAACATTGATAAGTTAGGTCTATCCCTATCCCGTCCCTATTTAATTCCTATATCTATGCGTTGAGCCATTTTATACTTACCAACAGACTGTAAAGACTTAAAAGTATTTTTAATAATTATGCCTTTGTAAAGACCTTTTTACACAACATTTTATCCCGCATGATTCTTCCCCAAGGACAGAATTCCAAAAAAAACCTTAATTTGCGTTAATCTTCAGCCCAAACCCAAAATTCGAAGATACTAATTTCTTAGTAGATGCCTGCACAATATAAAGCATATATGTGCAAAATTTCAAGTCTCTAGACGATTTAATTATTCCCATGACTTCATCCCCCTTTTCACCCTCATGGGGATGTAATAATCAAAATCGCTGAGACACGTGTAATTTATTTTTTAATCTTCAGTCCAAACACAAAATTATAAGATCATTACTTCAAAACTGACGGATTTTCATACAAACTTTCACCCCCCTTTTAACCCCCTTAAAATTAGAATTTCCAAAAATCCGTTCTTAGTGCTCATCTACACTACCAAAGGAACCTACGTGCCAAGTTTCATGATTGTAGCTTCAGCCGTTTGGGCTGTGCGTTGATGGTCAGTCAGTCAGTCACTTTCTTCTTTTATATATTTTTTTTAATAATTTTGCCTTTGTAAAGACTTTTTTACACAACATTTCATCCCGCATGATCCTTCCCCAAGGACAGAATTCCCAAAAAACCTTAATTTGCGTTAATCTTCGGCCCAAACCCAAAATTCGACGATACTAACTCAAAACTGACCGACTTTTATACAAACTTTCATCCCTTATTTCACCCCCTTAGGGGTGGCATTCACAAAAATCCTTTCTTAGTAGATGCCTGCACAATAAAAAGCATATATGTGCAAAATTTCAAGTCTCTAGACGATTTCATTATTCCCATGACTTCATCCCCCTTTTAACCCTCATGGGGATGTAATAATCAAAATCGCTGAGACACGTGTAATTTATTTTTTAATCTTCAGTCCAAACACAAAATTATAAGATCATTACTTCAAAACTGATGGATTTTCATACAAACTTTCACCCCCCTTTTAACCCCCTTAAAATTAGAATTTCCAAAAATCCGTTCTTAGTGCTCATCTACACTACCAAAGGAACCTACGTGCCAAGTTTCATGATTGTAGCTTCAGCCGTTTGGGCTGTGCGTTGATGGTCAGTCAGTCAGTCAGTCAGTCAGTCACTTTCTTCTTTTATATATTTAGATTAAAGCAATTCGTGCAAAATTATTCCCTAACCATTCCAAAATATCAAAAATGCACAACGTTAATATTCAAGTTTTCACTTCTGCCGGCACTCCCAGAGTGCAACCCGTCGTTTTTTTTATTATGAAATGTTCATTAACATTTTCGACCTAACTTATATAGTTTGTTTTTAACACAATAAATTAAGCCAGCGTATTTTAGGAAACGTGATTTTCGAAATATTGTATTTTCTATTACGAGGGCAGGTTAGTTAGTAGTCCGATTAAAAGGCTAAAGTGCATATTTTTTTTAAATACCTAGAATACGAATTTAACTCGTGTTTAATTAACATAGGACTTTTATAAATTATTGTAACGCTCCGAACCTTTACAGGGTTCGTGGTTACAAAGAGACTGACGTGTTGGTCGTCTCACAATAAAATTATTGATGTGTAATTTTTACACCGTCAATGATTTCCATAAGTATTTTTTTATATTACTGTGATCACACAGCCAGCCCCCAACTTTAGTTGGAGCTGAGATTTAATAACAACGAACAATGAAAACGCAAACATTACATGAAAAGAATTTTTTAAATTTTTATATTGTTCCGCTTTACAACATCTATAGTTGTAGCACAGTCTATATACTTCTTTAACACTGTGGTTGTAGTATTTGTCAGCTGCTCACTTTGAACGTGCTTTGAACTTAGCTAGTCATCATTGATAATAAATATCTCTACGCTATCCAACAGATGGCTTGGTTGATGTTTAAAACCTAGTAGATACAATGTTAGTTCCACTGAAAGCTGCAACGCCACTAGCGCGCCAATTGTTGTATTCATTTTCAATGCTCCGATTCTTGCGGGGACTGCGAAATCTGTCTATTTTTATATACGAAAATACCCGTTTTTCTACAATACCAAATCTAAAGGGACCACCTACAGGTCACAATTATTAACCAATTTTCAAAATTTTGCGTTACAAATTACCTCTTTGACACACCTTCTTTAGGTAGCTGCGTTGTAAAGCATAAAAATAATGTTTTAGACGCAGGTTAAGTTTAAAAGGTACACATGCAATTCATTAGTGTAATAGGGGAATAGTATAAGGGTCGAAACGACGACGAAAGACGACAAAATGTCAAGAAGACCAAAAAACAATGAGCGACCATTGCGAGTAAAAAATACTCGTTAATAAATTAAATATTATTAAACTGAATAATAACATCTTAATTATTACAATCATTGTTCTAAATTAAAATTAAGAAATGAGAAGGTTGGCTTTTTATAGCCTCTTTATAATTATAAAAGCAGTAAATGTAGTGAAGTGATGAATGTAAATACATTTTAATGAATAATATAGTTAGCAGGAGATAAATTTTATATTTTCCACGACATCTGTTGATAACTGTTGTGTAAGTATGCAAGCTACGCAGTAGTTGCTTTTGGACTGCCCTCGGTGGCGACAAATACCTTTTTGCTTTTGATACAGATGGCACGGTAAGTGTTGAAATTGCTGCCTGCTGGTACTATTACTATGTTAGTTCCACTTTAATCTGCAACGCCACCGGACGCCGTGCTTTCTTTATATATACCTTCTGCAACTTCATGGGTTCCTAGTTACTGTGCCGCGTAAAAATACAGTTTGCGCTGCGTTAACCTTTGATCATACCTCGTTTAAAGGACTCGATAGGAAGGAGGAATAGACAAAGAATCAAAGTTATTTTCTGAGTTATTTATTATTGCAGAGAGAAAATATGTGGTGCAAAAACCTGTTGATTCGCAATAGATTTTCCACACAGTAAGATGATTATGCTAAAAAATAAATGTATGTTCTTATTGGTTTTAATAATTACCTGTGGAACATTGGTGGAACATTGTTTCGGTTTACAATACACAAAAGGGATTTGCAAGCGTTCATGTACTTCCTATTTCCTTTCAGGCGTTTGATGTGTGTCCACGTTACAAGTAATGTTTACGCAAACAATAAGATGCACTTGTGCATTAATGTGCATGTAAGTGTTACTGATACTGCTGCTCTAATTTTGTCGTAGCAACACTGCTACGAATTACGAAGTAGACGAATCAATATCGTCATAACAGCGACTGTATCGTAGTCATGGAAAAACAGCGGCGTCTAAAAATAAAGACAAAAGAATAAATAAAAAGTTTTGGGCCGAGGAGTGTAACGAGATAGTTCGTCTACACTGTAACTAATTAACTTTTTTCTTTTGTTTAAACATAGATACAATAAAAATGTTGCAAAATGTCACAAGATTTGTTAAATATGTCTGATCGAGTATGTTTAGGAATGCCGCCTTTAAAATAGCCCTTAGTGTATATACCTAAGAGTGCATATACGAGTAGAAATTGGAATGATTAGATTTGTTTGTGTTTCTCATCTATCGGTTGGCGTAAATGTGAGCTACGCACTTGGAGTTCTTTATTCATCCAATTTTGTGCTATGCATTTATGTGAACGTAGCTAGTAAAATCTAGTTGGCTAGACAAGTACCACATAACTTTGAATTTATTTAATAAAGGAGAAATAATAATCTTTTTAATTTTGATTAATATTAACTAAGTAGACCAAAGTTCAATTCTCTATTTTTAAATTAAGTGTATATGAAGGTGTAAAGAGAAAGTTATAAAAAATATATAAGCCCAAAAAAGTAAGACGATGAACGTCGTCAGCGTGAATTCTGGGCCCGTCGACAAAAATCTCAAGACGACGAAAAAAGTTTGCGGCCATTTTGGGCTATATATACATGATACTACTGACATATTAGAAAACCCACAGCAAACCTTATATTGAGTTCTATTTAAAATTTTGTTTAATTAATCATATAATATTTTTCTGTTGTTATATCACGACATCTATCGACGGCAGTGTGTGTGAGCTACGCAGTGGTTACTTTGGACAACAAATACCTTTTGGCTTCTGAAACAGATGGCAGGTTGTTGTTTAAAATTCTGTTTTAGCTCAGTATTTACTCATGTGGTTTTAGTTCAACTTAAGCTGCAACGTCACCGGACGGCTCTTATGACATTATGCACCTCCTGCAAATTCATGGGTTCCTAGTTAGTGTAAGATTACAGTTAGCGCTACATTTTCTTTTCGGTCTGGCAATTGAAACCCCATGATTTTGACGAACAATGCAAGGGCGAAGGGTATAAGGCACACTAGCGACGCTAATGGGTTTCATTCGATAACTGCTAAACTGGATATTTTTTCAAACATTGCGGACCTTCCGACACTAGGCAAACATCCATTATTTAATAAATGTGTACTACTTTTAGGTTTGTTTTTGTATTAACTAACTAGTTAACACCAACAGTGGCCTTTGTATGTGAATAAATGCGATAGCCCGTTTTGTGAATAAACCACGCAACAAAAAGTTGTGCACAATTATTAAATAAATACTATAGATACTCTCCTGTTGTCGGACGGTACGTAATGTTTAAAAAAAGATCCGGTCCGTTAGTAATTGTCAAATTATCAATTGGTGGCGCTAGTGTGCCTAGCCCTTTGCCTTTAATTAGGTTTATTTCTTAAGAGCGTTTACGCCGCACACTAGCGCCGCCAATGAAAAAAAAACGTATCTAGTAATTAGAGATAGAAATCAAATTATGCTCAACAATCTATTTGAATGAAGTAACTTAGCATTTTTACGTCACCTAATAAAACATCTGACATGTTATGGTTTAGTTAAATAAGACGTTACAGTTAAAAACGGCCACTTTTAACTATAAGGCAGTTTAACCACTTTAAACTTTATCGTTGTAAACTTTTGTAATGCTCGTAGTACATTTGATATTTTTATATTAGACAAAAGAAATTATTTATTATTAGAATAATAATAGTTATTATAATAATTATTAAATAATTTCTTTTGTCTGTTATAAAAAAATCAAATACTTAAAGGTTTTTAAAATCAACTGAATTTGTTACTACTTCACGCAAGACAAAACGTTATAAGCAAACGTCGAGTCAACAAAGATTTTAACGACTTAACAAAATAAAACATGAGGAGAATTTGGAAAGTGTTCAAAATTGTTCCAGGAGGTGGTTCGTACCAGCCAAAATCAACTTTATCCATTCTTACTTTGTAAGCCAAAGGAACCTTATTAAAATGTGAACAATATGATTTTTACAAAATAAATAAAAGATCAGTTATGAAGAAAGCAAGCTATGTTTATAATAATGGATTGATTAATTTCACGCAAATTGTGTAGTGAACAAATTACAATTTAAAAAAGTGTTAGGCTAAATGCCTACAGCTACTGCTGGACTGCTAGGCCTCTCCGAGCCACGTTCACAAGAGCACGCCACTGAGCACGATGCGCGGCTACTCTCATTCAACTCGTCGCATCGCTAAGCATAAAATTATTATTATTAAATTCAATAATAATAATTTCAATATTATTAAATTGGCAATTAATGTAGCAATTAGCGTTTATTAAAATAAAATTGAGAAGCAATTGATGCCTTTTATTATTGTTCATATCTAATATCGATAACATGATGGTTGTCGGAGGTTGTCATTAAAAAAGGTTACAAATAAAATGATTAGTAAGCATACGTGTATGATATGTAGGCCAAATTTAAATGATTATAATGTTATCACGTTAGCTTTAAGGCCGGGGACTAACGTAATTATATATATAACTAGAAGATGTGAGATCAAATCACGCTCGTGGTAGGTACCATGAGGTTGGATCTCGCATCTTTTACAACAATATTTTCTATCTTATATTGATTTGCAAAACATTTTACGTATTATTTTAGATATTTTTCAAGCTAACAATTATTGCAAGCTAACACAAAAATTGGTTCAACATTTACCCAATTGGGGTTGAAAACACTTTAAAGGCTTTCTTTGGAAACACAAAAGTTTGTATGTGATGATGAACTACGTTTCGAGTGCGCGTGGCAGATTCCCCTAGTAGAGGATCCGAAGTAAGGTCGTCCTTTACTGTTGCGTCAACCAGATGAAAATAATATTTTATCAAATGAAATAAGTTTTTGAACATGATTTGATAAGGCAACCCCCTAAAAAATGTTCATGGTTATAATTAATTAAAATTATAAAAAAATATTATTTTTTATAATTTCATCGGCGCCGCGGCGTGTTTACCAAATAAAACACACTCAAGTGGAAAGCTTATATTATACACAACATGCAATACCTCAGTAGCTTACCTTTTTCTGGTCTCTATTACCTGGTAGCTGCGTTCAAGCAGGTAAGTTGATATTAGTAATTGCACTCTTCTGTCAACCAATCGAGACTAGTCATAAAATGAAAGCAATTTAACTACAAATAACGTAGGATATGGTTGCTTAAGTCGTTTGGTTTTCATACAAATCATGACGCGTCGTCTATCTTGGTCTATCTTATTTGGTCTGTGTTTTTAAGTAAGACTTATTAAAAATAGTTCTGATGCATCAAATACAAACATTTCGGTATGGTTTTAACTATACCAAAATGTTTGTAATTGTTACAGATTGCATAGTATTTTTTACAAAGAATCAATAATGTCGAAAAAGAAGGAAAAATGCCTACTGTCTTAAGTTCTCCATTTATTTTGAGTATATAGATCTGGGTTTAAAGCATAATACTTTTAAATAATTAAGTATATTATGTATATTAGGCTACACAATGGTATTTTTAATTTTGATGTAGCTCGTATAATTTTCTTTTGACAAATGTTTTTGACGGAAGAGGTACCACGGCGTTGACGCTTGAGTGGCTATAGTAAATTCATGTATCCTTGTCTTTACTATGAGTATAAAACATGCGCGCTCTCTTACAGTTTACGGCGGGCGCCTGTGCGAGTGTGAGTTTTGTTAATTATCCGTATTCATTCGATTACGTTTACAAAAACGAAAATTAGTATGGCATTGAAGCAGCGCCTCCTGGCGACATACGAGAGAAGTTAAAATTTTGCCATACAAATTCTCGTTTTGGTTAACGTAATCGAATAGCGAATGAAACTCGCACTTGGCACCCAGCTGTAGTACTGTGTCCTTTTCTATAGCGGGATATACGAGTAGTACCCGCATTCAACTTCAATGCTTTGCAACTAGTATCTATGAACAATTTTTCTCAAGCAACCTTATACTACGTTATTTGTAATTAAATGCTTTCATTTTATGACTGGTCTCGATTGGTTCACAGAAGAGTGCAATTACTAATATCAACTTACCTGTTTGAACGCAGCTACCAGGTAATAGGGACCAGAAAAAGGTAAGCTACTGAGGTATTGCATGTTGTGTTTATTATAAGTTTTCCACTGAAGTTTGTTTTATTTGGTAGACACGCCAATAAAAAAAAAATTTTTTAATTATTTTTTTATTATTATAACCATAAAACTTTTTTAGGTTGCCTTATCAAATCATGTTCAGAAACTTATTTCATTTGATAAAATATTATTTTCATCTGGTTGACACAACAGTGAAGGACGACCTTATTTCGGATCTTAGACTATTTACGTTTTATGAGCGCCTGGTGCACATGCGGCGTTTCTGCGGCTAGTTTTCTTTGCCCAAACATCCTAAATAAAAAACAAGGTTTTTTAGAAATCCAATTATTTAATTGACAATAAAAAAAACTTTAAACTTGGATAAGTTACGATCAGATTCACGTGTTTTTTTTATTATTTTGCTAGCTTCTCTTAACATATTTTTAATATTTACATGAGATAAAAAACTATTGACTTATACAGATTTCTTTTATATTATCTATACATTATTTTTTTTGCTAGGTAAATACTTATCCATCTAACACTATAATACCTACTTTTATTTCTTAAAATGGCGCCTCTAACAAAATATCCTCCCTATATTTTATTAAGTTGTCACTATGTTTTTATAACCTATCAATTTTAGCTGTAATCGAGTTTATGTCAACGAGACCCTCAATCTTATAATTTATAATTCGTGTTTCGCCTTGGCGTTATTTGGCATTCCTTCATTAGATGCAAAATGGTCTCGTTGTCGTCTGTATCACAGTCGCCAACGGGCTCTCCTTACACTAAAATCGGTGTTAGTAGTCAGAGAACCCGCTCGCTGTGTTCTGTCAGAGTTTGCGTAAGAAGGCCGTTAAGGCAAATTTTTCTGACTATATTCGAGTATATATTTCTGGCTTTGTGGCGTCGGGGAAGAACAGTTAGTTTAGTTGTACCAGCAGTGTTTTGAGTGCGGTATCTTTTGTTCCATATGCCAAAAAAACTTCATGAATGCATCTCAAACAGACAAATAAAAACAAAACAACAATTATACAAACTCAATCTCAAAACTAATTTCCATCTCCCATTATTATCATTTTTTTACATAGGTTAGGTTAGTCTAAAAGCTAAAGTAACCGAGAATTAATTTTTTGCCACTCGCTTCTCGCTACTCGCTAATGCATGCAAAAGATGCAGTGTCGTAATTAAAGAAAATGCAGCACTTTTATTAGGAACCCATAAAGTTGCAGGAGGCCACATGTGGCCACAGGAGTCAATACCGAGCCGCAGCCAAAAGCACGGCGCCACCGGTAGCATTGCAGTTTAAAGTGGAACTGACCAGTAGTTTCAACAGCAACCATGGTTTGATCAAAATATATTTGCGTGCACTATTAAAGGCATAGTTCACAAACACGACATCAGATGTCGTAAAAATATTTCTATCTATCCCATTAAATATTTTACGATATGCCTATTCATATATTCATTAAGCACTAATTGCAAAAATGCCACTCCTTAGCTCATCGCATGCCGCCTGCTCCGCTCATTCAAGAAAGAACTAGCATTATTGTTTTATTAGTTGCTTTGATGATAACCCCTCTTGAAACACAAATAATACTTGTCAGTTTAGGGTGGTTTGCATCAGGGATGCGCTAGGGAGCTAAGTGGTGAGCGAAGTCGAAGCTAAGCATCCCTAAACCCCAAGTAGCTAGTCAAAATATGATCAAAATATGCCAACATCATTCCTCCTGTACCATGGAACGTCCTTTTAATGGCATTCATATTGTTTGTGAACAGACAAATTAAGTTGGTCGCGTATAACTCTACGCGTCAAGATTAAAAAGTTTTTATAATTTGTTTACAGGACATTTTGACGCTTCTATTAGATTATTAATTTTTACTAGCTTTTCCTGCCTCGGAAAATACATTAAAATGATTGGTGTCTCAGATCGGGTCATAAAAACAAGGGTTTGTGTACTCCCAGTGCAATATATAGGTATGTAGGAAGAGGGCGGGGGCTCACCACGTGGACAAACACAATATCTCCCTCGCACAACCTGGTAATACTGAGACAGCTATCTACATTAAAACGGGACAGATGTGATGCTGTCTCAGCATTCATTCACCTACCTAGCTGCTGCATCGTAGACCTATGATACCTTGGACATGGTTTAATAGAAATAGTTTCAATAAAGCCCATGCTGTTTCTGCTATCCTAGTGAATCTGGACTGCGTTTATATGGTGAGAACCCCGTTTTCACAACATAAACATTATATACCTACATAATATATGACAGGATGGCGGAAATATTTGAATATCGAATTAAATAAAGCACGCTGTCTGTGTTGCTATAGATATTAACTGCATCGGTTACTGGTTAATGAGAATGAAATCACGTTCGGAAATTGCTAGAGTTTATGTGTTGCTAATAAGTATACTAAATACAATTCTATGACTCTTTTGTAAAATGCTTAAAAGTTCTTTTACATTTTGTGTAAGAGTTCAGTTCAGTTCTTTTACATTTTGTGTTTGGCATAAATAAACACAGAGTTAAGGACCTTAACCGTCCGATCTGGCCGGATTAAATATTTATCGTTTTAACCTGGGATTTACTGTTAACCCTTAGCAGTGCAAGAAAAACTATTTAATTAACCTTGGAGTAGCACCTAACCTTGAGTTAAATATTATAACTCTAGAATGCGCAAGTAGCCCTTAGCAAAAGTAGCAAAAGTGCATTCTTTAACCAGCCAACACCTCAACTTTAGGTAAATAGGCATCAAATTATCCGATCACTAAACATCACTTTGTTTAGTGATCGGATAATTTGATGCCTATTTACCTAAAGTTGAGGTGTTGGCTGGTTAAAGAATGCACTTTTGTATCTAAAAAAATCCCGGAATTTCGGAATCGACAAATTTAGTGTTTTGATTATAAAATCTATATTAGGTATATTTACTTATGTTCAGGTGTTTTTTCTTAATGAAAAAATCTCTAGAAATACAAACTTCCTTTTAATTTTCATTTCTTCTACTACTTCTTCAAGTTTCATAACCTATCTCAAACGAATAATAAATAAGAAATTAAAAAGAAAAATTCTTGAAAACACTATCACCAACAAACTCCCGCGCTCAACTGACAGTATCGTAATAAACGACTAAGTTGAAAGTTTAGGATACAAAGTAATTATGTGCAATAAAGTATTATTGTATTGTATTTTTTTAACTAATAGTCACTACTCTTCCTCTTACACTCTACATACTCATAAATTGCATGGGGAGTTAAAAATAAACTTCAAGTATACACATGAATAATTATGTAATCCCGGAGTCCAGGATTTTTTTTAAATAATACAAATGCTAAAGACGTCCTTTCCACACACTGTTACATAATAGTTTTGGATTCCCGAATTTTCTGGAATTCCGGAATTTGTATTTTAAAAAACATGTTTTAAGAAGCCGCTTCAATAATTTCCTAGTCAAAAATTAACTT
This sequence comes from Eudonia mercurella, assembly GCA_963082485.1. Lineage (NCBI taxonomy): Eukaryota > Metazoa > Arthropoda > Insecta > Lepidoptera > Crambidae > Eudonia > Eudonia mercurella. The sequence goes on from OY720022.1 coordinate 5,307,804, forward strand.
TAGGTAAATATGCATCCGATTATCCGATCACTGGTGATGTTGCACTGCTTTGTTTTATTTGTCAACTCATGCATGTGTACGAACACTTAACGGTAATAATCCACCGTTATTTCACATCAATATTCGACAAAACACGAGCTTTAGAAAACAAAACTGTATTCTTGACCCTTTCACTTTCCCGCCAAAATGTCGAAGGTTTTACTTTTCTTTTGTGTGCATGTGTGCGAGTTACAAGTGCGCATGTCCAATGCACTCGGTTTGACTTTACAAATATACATATACAACTGCAAAGTGCATTGGATACAACGCCATCGCTTCGCTTTAGAGACTGCTCCTGCTTATTTCTGCAAGCCTGGTGCGTGAGGTATCTTATCTTATCTTATCTTAGTGGGGCCTGCCGAGGTTTCCCTCTTGCAGTAGCACTTCGACCCATCGGGATCTTTTGTGCAACCCCGTCCTTTCACTCTTCTTCCTCTGTAAAGATAGATGCCACAAGCTTGGCCACGTCCTTAAGAGCGAAGAGCCTGAAGTCCTCCGGTCTCGGATAAGCCGACCCCAGGAGTCCCATTCTTTTCCTAGCCAGAGAGCCGCAGTCACACAGTAGGTGCTGCATTGACTCCGTTTCCTCTCCACATGCCCTACACAAGTTATTTGTTGATAGGTGCATTCTGTGGAGCATTTGTTTTGTGGCATAGTGCCCTGTCAAGGCACCGATGGTTAGTCGGGCCTGCCTTCTACTGCCTCCGCATATGAACTTACTCCGTCCTAAGGCGTTTTCGCCTAGGAAGGATTTGGAGTGTTTCATACCCGGCTGCTCTTTCCATTCGATGCCGTGCCTGTTTTTGATGTAATCTTTTAAGGCCTTGTTGATGGTACTTGGTGCAAGTGCCACGAACGGCTCAGGACCAATAAGCTGGGTCTCTGAGCCCTCCCTGGCAAGTGCATCCGCCATCTCGTTGCCGTGGATTCCCATATGGCCTGGGACCCAGATCAATCGCACCTTGTTATGTCCACCTAGCTTGTTTAGAGCTTTGGTGGTTTCTAGAACAAGGCCAGAGTTGATTCGGGGCGATATGAGCGATTTGAGCGCTGCTTGGCTGTCACTCAGGATGAATATATTGCGCTTTTTCATAGCTAACTCTATATTCTGCTTTGCACATAGGAGAATTGCGAAAGTTTCAGCTTGGTAAACAGTGGCAAATTTTCCCATGCTTTGACTATGCTTGAAGTCGTTGTTATAGACGCCTGCCCCTGTACCCGACTTCATTTTTGATCCGTCGGTATACCAGATTAGGCTGTCTTCATCCGGAGACGGTGGCCCTCGTTTCCATTCGTCCCTGGTTGGAACATAAACTTTAAATTTCTTTTCGAACATGAATATGGGGAATATTTTATCGCACCCCATTTCCATGATCCTGTCAGGAATGTCACTTGTTTCCCATTTAGTGTGTCTAGTCAGAGGTTTAGATGCGTCCCACAGTCCGGCCACCTTTAGTCTATGTAACGCTTTCTTTGCCTCTGTTTCTATTACGATGTGCAGGGGTGGAAGGTCTGTGAGGACCTCCAGCGCTGCCGTTGGAGTGGTTCTAAAGGCCCCAGTGACCGCCAAACAAGCTGTTCTCTGAAGTTTGCTAAGAGCATTCTTACAGATTTTCAGCCTGGTTCTGGGCCACCAGACGATGCTGCCATATGTGAGGATCGGTCTCACCATCGTCATGTAGATCCACCTAATGATTTTGGGGTTGAGTCCCCACATCTTGCCATATGTAGACCGACACATGCCAAAAACTCTGTAAGCCTTGGCTACGGTTGTGTCCACATGCTGTTTCCAAGTAAGTTCCCTATCCAGCGTTACGCCTAGATATTTCACTTCTTTGGACCAGGAGAGCTGGGTACCATAGAGTGTTAGGTTACCCAGTCCCGTCGTGTTTCTCATTCTTGTAATGGGGATGGCTGTTGTTTTCCCCGGGTTTACAGAGAGGTGATGGGCATTGCACCATTCCTCCAGCAAACCCAGGGCACGTTGCATTAACCCCGATACCGTAGAGGGAAATTTCCCACTAACTGTGATGACCAGATCATCCGCATAACCAACCGTGTAAAATGGTCCTTTATTCAGCCTTACTACGATTGAATCAACCACAAGGCTCCACAGAAGAGGCGAGAGTAGTCCTCCTTGGGGGCATCCTCTGGTTGTTCGTGCAAGTAGACTGTCACCTAGCAGTTCAGAGTTGATAATTCTACCCTTTAACATGCATTCGATCAGATTACAGATCGGTCGTGGCACACCATGGTTTTTGGCTGCAACCTTGATGGATTCAAAGGTAGTGCGATCAAATGCACCTTCAATATCTACGAATGTGCAGACGCAAATCTCTTTGTTTTCCAGCGCAAATTCCGCTCGATTCACCACATGATGAAGAGCAGTTTCTGTTGACTTCCCTGCTTGATATGCACATTGAAGTCCATGGAGTGGGAATCTTTTCAGTGGTCCCGCTCTGATATATTTGTCTATCATCTTCTCCAGGGTCTTCAGGAGAAAGGATTGTAGACTTATAGGCCTAAAGGCTTTGGGTTCTTCGTAATCTGGTTTTCCCGTTTTGGGTATGAAGATTACCTTAACACGCCTCCATGTTCTGGGAATGTGTCCAAAAGCTATGCATGCTTTATACAGCCTGCAGAGATGAGGTTCCAGGATGGAGGCGCCCTGTTGTAGTAGAATGGGATAAATGTTGTCAGGCCCTGGCGCCTTAAACGGTTGAAAACTCCCCAGCGCCCATTTAACTTTACGTTCATCTACTACCCTTTTCGCTACTATCCAGTCATATTTGGAGGTTCTTCCCTGCTGTTCCCTCCAGCTGATTGGATCATAATCGTCTTGGATGACCTCTGATCCAGGGAAATGGGTATCGAACATAACCTTCAACGTCTCACCCCCTGTTTCTGTACGTACTCCATCTTCCTTCCTTAACGTGGTTAATGGAGTCGCCTTTGTTGTAGAGATAGCCTTGGTAAGTCTCATTGCTTCCGGAAAAGATTGTATCTGGTCGCAATGTTTCCTCCAGGCAGATCTCTTTGCCTTACGAACCGCACTACTGTACCGCGTTAAGGCCTCCTTGTAGTCACTAAAGTCGTTCCTCGCTTTCGCTTCGTTGAACGCCTGTCGTGTAGCTCTTCTAATTCGAGCCAGTTCCGGGTTCCACCATGGTACCCTCCTTGTCGCTGATTTCGTCTCTGGGCAGTTATTTTGCCAAGCCGTCATCAGTGCTTCTGTAATTCTGTCAGCTTCAAACTCTATGTCCAAGGCTGAGTTTAGTTTACAGCTAGGACCATCCAGCTCCATTCTGAGGTCCTTTTTGAAGCCCTCCCAGTTAGTGTTCCTGGGGTTCCTCCTACGCACAGTCTCTATGGTTTCACCTAGTCTGTACCTAAAGCATATATAGTTATGATCGGAAAGGGAGACCTCGTCCGACACATGCCAGTTTGTGATGTTCCTTACCGCTCTATTGTTAGCAATGGTTACGTCGATCACCTGTGCCCTACGGGCGTTGAAGAAAGTAGGCTTGCTACCTTTATTAAGTAATTGCATGGGTGAACTTACCAGATATTCCAGAAGTTTCTCCCCCCTTTCATTGGTGTCTGAGCTGCCCCAGACGACATGATGAGCATTCGCGTCGCAGCCGATGATGACATCTACGTTTTCTCGGCTGCCGTAGTTTACCAGTTCCCGTATCTGTGGTGATACCGGGTCTGCCTTCTCGTAAGGGAGATAAGCAGACGATAAGATTACCGTTCGCTTAGTCCCCCCCTCCCCTGTGTGAATCTTGACAACTGTCAGATCCCTGCAACAGAACTTGATTAAAGGCATTGCATGTATGTCATTTCTGACGTAAATGCAAGTCCTCATGTCATTAGTGGAACAATTATGAAAAAGAGTACCAGGAGCTCCACCTAAGCCCTTTATCATTCCCCCATAAAGGTAGGGTTCCTGAATTAGGACAATGTCGAACTTGTTCATTTTAAGCTCGCGTGCCAGAAGGGCAGTTGCGGCCTTGCAGTGGTGCAAATTGATCTGTACACACCTTAGTCCCGCCATTTCCATCTTCTCAGTGGCCATCTTCCGAGCTAGGTTCCCCATCCGTTGTCGCCTGCGCGCGCAACGGGGAGGACCCTCCCAGAAGCAGCTCATCTAGGGTGAGCTCCCCCACAACGTCTTCAGATCTTGGGGAGGAGATCCCACCACATTCAATTGGTGTCATCTCCTCTCCAACATCCTCAACAGCAGCGACTGGAGCACCCAGTCCTGGCTGCACCTTTGCCACAAATGCGCTTTGGGAGCACTCACCCTCAGTCACTCCCGCCACGCTCACTCCTTCACTATCGCCTTGGGCATCGACAGGCTCGCCCGTAAGCTTCTCCTCTAGAAGCTTAAAAACGCTCCTGTCGACGCCCGTGTTGAGGCAATAGCCCTCCGCCTTGATGAATGCTGCAGAGGCACCATCCATCAGTATGACCCTCCGTACTGTCAGACCCTCGACCTTAGTGTCGACGATCTTCCAGCCCGAGGTCTTCAAACCGGGATGACACCTCTGCATCATTCTCAAGACTCTTCCCGTGTCAAGGCGGCTGATATTTCGGGACTTCCATGCCATCTTTACTGGCTTTGGAAGGTCCTTGGCATCAACCACCCTGAGCAACACGCCTTCAACGGTTAGGCCGTCCTGTGCTCGAAGCCATTTCGCCGAGCCACTCCCTTCACATGTGAAGAGGATGGCTCCCGACGAAATGCCTCCCATATTTACTATTGGGAGAGGGTCAGGTGTGTCCTCCAGCAGGTCCCAAATGGTTCCTTGGATGGCCACATAGTGACTCTCCCCTAGCATGGTTGCCGGGTAGTCATCAGCAATGATGGCCATCTTAAAGGCACTCACTGCTCCCGCGTAAGACCCGTGAGTCTTAACGCGTTTAGCATCGAGCGCCGCCTGGCTCTCATTGCTGATCTCCCTCTGCCGCTTAGAGCGTTCCACCACAGCTTGCTGCTTAATCAGCTTCGCCCTACGCCTGCGGTGGCCCGATCTGTGACCTGGCGCCTTGCCCTCGCTCACCTTCTCTACATCAGACCGAGGACCAACAGGTAGGATCCCATCAGGACCCAGTACCTGCAGCCCCGATGGTCCGGCGGTGACGACGGGATGGATCCCATCAGGACCCCGCTCCCGTAGTCCCACCTTTCCACGGTCCTCCATAGGGGATTGCTGGGCTAGTGCTGTAGCCCCCCCACCATGCAACGACCTTCTGCCTGCTTGGTCCCCTCGCACAAAGGTCGACGGGTTTGGCCCCCTAAGGTTCCCAATCCCACCTGACCCTGGCATGGAGCCCGACTGCAGAGGATGCCGTGCCGGTACACCGGGCGCCACGCCCTTCCCTCTACGGTTTCTACCCCGTCCGCTAGGCAGATTCGGTCCCCGAAGGTGTCCGTCTCCACTTTGCTTCGGGGTAGTCCCCGCCTTTAACGCGCCTGCGCCCGTAAGGGCGCGGCACGCCTTCGTCCCTTGCGGGACCTTAGTTTCGCCGCGCATAGCGGCACTAAATTGTGGCAAATCTTTTGCCCCCCCCAGATACAAGGGGCAGCCTGAGCCCGAAGGCCCAGGGAGGGGTTCTCCGGCTCCGCCGGTACCCTCCTGGGGTAACTTAGTATTTAAAAATGTGCCATAATTAAGAGTAGGTTGACAATTTTGGAGTCGAGGTTGTCATCCCTCCAGGACAGGGGTAGGAAATAAGGAATGCGGTAAGGAGTGAAATTATGTGGATAGGATCATGGGAAGAAGGGTAGGGTATTGGCCCGCCGTGCAGGATATCACTGGCGGGTTAGCCCTTCACTCTTCGCTACTGAGGTTGCAAGGTAGATTAGTAATTATGCGATGCTTGCACTATGACCACAGCATTGCCCAGGGTGGACGACCCACCGCAGGGTGGGTTCGCCGCCTGCCTGTACAGGTGGTCGACAGGACAAGCGGCGACGAGGACGTGCGTGATAGGACTTGACGGCAGACGCATATAGCTCAACATCGCACACTTGAGCATACATCAAACCGCCCAACCACCCCAAAATATGCGTGAGGTAACGGCAAAGACAGTGCCGCCATCTATGATCGGCTTTGTAAATTTTGCGATACTGATAAATGAGGTAAACTGACGAGTTCATGAAACTGGCTAATTAGGGAAACTGACGAGTGATAACCCGACCCATCATATCACATCACCAGAAATATCAGGAGATAAAGGTGTTCGCAGAGCTGCGAATGCCATCCATAAAAATGGCCGGACTCTTAAACTGTTCCGCTAATTCACTCCTACGACATAAGTTGAAGCTTAGCAGACGCGGAGAGAACGCGTGGCAGATGCCCCTTACGTTTCATGAGCGCCTGGTGCATTGCGGCGTTTATGCGGTCAGTTTTACTGAGAAGGCTGGCTACGTTGCCAAACGTACCTTGTAAATCCAATAGAGGTGGAAAAAAAGCAAAAAGCAATCAATTAAGCATGCTTTTCAAAGAAAAGAAAGTAAGTCACTTATTTTTTTAAGCAGATTTAACTTTTGCTTTTTGCTTTTTCACTCATAGTGGTGACCAGCGCCACGTTGATTAATAGGTAAACTACTACAATACTGTAACTCTTTAAAAAATGTACATTGCTTAATATTTCAAAAGTATTTACGCTTTTCACTTGCGAAAAACTTATTGCTTACTAAAAAAGCGTATGCATCAAACAGCAGTTCACTTTTTAAGCCATTAATTGCCCTAAAAACTTTATAAGCATATAAGTAAAAAGCAATTTTAAAAAGTTGCTTTTAAAGCAATAAGTCCCAACTACTAATATATTCGATCATCTAGATTTTTTTGTATTTTAAGTTCTGTTTTTTTTTAAAGAGATTTGGTTTTTTGACGTTTGCTTGCCTTGCGTAAAGCTGCATGCAAATTAATAAGATTGCGAGATTCAAGCAAAATGCAGCACCTTTACTAGGAACCTATGAAAGTGCAGGAGGTATCCCATGAGGCCACAGGAATCAATACCGAACCGCAGCCAAAAGCACGGCACCGGTAGCATTGCAGTTTAAAGTGGAACTAACCAGTAGTTTCAACAGCAACCTTGGTTTTATGAAATATATGCGTGCCATCTGAAAGGCGTAGTTCACAAACACGACATCAGATGTCATAAAAATATAATCTATCCCATAATAAACATTTTATTACGATGTTTACTCATTTAAGCACTATTTGTTAAAAGCCCACTCATTAGCTCCTGCCGCCTGCTTCGTTATTTAAAAAAATAACTTTCCGCCACTCCTCTTACTTCCTCTAGTTGCAGATTTCTTTACGGTTCAGGAATCAGACATTGACATTTAACAAAATACTTCATTTAGCGAAATCGAAATTGATAAAAGCACCAAGAAAATTCTTTGCCTACTAATATTTCCTTGATCTCTTGTTTATTAACTAACATATTTTAAATACTTTTTCTATCTTTTAACTTATTCGCTATAACAATGTATGTAACAAAATATTACATATTTGTCATATGTATTAATAAATAACATTTGTTGTAACTACTTTCGCTATTTTTAGGTTTGGATAATTATTTTATCTTTAAGAGTAAGAATTTGACTTAATTAAAAGTGAAAATAGTATTAACTTGACTCTCACGGCCGGCATTTGTTTTTTGGTTACAAATAACATGCTGTATAACTGTAAAGTGGTTGTAAGATGAAATTTCAAATAAAAAAAATATTGAAATTGGCGGGGAAAGTGAGTAAGTGGTCAAGGAAAGGTAAAAATTAAGTTATATGTGATTCTTAGTCGTCGGGCTCATAGATGGCGGCACAGTCTGTAGTCATCTGAATCGCGCTATGCCGTTGTCGCACACACCAGGGTTGCATAAATCAGCAGGAGCAGTCTCGAGGGGAAGCAGGCTTTTCCGTGACGATGGCGTCGGATCCAATGCAAAGGTTATCTGTCTGGGATTGTCGTCCGAAGTGAAATAAGTTTGTGACGTCACGCTTACGAACAACGTTGAAATAACAACTTATGCAGTTAAAAATCTGTATTATTGTTAGAAATAATTGTGGCATTTTGAACGAAACAACTCCGTAGCAAAGCGATCTATTTGATATTCGATGGTTCACGGTTTAATTCCCAGAACGGTAAAACCGTAAACAAAATAATGTTAAATTAACAGATTTGCGAGATTACGTTTTTGTTTTATTTACGTTACTGTCTTTTACGTTATAGTAAAACGTATGCAGAGCGATCCATTTGGCCTGCAAAGAAACAAGAACACGTTTTGTATTTTTCTATCTTTAATTGCATCAAAGATATGGTTTTTTTTAAATAAAATAAATTTGAGTAATTCTACATGTTCAAAAACGACCGCACTGCTCTAAGTCAAATAAATCTTCAATGGTGTACATATTTAAATATCGAAATTTAAAACACCTACCTACATACGTGTAAAATATCGATGTTCAAAACATCGGAAATTAAAATATTGATTGTATGGAAAGATTGAAAATTGAAATAATGTATTGTCAAATGGTTAGATAACCGACGTTCAGTATGTCGAAAATCTAATTATCTACAAAGTAACATCGAAAGATCAAAATATCGAAGTACAGAGTATCTAATGCTTTAAACATCGATATTTATTTATTATGTTAAGTAGAAAACGTCTAAATATAATTTTAAATGGAAGAAAACCTTTGCAAAGGTTAGCCTAACTATCAGTAGGTTTAATTTGGTTGTTTTGGCATAATTTCTCTAATAAAATCTTCGGTTAGGTTAGGTTGCCGCGGTAGCGGCCGGCGAGTGCTAGAAATGACTATTATTCTCCCTTGTTTTTATGAAAACAAGGGAGAATAAGGGTTTTCCAATTCCAATCTACCAACATTTTTTTCCATTACATACATATTTCATTTTAACTAGTAGTTATATTAAATGTTGACATTTTGAACTTAAGTATAAACTATTGATATTTTTAATCATTCGATATTTTAATCAATCTGTATTTCAATCTAAGAATTTTTAAGCTTAGGTATATATCTAACTAGCTGACCCGGCGGACTTCCATCATTGAGTTTAATATATCAATGATTTCCATGACAACAAAACAAACAAATCATTTTGTATTGGAAAATTAAGTTGTCGTTTTTAGTATTTTATTTAATATTCTTTTTTAAATATAGACTATGTTACTCAGTGCTAATGTAGCATTCTACTGGTGAAAGAATTTTTTAATTCGGTCCAGTAGTTTTTGAGTTTATTCGTTGTAAACATACATACATACAAGAATACAAAGGTTTCCTCTTTATAATATTAGTTTAGATTTACCTAATTTAAATATACAAATTGATATCAATTTTCAATATTTTAATACAATCTACATAATTATATTTTAATTTTTGATGTTTGAACATCGATATTATAAAGGTAGGTATTTTAAATTTGGATATTCAAATATATACCCCTCAATGCAATCCCTTACGAGCGCGCGAGCTTTTGCGAGCTAAAGTGAAATTCGGTGTGAACCCAGCAGAGTGTGAGCTAAAAAGTTCGACGAAACCAAGTTTCTTAAAAAACATGTTTTTTCTTTAATATGGCAAAGCGTATAAAGGTAATATTAAGGTAAGGTTTAGTCATTATGCTGAAAATACAATACCCATTTGATGAATAGTATTACAAACCAGGAAGAGAGGAGCACGGTGGCGCGGTGGTTAACGCGCCCGGTCTGCGTGTGCTGAGGCTAAGTAACTCACGCAAAGGCCGGTCATCGGGTGGGTGACCAAAAATTTATCATCTCGAGCTCCTCCGTGCTTCGGAAGGCACGTAAATCCGTTGGTCCAGGCTGCATTAGCAGTCGTTAACAATCACCAATCCGCACTGGGCCCGCGTGGTGGTTTAAGGCCCGTTCTCCCTATCCATTCATAGGGAAGGCTTGTGCCCTAGCAGTGGGGACATAAAATGAGCTAATGATGACCTTGGAATTGTTGGCGGGAAAGCGAACAGTCCATGAATGCATTTTATGACCCGCCCGACTTATAAATTCTATAGTTTTTTCTGGAGTATTCATCATCATCATCATCATCAGCCTATATCGTCCCACTGCTGGGAACAGGCCTCCCATGTGAACAATAGCACGTGGGGATATTGGGCCATAACCCACCACGCTGGCCCAATGCGGGTTGGTGGGTTTTAACGACTGCCATCTTACGACAACAACCGGGACCAACGGCTTAACGTGCCTTCCGAAGCACGGAGGAGCTCGAGATGTTTTTTAATTGGTCACCCATCAGGCGACCCGGCATTGCGAAAGTTGCTTAGCGGGCAAGATCGCAAGCCGAACGCGCTAGCCGCTGCGCCATCGAGCTCCTCATGGTGTTGGCAAACTAAAAAAAACAGTGCAACTCACTCATAGATGGCGGCACTGATTGCAGCCATCTGAATCGCTCCATCACGCTACCGCACGCACAAGGCCTGCAGAAATCAGCAGTCTCCATAGCGAGTAGTTTAAACTAAATTTTTAGTTTACTCCTCTTTCACAGTTGGCGCACAAAGGTCGTAAATTTAGCATGCTTTTTAACTTTAGCATGCTTCTTAACTTTAGCATGCTAGCACTGGCATGATTGGACAAAGTCAGGAACATTGGAGTTTTTAGTTTACCCTGCCGCTCACAGATGTCACTACTTGCGTAGCCATCTGAATCGCACGAAATTCAGCCAGGCAGCACCAGGCTTGCAGAAATCAGCAGGAGTAAAGTAAAGCGAAGGCGTCGAATCCAATGCAGTTATGTACAATTTATATCTGTCGATTGTGATGGTAAGGCGGAGCTAGGACATGCGCACTCGTAGTTTAACTTTTATTAAAGTAACACTTTTGGCTTCTTGGCGGGAAAATGATGAGAGATGAATGCTGTTTTATTTTACTTTCTAAAATTTGTGTTTTGTCGAATTATAATATAAAATAATGGTTCATTGTTCGTGAACGTGCATGAAACAAAACAGTGCAACCTCACTTTTCGAATTCTCTCAAGAAGTCCGCGTGTGACCTCAGTAAAGTTATTCACTGGTACTCCAGGGGTTTGAAGAGAATAACATTTATCATCAAACATTTATATGACCACTCATTATGTACTATTATATTATATGTACTATTATTTTGACTCTGACGTCCTTTTTTACAAAATAAAATTTTCCATTATCCAATATTATATTCAATAAGCCAGTTATGTAATCTTACGGCATAATGTAGGTAGGTATTTTTATATTAAATTTTTCCTTGTAGGCGCTTTGAATCATTATTTAATATCACGAGACTTTTTTGAAGATGAAGCAGTTAATTACAAACTATTTACAATATCAGTCTGATTTGGCAGTCTTGACACTCAACTTGCTGAATGTGCAAAACGCACCAAAACATTAAACAAGGAAAAAGTAACACATTTGAATAGCAATAGCAAGTCATGTAGGAAGTGCACCAAATACCCGCATACCGCATAGCTAGCCTGCAACCTCTGTGCGCTGTTGTTACGTTGGATGTACTATGTAGTCTAAAAGAAAGATTAGTAATATGAAATATACCTATGACATCGAACTACATTCTTGGCATGCGAACGTGTTACAATGTTATTATAATAGAATTATTTTCGAAAGAAGATAATTCAAAAATAAAAATGAGATAATGATGATGATGATGATGTATATAATTTAAATATGAGTATTTACTCCGTAACCGATGTTTTATTTTGCCCCGCCTGTCCCTAAGCTAGTAGTCGTAAGAACTTCAGCATGGTAGTGTGGTAGTATGATGATTCGATGGCGTTGGAGTGGTTGGACGCAACTTGCAGTTTTTAGCTTTGATACTCGCTCATAGATGGCGGCACTGTCTGCAGCCACCTGAAGCGCGCTTTGGCATTGTTGTCGCACGCACCAGGCTTGCAGAAATCAGCAGGAGCAGTCTCCATAGTGATTTATGGCATAATAACTTTTTTTTTAAGTTTTAAAGACACTACAAACGGGACATATAAATAATTTTGTCGATTAATTAATTTATTCATTTTATTAATTAATTTACTAATTAATTTAATAATATTAGTAATTATTAATAAGTTAGTTGTTATCCCAGTAATAATTGTTATTATTTTACATTAACAAAAATGTAGTTTTGCATCGCGTACAAACTGGACGCAAAAGCGCCGCATGTGTACCAGGCTCTCATAAAACGTAAAAGGTATCTAGTATGTGCACTCGCGACGCAGGCTGTCTAGCCTTGAATATCAATATCCCAACTTCAGAGTAACCTTGATTGAACTCCGGCAGGAGGAAAGCTGTCCGGCATTAAATTACATCATACTCGTAGAAGTGAATAAGCGGGACTTGTTAACGTGAACGTATACGTTACTAGCTGACCCGGCGGACTTCGAACCGCTTTGACAATTTGCAACATTGAGTTAAATATATCAATTATTTCCATGACAACAAAACAAACAAATTATTTTGTATTGGAAAATTAAATTGTCGTTTTAAGTATTTTTATTATTATTTTTATTATTTTAAGTAGAATCCGAAACACCGAGCTGCGCTCCCAAACACAAATCACAGATGTAGCTCTGAAATTAGCTCAGCTGAAATGGGATTGGGCTGGTCACGTCTGCCGCATGCCAGAAGTATCATGGGCCAAGTTGGCAACATTTTGGAAGCCAAACACAACACGGAGGCGCCGCGGTAGACCGAGAAGGAGATGGCGGGACGAACTGGATGAATTCAATCAGGATTGGAGTCAAATAGCAGGGGACCGCAATGGGTGGAAGAAATGGAGGGAGGCCTTTGCCCAGCAGTTGGACAGCGAGGGCTAATAATAAATAATAAATAAATAAGTATTTTTATATATATTTATTTTTATATGTTACTCAGCGCTAATGTAACTACGAAACAGGCCAAATCCAAATACAATAGGTAAAAGCTGTTTGTGAAGTAGTCAGATCGTAAAGTCAACATCGCAACCTTATGTTTGCTTTCAAGACTTTTTAATCCTTGACCTTAATTAAGTCTTTTGGCTAAGATGACGTTGATGATGAAGTAAGTATAAATGATAAATGAGAAAATAGAATCGCTTTAATCTAGCAAGTTTCACATAAATAATATGGCAAGTAGTAGGATGATGTTTCAAACTTTATGTAGATATAGATATTCCGTGATGTGCTACCATCGGGAAAACTGGAATATCAAGGAGATATTATTTGGCAGAATCTATGACGAGTACACAGAATTATACGTAAGCTTAATATTGGTTTATTTTACGGTAAGTATTCAACATATTCGGCAAACCATGAAGTGTTCGTATTCGGCCGAATATTCGGTTTATTTGTGATACAACTTAGAAATCATTAAAATGGCAAATTTTAATTCTTACCATTATGTCAACACTTCGATCAACAATACATGATCGAAGTGTCAACAACATACAAGGACAAGGTAAGAAAAGGTTTAATGAATTCTTTACATGAGTACGACATGCTACAACCTATGTATACCCTTCCCGAAACACTACACTTCTGCGAAATAAAACATTTTATGTTATTTGTTTCCAATGGTTTTTAACGTGATTTTTTATTATAATAGGACTCGTACACTGTTGTCATGTACTTTAAAATCAATCATATCTTTTTAATTAAGTGTTGATTAAAAATTTATTTCCAAGTGCTTGTTTTGGAACAGCACAAGAAACGTGAAACAATTAATATCATACTATGAGAAATATGAATACTGTTCCAATTTCATCTCACTCTCTCATGCGAAATAAGTGAAAGCAGGACAGCTCTAGTCGTGTCAATAGGGTTCAACCAAGGTTACGGTGAGGCTAGTAGTATTGATTTTCAAGGCTATACCTGAAGATGAGCTACGTAGCGAGTACACGCGGCAGATGCCCCTTACGTTTCATGAGCGCCTGGTACACATGCGACGTTTATGCGTCCACTTTTACTCTGAGACGGTTGTTTACTCGACGGCTAAGTTGCCAAACATCCAGTGTAAATTAATTTTATTTAATCCAATAAATAATTATAGACTTTTAATTTAATTTATCTGTTTTATGTGTTTTTTATTTATTATTTTGCCAGCTTCTCATTCTTTGTGAACATTTTTACAACTTACTTAACAGTTTTCTTTTAAAATCTTACAGCTATTATTTTACATTAGATTATTTACTAATTAATTTCCATCTACACACTACTTACTTTTATTTTTATTATTGGCGCATCTGACAAAAGCCTTGATATACTTTATTAAGTTATTCCTATGTTAATTATAACCTATCAAAGCTTTAATCGAGTATATATCGACAAGACTTGTATCTTTTAGCTCATTTTAGTTCGTGTTTCGCCTTGGCGTTTATTGCGCATTCTGTTACTAAATGCTAGATGATCTCGTTGTGGTCTGCATCACAGTCGCACAACGGGCTCTCCTTACACTCAAATCGGTGTTAGCAGTCAGAGAACCTGCTGAGTCCTGTCAGTGCTCGCTGTGAGAATTTCTGTCTATATTTATGACTCTCATGGCGTCCAAATTTGGCATCCAGATAGGTATTTGGGCGAATACAAAGGAATAAATCAGAAACTATTAATTTTTATCAATTAAGTATATTTTTCAAGTAATTGATTTTATTAGGAACACTTACTTATATAAATAATAATAATAATAAACTTTCCTACACTCACACCAATTATCTAGCCCAAAAGAAGCTTCGTTATGAAACTCGTTAAATGGTTACTAGACAACGGATAAACATACTTAAAATACATAAATATATACTTATTATACATAGAAAACACCCAGACCCGAGACAGTTTTAGAAAAACAATAATTTCTAAATTGACCCGACCGGGGATCGAACCCGGGACCTCAGAGATGGCGACACCATGAAAACCGGTGTACAAACCACTCGACCAAGGAGTAATGTAAGAATCAGCAATCAATATCGATGTCAGCCGGTCTTTATGTGGATTTTAAGATCTTCACGTGAATTATAACGAGTGAAATACCACCCTTAATTTTTTTATCTAGACATATCAGTTTTCGTACTTACATATAACTACTTATAACTAAGAGTATAGACGACTATCGTATTTATTACGTTATTATTAACTGGGATTTAGTATTAATTATTATTTCAATAATTAGGGCACATCAATAGTGTAGGATCATTACTTATAAATAATTAAATTATATCACGGACCACGGCGCACGGTGCGGCGGCCGTGGAGCAGAGGTATTCCACGAAGCACACCCAAACGAAGCACACCCAGACGAAGCACACCTAAAGTATTCCATGAAGCACACCCATAGGTGTGCTTTAAATAAAATTTTAAAATAATTAATTCCACGAAGCACACCTACGAATAACACTCACATAGTGCGGGGACTAAGAAATAGAAATGTCGACAGAAGAAAATATTTATAATTTAATAAGACTAACTTTAATCTGTCCCAACTGCTGGGGCCATATTCATATTCATATTCATTTATTGCATCTTGTTGTATACAATGGTGTTACATAAGTTTTTGGCACAAACAAGAACCCTGTAAGGGCACAGCAAAATACTTACATACTATACTTACTAAACGTGCTAACCGCACGAAGCCATGGAAAAAAAACCACATGGCGGCGATTATAGACCACTATACAACTTAAACACTTATGCACGGCCAAATGTAAGCCTGAATCAACAACGTTAGAAAGCTGTAACTGTCGTTAGGTAGGTTCTTCCGTTGCTAGCTTCGAATATTGCCGCCATTTTGTATGAAATGCTGTTTTGCAAAGATTAGGTTCGCACAAAATTTAGCCCTGCCGCACCAGGCTCATAGGAATCGCAAGAGTTTTTATAGACGAGTAACCATGGAGATGTTGTAGTGTCCTATGCAACTGCATAACTTTAGTACCGTTTATATACTTTCCGTGATGCCACTCTTCTAAAGTGGACATGCGCAATGCGCATACTGGAACTCCTTTACACGTAGGTACGTAGGCATGAAAATAGCGTTGAAAAGTTTTTAACAGTTTTCCAAAAAAACAAGACTATAAAAGTAAACTTGAAATCGCATAAATAAGGTTACATCAACGTATTTCTTATGTTTTCTATTAAAAATCAATAAATACCTGTAGTTCCCTCGAGCATAGAAAGCTTAATCAAAGACAATGCAGTCAAATTAGGTTTATTTCATAAAACAATAAGGATTTTAAAACTTTACCGTTGTAAACTTTCACAGTCATACCAATACTATTCGTAGTTTATTTAATAAAAACAGATATTTTTATAATACTCGTAGACCAGAAACGAGAAATTATTTTGCAAAATTTTCAAACGTTGTGTCAATACATATTTTTAACTTTTTAATGATGAATTTAGATAGTGTTTTTCTTGAGCGGGTTTGAACCAGCACTTTCTGACAAACTGATCAGGACTGAATCAGGTGCACTTCCAATGACGCTATCGAGGTTCGCCGAAATTTATCAGCTTCCATAGTAGTTTCTATGTTTTTATTACTTACTAGCGGCCCGTCCCTGCTTCGCTCGGATGGACTTTTTTTTAACTATAGCCTATGTTACTCAGCGCTAATGTAGCATTCTAATGGTGAACGAATTTTTTAAATCGGTCCAGTAGTATTTGAGTTTATTCGATGCAAATATACATACATACATAATTACATAAATACATACATACGTCTGCGAAGAACAGTTAGTGGTACCTACCAGCGTGTTTTGAGTGCGGCATCTTTCGTTCCATTTGTCAAGGAGAGGCTTGACGAATGCATCAGACAGACAAATAAAAAATTATATAAGTTTAGCAAACTCATTATCTCCATCTTCCCACATTATAAAATAATTTCGTATACAAAATAAAATTGATCTTTCGTCATTTTTGTATATATTTTTTTAATAAATAATAAGTACTATGTTTGCTTGCTCTTTGCGTACGGTCTGTCTTTTGCAGTCAAGGATTTCGAGATTCAAGAAAAATGCAGCACCCTTACTAGGAATCCATGATGGTGCAGGAGGTATTAAACGTGGCCAAAGGAATCAATACCGAGCTGCAGCCAAAAACACGGCGCCCGGCAGCATTGCATATTAAAGTGGAGCTAGTAGCCAGCCAGCAATTTTTAACAGCATTAATGGTTTGATGAAATATATGCATGCCATTTTAAAAGCATAATGTTCAGATCAGCAGATGTCGTAAAATTATAATCTGTCCCATTGAAATATTTTAAGATATGCCTACTCATACTCCGCAAAAACGAAATTGATAAAAAACCAAAGCCAAGGAAAGGTAAAGATTGAGTAAACGTGATTCTTAGTAAAATGTAATGTTTAACTTATATTTTTGCATAGTTTTAAAGCGTCGTCGGGCTCATAGATGGCGGCACAGTCTGTAGCCATCTGAATCGCGCTTTGCCGTTATCGCACGCACCAGGCTTGCATAAATCAACAAGAGCTTTCTATAAGCACCACCAGGATCCACTGCACGTGTTGTTGTACAAGTTATATAGCTGTAAACTGAGTGCATTGGACAAGCGCACTAACGATTTTAGGTCAACTTATAAGTACACAAAAATAACTTTAGACTTGGACTTCTTGGCGGGAAACTGAAAAGCGAAACGGCTACGCTCGGACTGCTCCGCGATCCGTGCCCGTGAGAGCGTCTATTCGTGCGTTGCTCGAGCGCGCTTGTATGTAGCGTACCTCCTACAGTCTCCTTATTTTGTGGTTTGGTGGAGAACCACCACTATTTGACTATTAGGGCGCTTTCAAATTAGGCGTTTTGTGTCGGACCGCTGTCGTGCGTTTGCACTGCGTTCAAGCGGGCGGCTGGCGTTTAATTTGAAACCGCGCGGCAGCGGCGGCGGTCCGACGCGAAACGTCTAAATTGAAAGAGCCCTTAATTTTCGACAAAACACTAATTTAAGAAAACAAAACACAACTACATTTATCACTGTTTAGTTTTTCGCAAAGAAGAAAGTACTTGTAATACCAATTAGTTCTCTCTCTTAATTAATGTGTGTTACATACGAGTATGTCTTTTTTTTTTCATTTATTTACCAATTTTAAACACATGCAAATAAAATGTGTATGTTTGTTTATTTATATTGCTGGTTCAAGTTAGTTTTTAGTGTTTAATTGTCTTTATTTCTAAGCATGCTGTGTTTACCTGTAATTTATTATTACACTTAGCTTAATGAACCTATAAGAATCCTTGGTAGTATTAATGTAAACAACTGTTGGTAGACCTATTTAAATAAATACAAATATTATAATAATATTCGACTCTTGACAAAACAGTGTGCAACGTCAGTTTTAAAATTTTCCCAAGACGTCTGCGTGGGGTCTTTCTCGAGTGAAAATTATTTAAGAATTAGTATTACTTAGCATAGCAAAGTTTAACCAGTTCAGTCTATAAGCAGTTATTTATTTATCTTGCTTCGTAAGACTAGTAAAACCAATGGTGTTGTTATATAATATGTTGTCGTGAGATGGCAATCGTTAGTATTCACCATCTACCTTTGAACCCGATGCAGTGGGGTGGTTCATGGCCCGATCTCTGTTCAGGCGGGAAAACCTGAGCCCAGCCGTGGGACGTTTATTGGATATGATGACGACGACATTGAAATTATTCACATTGTTTTCATGCAGTCAGCCGTCAAAACACACACTATATATTTTTTAATAATTTTATGTTTAAAAACAAAACGATGACCTCAACAAAACTATCTTTTGAATTCATAGACTCTGGGTAGATGATGCCTTCGATATATTTAGCCCTCATATATTTAGCCTCACAAGGCTTGCAGAATTCTGAGCAGTTACGCTGCCATTTCTCGCACAACGTCACAATAGGGTGGTAATTGCAGAATGCTACGTTTTGGCCTCTCGATAGCTATCCTTGTTGCAATTGCACCGATACCACGTTAAAGGCGAGGCAGCCTACACTAGCTCCGAGCTCGACACGCCGATTTTCATAATAGACCTCAAGTTTTAGGGCATGCGCAGACCGTAGCAGGCTTTTTAGATCAGAAGGTCGTCTGGAGTGTGGGGCACCGGGGCAATATGTCGGGGGTATCATCATCGCATTCAAATTTGTTTCTCAAGTATTTCTTGATTTCTTTATTTCATTTGGTAAAGAAAGAAAACTATGAACAATAACTACGAAAATTGTAATATTCTCTGATTATAATTAGGTAACTCACTTTCTATTTTTTTAATTTTTCATTGCTTAGGATACAATCCATGCAGCCTTAATAAAATATTGTTTCAAAAATGGAATTGGGTGAAAATTACGATTGGATTTCGACCACTGGGCGACCACTAGATCATAATGATTGTTTACAGACAGTTTAAATTAGCCGCGTACTCGTATAATTTTACGCGTTTAGTTTAAAAAGTTTTTTACAATCTGTCGGGGACCTATCTCTTTTCATACGTTGTCTATGATTTTATAATGGTTTCTTTGTTTTTACGTTAGTTGTCAAAAAATAACTTTCAGAAAGAAACGTGTTTTTCTTCAACATTTAAACCCATAAGTCTTTCCCGTACATTTATGATCTTTCGAGCCATTTGAAAAGTGATGTTGCACTATTTTGTTTCATTTGCCAACACTCATGCACACTCACGAACACGTAACGGTTAATAATCCACCATTATTTCACATAAATTTTCGACTTAACACAAATTTTAGAAAATAAAACAAAACCGCAGGCCTGACTTTTCACTTTCCCGCCAAGAAGTCTGTTGGTTTGTTTGTGTACTGCCAGTGCAATATATTGGTATGTAGAAAGAGGGCGTGCCTCACCACGTGGACGAGTACAGTATATCTCCCTCGCACAGCCTGGTTATAGTGAAACAGCTACCTACATTAAAACGGGACAGATGTGATGCTGTCTCAGCATGCATCCACCTACCTAGCGCTGCATCATAGCATACCTACGATACCATAGATCTGGTTCTATACATATATTGAAAATAAAGCCTTTGCTGTTTCTGATGTCCTAGTGAAATAGTAGTGCGTTTGTATCGTGAGAACCCCGTTTTCCACATACATACATATGGAAATATACTTATAAACGATATAGCAGACGGGCGGCAATATTTGAAGATCAAAGGTAAATGCAGTACACTGTCTGTGTTGCTATAGATAAATACTGCGTCGGTTATTATTGGTTTATGATGAAACTGCTACAGTTTATGGGTTGTTAATAAACTAAATACAATTCTATGACTCATTTGAATAATGCGTAATAAGTAACTTTTCCCAAAGACACGGGCTATTACCAACATTAAACATCGCTGTATATATGTCATACGCTTATGGAACAATTACGTACTCGGTCCTTTTTATTTTGTCTCAGCCACAGCCAATAGAAAGCGGGTATAATTCAAAATTCAAAATTCGAAATTCAAAATCATTTATACAGTTTATAGTATTTTTGAAGTGAAAACTTCTTTAGCGGCGTTGTGCACTTTTTTTGGAATGGGTAAAAAATGTTAAACTCGCGTCAGGTCACGTGTCCTGATCGAAAATTCGTAAGACGGATGGAGAGTAGACAGCTGGCGCGGCGTAATATAAAATTTTAATATAACTTAATATAACTTTTTAATGTAATATAAATTGTCATGTTTGTGTACGATAGCCCAATAAATAAATATTGTATTCTACCACATAAATGAGAGTACTTTTATACTGATAATTAAAGCAATTCGTGCAACATTATTCCCTAACCATTCCAAAATATCAAAAATGCACAACGTTAACATTCAAGTTTTCACTTCTGCCGGCACTCCCAGAGTGCAACCCGTCGTTTTTTTTTATTAGGCTACATACAAATAGCTCTTATGAACGTCATTATGCCATCGGTTCGTAAGTCTACTCTAGGCGGGAGACTTTGTACTGAGAAAAACCGGCAAGAAACTCAGCAAGTGTCAAGCTCTTTTCTCCCTTATAGCATCAAAAATATTAGAAAATATCCTATCATAAAAGGACACTTTCCGTCACAAACAAACACACAAAAAAAAAGACAAACACAACACCCAAAAATACAACAAAATAAAAAAAAATCTAAGTTTGCAAAAATTACATCAGGTACCTACCAATTTCAATTTTCACAATGTAATGTATTAATAGTAAGAATAAAGTGAGAATACGATTTTGTAAACGTAGTTTTGTTACTGTGATTTTCAAGCCTATACGTGATGATGAGCTACGTCGCGAGTGCACGCGGCAGATGCCCCTTACCTTTCATGAGCGCCTGGTGCACATGCGGCGTTTATGCGGCCAATTTTACTGTGAGAAGGATACGTTGCCATCCACATATCTAGTAGTGAGGGCACTATCTATGTATGTAGGGACATACATAGAGAGAATATGCTTTGAATAGTTATTCCGTGTTATGTTCCCGTATTGTTGATCGAAGGTTCCCGTCATGTAAACGTTATTTCAAATTTAAATAAAAGAGACAAAACACAGAATAATTATTCGATGCTTATTTCTTTGTTTATTTGTTTGTAAGACCCATAAAAGTGTAATTTGTAATTTTGTAAATCCAATAAAATGTAGAATTAACACATTACTCGACCTATTTAGTTAATGTGTTTGTTTATTTATTATTTTGCTGGCTTCTCATTGATTAATAATGAACATGATTACTACTTACCCGCTGCCGGCTGCAGCGCCATGCTTTAGTCCAGTGTTTCTGGGTCGGTATTCGGTCGGTATTGCAGTGTACTTGCGTAGTATGTGCAGTTACAACTTGTTTGTCGGTGTATAAGCCTGCTGCATAATCATTACTTCCTAGTTTAAGTGTAACGTTAAAATGCAGTCCATTTGAATCCAAAACATTGAAACTTATTTTTGCTTTGGCTTCCAGTTTAGGCATATTAAAAATGCAGCGCTTCGACAACGGCTTTAAGAGTCATCGACAAATCTCTATTCAAGAATCCCTTTTTAAATGTGAATATAAATAAGGTAATTCAATTCGCATAGTTCAAAACTGTAGTTATCAAAATTATTTGCTATAAGCATTTTATCATATTTGGTTACAAGTAAAATAATGTATCATTGAGAGTCGGCTGTGAGTTGGTCTTTCAAACTTTGAAGTTGGTGGGAAAGTTAGAAGCCAAAGAAAAGATTTAACTGTACCTTGCAAAGTCATAAGTGCTTTACATAGTTTTTAAAGCGTCGGTCGTCGGGCTCATAGATGGCGGCACAGTCTGTAGCCATCTCTGAATCGCGCTTTGCCGTTGTCGCACGTACCAGGCTTACAGAAATCAGTAGGAGCAGTCTCAAAGGAAGCGAAGGCTTTACCGTGACAACGACGATGGCATCAGATCCAAAAGGTCTTCTTATAAGGATGCATGGTGACAACAACAATAATAATTTCAAGAGCGATTATTAAACGAAGAAATTAAATCACGTAACAGTTTTTTAAAACATTGACCAATTCTGTATTTAAGAATGAATATGAATTTCTGTAACTTATAAGTTTTATAAACAATCAGGAAATACTGACCTCATAGCACAGCTCATAGTTTCCATTTTCATATAATTTCTATTGAAAAAAAGTAACTAACACCTTGGACTTCTTGGCGGGAAACTAAAAAGTAAATAATGCAGTTTTGTTTTATTATCTAAAATTTGTGTTTTATATCTATATATCTATGTATATAAATAAAAAGCAATTGCTGTTCGTTAGTCTCGCTAAAAATCAAAATAGGCTAGACCGGTTTGTTTGTTGTTTTTTTGTTTTGTTAGCTCTAATGCAAGGATGATTTCGAAAAAAAAACAAGGGAAAACTCAAAACAGCTAAGAAATCTAAAAATTTAAAATTGGTAATTTTGTATGGGAATCGCCACTTTAGATACTCACACAAGTAATATTTACAAATATATATTTGATGGAGATATTTATTTTACTAATTTCACGACATCTATCGATTGCCGTGTTTGTGAGTTACGTAATAGTTGCTTTTGGACCAAGCATGATGCCATGCCAATCACTGGCAACAAATAGCTTTAAGCTTTTAATACAGAGGGCACTGTTGAAAGTTCTGATGTTAGATCCATTTAAATCTCCAAAGCCACGGGACGCCGTGCTTTCTTTAAATTTAACTCCTACAAAATCATGGGTTCCTAATAACTGTGCCACGAAAAAATGTAGTTCACGCTGCAATTTACCTTTCTACACAGTTTAGTGTCGAGATATTTATTAAAATGTGTAGTGAAAATGAATAGATTTTTTTAAACACCTTCGTTGCTTTTCCCTCGTAACGTTGGAAGATGATATTGTAAAAAAGATGTAAAAAGCATTATTAAATTTTTTATTCTTCATTTCCAGGAATTTAAAATGGTCGGCACAGCGCCTCTGTGCTTCTTTACTTTTTTAAATAAATAAATTCTGGTAGAAAATTGTTTCGGTACACAATATTATGAACCATTCCATTTTTGTGAACTTAATTAATTCAAAGTAGGTGAGTTCATAACATATTTAGTAGACCGCTGCAAAGTGGGCCGCCCGCCCTCCGGTCTCCAATGTAACGAATAGCGTTCAAGTATGTGAGAGCAGCCGGGGGGCAAACGGACAGCGGGTGGGAGAGGAGGGCTCTTCTAATACTGGTCACCTTTTTGGCCACGTTTCCAGGCAACGGGGTCTTCATGCTAGTTTTCATACTAGGGATGCAGAAACTTAAGCAACTAAATGCAACCAGAACGCAGGAACGGATAAATATGTCCTGCTTCAGCTTGTAAGGCTTGAGTAAAAAAGCGTAACTGTTTACGGTGATGTTATGATGGAAAAAGGAAAAGTAGGTACTTCTTAGTGTTCTTCGAGCAAGATTTTTATTTTTCAAGCACACTACCAATTTAAGATCAATTAAGTCTGTCTATTCACAACAAGATGAATTGCAAGTACGCCAGACATTAGATTAACTTTTTAGTAGTAGCGTTTTAGTACAAACGTGATTAGCATGCATTTATATACTTCCGATAGGAACAGAGACACGCAACAAACGCGTAGAAGGATATCTCCTATTACGCGTTCGTTGCGTATCTCTGTTACAAATATTATATCTACAAACCAAAAGGTGCACTTGAGCATGTTAGTATTTTTGATAGTACTACTGATTGTCGTAGCAACACTGCTACGGACTACGAAGTAGACGAATCGATGCCCACAAATCGGCGACGTAGTAACGGTAACGTAGTAATGAAAAAACAGGGTCCAAAAATAAAGACAAGCAATAAATTTTGCGTAATAATACATTTTGTATCTAGTATTTCTAGTATATATCTGTATTAATTTTGTAGAATTAACCATAATATTCTTTGACGTTGTTGTTATTGTCAATCCAATTATATGATAGCAAAATTATATTTTTCAGCAAAAATTATTTGACCACTGTCTGAAAACCTTATTTATTGTGGGCACCTATTGCTAAACGCCAGATAGCGCTGCTGGTTTATATCTCAAGCAAAAAAATCACGCATCAAATAAAACTGTGATGTCTAGAAGAAATAAATTACTTTCTGCCAATGGGGCGGGGCTCCCGTGGCCTTACTTAGGTCAGTAATACCAGGCTTGCAGAATTCTCAACAGTAACTCTGCCGCCTCCTCCATGGCAACGAGATAGCGTCGAATGTAACTGTAGTACAATAGATATATGCGAGGCACAACGTAACACACAGGGAGTTAATTACGGTATCCAACGTTTCGAACTATGACTATGACACTGCTTGTTGCAATAGCATCGTAGCTATACCAAATGCGAAGTGGCCTAACCAGTTCCGACCTCGACATGTCGATTATCATAATAGACCCCCAAGTTTATAGGACATGCGCAGACTGAGGCAGACGATCTCACACATATGTCCTTTTGTAGTGTGTGTCTTGAAACCTAGGCGAGGTTTCATTTCGTAGCCAACATAAACCTTTTTTTTAAATCCTGGCAGACTCAGTACTGTCATATTTGTATACTGTTTTTTATTATTGTCATTGTGAATAAAAATTTGCCATCATCAAAAGTGTTTCTTTTGATTGTTTTCTGTTGCTCGTTGCTCCATAGAAGGCAGTCTAGGGGCAAGCATGACACCAACTAGGGAGGTAGAAAATATGTAGGAAGTAGTGGAACTTAGATTTAGGGGTTGGCAACACGTACCTACGTAACGCCTTTGGTAACGCAAACAGATTTAAAAAGGAGTTAATAGTAATTAACAAACACTGCACTTTTATCTGGGGTCACGGTAGTGCCCCCGCCAAGTCGAGCAAAAGAGCGGCACGGCCGTACCATCCTTTTCTCGAAGCAGTTCAGTCCATTTTCGACCCCCTAGAACTTCGTTGTTGATAAAACTAGAAACCTAAATTTTCAGTAACCAACCAGGCATTGTATAAATACGGCATATTTCAGATTTCATTCAATTTGAACCAGTAGTTTAAGAATTATAACTAGTAAAAGTTTCTTAATTTTGTCAATTTTGTCACTCACTGACTGACCGATCATCAAAACTCTAAGGCACTTCTAGCAAATATAGAAGCTTCAAATTTAGAATACAATGAATGTTTAGTGTATAAATCAAGGAAAAACTAAAATATTTTGGAATTTCGGTCCAGTTTTCTAGATACACCAACTGCATAAATAACTTTGTAATCTCGTATAAATGTATAGGATTACAAAGTTACATTTGCAGTTAATGAATCAGTGTACCTGTATGTATAATATAATGGAATAATAGGCGTAGATAGGTACCATAAATGGTACCGGAAAGGAAAAAAAGTTGGACTATCTACAAAAAGAAATGAGGTACCATTAAAAACAAACTTGTAAAAAAACCAAGTCTCGCAACTCAGTTATTCTACCGTAAAAAGTTGTGAGATCCATGTAATACCACGTTCTCAATATTAAAAATATTTTATGTTTAAAATAAATAGATTGACTTGGCAATCGCACTAAACAATCTAATTTAATATAATATATGTATTACTTGTGAGATACATTGTGTTTTCATGCGATGGCTAAGTCAATCTATTTATTTAAAACATAAAAGATTTTTAATATTGAGAACTTGGTTTAATCGTCACGTCATAATTCATTGAATGGAACGTCCGATACCTAGAAACCAATTTTGCTGTGCTATGAGTGTTGTATCTTGCATCAGACGCTAACGGTGTTTGCATAGTTACGGGTTTGTGTTTACTCTTGCAGTTTCTGCTACCCTGGTGCGGCAGGGCAAGATTATATGAGAACCCCAACAGAACGTCGCTTTTCTTTAATGGAAAATGGCAGCAATTAAACTCTGTTGGATCCTGAGGCAGATTTTTGAGATTATATTACTCGATCGAAGTTTATAACAAAAAAGAAATATCATCAATGCATACGTGTTTACATTAATGGTTTTTAACCAGTGTTTTTAGTTATTTTAATTCATAGGTATAATGTTTAACTTTTTAATTTCCTTTAAGACCGTTCCAAAGAAATAAATGAATGCGTTTAGTTATTTGTTTGGAAGTAATGTAAAACTGTTTCTTTCGAATGTCCAGATTCTTCTATATGCCTGCGCATTTTTCTCCTTGTAAATCCGTTATTGAGTAATTACACAAAAATCACCAAAATGAGTACATTTATTTGGTTTTGATGCAGAAAATAACAAAACTAACGTCAGAGCTCGATGGCGCGGTGGGTTGCGCGTTCGGGTTGAGCTCTTGCAAATGGGGCAACTTTCGCACGGGGTGAACAAATTAAAAAGCACGGCATAGCAGGGAAGCGTGCTTCGGCAGACACGTCAAGGTTAATGGTACCGGCTGTCGTCGTGAGATGGCAGTTAAAGCCCGCAGCGATATCTTCTGCTGTTTCTGGCCTCCTGGTCCGGTGGAGCCTTAGAGCATTAAGGTGGAGCTAGTGCGTTGTGAGAACTCCCCGGTACAATGTTATCAATGAAGGAAATGGCGGCAACAATAACGTTTGAATCTGCAACATAGATATAGAAGGTGTTTTTTTAATTGATTTAGTTAAATGTGCGAAACAGTTATATAAAAAAAATCGCAGATTTCGCAGTCCCCGCAAGCATCGGAGCATTGAAAATAAATACAACAATTTACAAAAAAAAAACATTTTATTTTAAATAACACAATTCCAACTTGAATGCACTTCTCGCCTGCATCTGCATCTTTTAACACCATTACCATGACGATCGGTCAGTAATTAAAGAAGCTACATCACTTTTTATATACGGAAATACCCGTTTTTCTACAATACCAAATCTAAAGGGACCACCTACATACAGGTCACAATTATTAACCGATTTTCAAAAATTTTTCGCCATTTTGTAACTAAACTAATACCCTAAGACCCTTTTTTCATTTTTTTTAAGTCGGTTTTTTACCCCCCAAAAAACCTGATTTTTTTTACATTTTTCAAAATTCCATAAAAAGTTTCCAGATTTTCAAAATTCAAACGCTCACACATATCTTGATAAATTCCTCAACTCTTAGTACTATTTTCATTCTACTATCTACGATTCTCCCAAAATCCTCGGAGCTATGGCCAAAAATACGTCTCAGGGATTTGCATCTGATAACCATTTTCAATGGTAAAACCAGCCTTACAGTAGTCGAATATGACGTGTAACATTTGACATCTCACCTTTTGAAATCAATATTACAATAGAATAGAGAACTAAGAATTACGTATCACTTCTTGGCGGGAAAGCGAAGAGATGTCTGCGGTTTTGTTTTATTTTCTAAAATTAGTGTTATGTCGAATAATTATGTGAAATAATGGTGGATTATTAACCGTTAAGTGTTCGTGAGTGTGCATGAGAGTTGGCAAATGAAACAAAACAGTGCAACGTCACTTTTCAAATTCTCTCAAGAAGTCGACGACTTAGTAAAGCTCACATCTTTACTGAGATACTCGAGGGGTTGGGGGGGTATATCATTTCTCACTCCTCTTTTCTGTTATCATTCATCATCATCATACAGAAAAGAAATATTGTTTATTTATGTATTACTTGTTAGAAATATTACTTTGACACTGGCTAATTAATGTGCTAATCGCACAAAGCCATCAACAAAAGGAAAAAACAATTACGTATTTTTCGAAAATTAAATTGTCGTTTTTAGTAGGTATTTTATATATATTTATTTTAATATAGCCTATGTTACTCAGCGCTAATGTAGCATTCTAATGGTGAAAGGTTATTCGTTACATACATACATACATACATACAAAAATACAAAGGTTTCCTCTTTATAATATTAGTATAGATAAGCGTGCGAAATTTCATACTCCTCCGTCCGCGCAAGTTTCGTAAAAAAGGGGTACAAAGTTTTTGCTTCTCGTATTGTTAGAACGGAACGTGTGAATAGTCACGTCATTTTTATTTTTATTTTGCTTTATCAATAAACGCAACTGCGTAACAATACAATATTTTCTTACATAGCTCTTAAACAATAATAGGTTAAGCTAACATTAAGGCTTCCCTTAACATAAAGGCGTCGTGGCACAAAAACAATATGTTATTACAACCCGTAAGCAAAAGAAAAGGTTTTTCCCTATGTTTAAAGATGCTGACTGCTGGGGGACTGCTTTAGCTTTTATATGTCATAACAACTTCAGCATAGTTTAATTATGATAATAAGATTACGTCGGACACATTCCAGTATTTAGTTTGTACACGGCCGTTCATAGATGGCGGCACCGTGTGCAGCCATCTGAATCGCGCTTGGCCGTTATCGCTCGCACCAGGCTTGCAGAAATTAGCAGGAGCCATCTCTAAGGTGAAGCGATGGCGTCGGATCCAATGCACTTGTACATACAAGGTATAGATGAGTATTGTGAGGTCAAACTCAGTGCAATGGACATGCGCATTTGCGATTTAGTTTGACTTAACATTTGGTGGAAAGCCGCGCTAAGAAAAAAAAAACTTGTAGGTAGAAGTATCTTGGTGGGAAAGTGAATAGTCATGTTTGCAGTTTGGTTTTTTTGTATAAATTTTAATTTTGTCAAATAAAGGTGGATTCTTGTAAATAAATGTTTGGGAACTGCTAGAGTGTTGGCAAATGAAACAAAACAACGCAACGTACTTTTTAAATTCTCTCAAGAAGTCCGCATGAGATCACAGTAAAGCACCATACTTTCACTAATACTCAAAGAGATTGGGGGAAACATCATTCAATAATAAACAATGTTTGATTCACTCATTATCATGTATTATAAAAATAAATATTTATTTTACAATATATTATTCCAAGCTTTATTCAAAGCTGCAGATTTCTTGGCTTGCTGAAGCTGCGGGCAAAAGCTAGTCTAACATAAAGTACTATCCGTCGGACTTCGTACCGCTTTGACAGTTTCCATCATTGAGTTAAATATACATCAATGGTTTCCATGACAACAAAACAAACAAATCATTTTGTATTGAAAAATTAAATTGTCGTTTTTAGTATTTTATTTACATATATTTAAATATAGCCTCTTAGATTTTATAGCTTATGTTACTCAGCGCTAATGTAGCATTCTAATGCTGAAATAATTTTTTAAATCGGTCCAGTAGTTTTTGAGTTTATTCGTTGCAAACATACATACATACATACATACATACATACATACATACATACATACATACATACATACATACATACATACATACATACATACATACATACATACATATGTACATACATCATACATACATGCATACATATATACATACATACAAAAATACAAAGGTTTCCTCTTTATAATATTAGTGTAGATAAAATAGTTTAGAAAGTTCTTTAGCACCGATGACATTTTAGCACTTTGGACAATACACCCCGAAAGGGGTAACGTTGTAACATTTTAAAATTGTGGTCATTTTAGCACTATGGACATTTTAAAATTATGTTCATTTTAGCACTATGAACATTTTAGCACTATGTGCATTTTAAAATTATAGTTATAGCTATGCTTTGGACATTTTAGCACTGTGGACATTTTAGCACTTTGGACAATACACAATCTATCTGAATCGCCCACGTTGTCGGGGCACAGAATTTAGCCCTGCCGCACCAGGCTCGCAGAAATCATAAGGTAGCTTGGAAACATTGTAACCATGGTGATTCAACAGCGTCTGGTGCAGCTACACATTGCACTTGTGTTGTCGTTTGACGTAGTTCATTGGACATGCGCAGAACAGTTTACCTCCTTATAGCAGTCTATTTCAAGGTCGTGTAGATGGGTCATTAACTTCATGTTGAATGTCAGAT
Source organism: Eudonia mercurella (assembly GCA_963082485.1). Classification (NCBI taxonomy): domain Eukaryota; kingdom Metazoa; phylum Arthropoda; class Insecta; order Lepidoptera; family Crambidae; genus Eudonia; species Eudonia mercurella. The sequence goes on from OY720022.1 coordinate 5,338,128, forward strand.
ACTTTTTATACCTTTTATAATTATTACTGAATTTGTAAATTGTGACGCGAAAGAGTGTGAGAAGTTTTCTTAGCGTCATAGCTAACATAATTTTGCCCCTCACTTAGTTCGCCTCGGTAGCCGAGTGGCAGCACGCTCGGCCCGGTAACCAAAGGTCCCGGGTTTTCAATCCCCAGGTCGGGCAAAATGTGTTTCGGATTTTTCGATGCGTAGCCGGGCTTGTGATCACCAACCCGCATTTGGCAAGCGTGGTGATTAAGTCATCACCCATCACTTGTACCGATGACTTGATTTCAGTGATGGAGGCCTTTGCCCAGCAGTGGGACAGTTATAGGCAGTTTACTTACTTTACTACTACTACTAAGATAGCAAAAGTCGTAATCGAACTTCAGCGTGGTTGCACTACAATAATCAGTTGTCATCGGAGACATTGCAGTTTTGAGTTTACCGAGCTGCTCACAGATGGCACTGCCCGTGTAATCATCCGAATGGCGCTTTCACGTTGTCGGGGTTCGCAAAGAATGTAACCCGACCGTGCCAGGCTTGAAAAAATGCAACATTTAATATTATTCATTTTCTCATCACAATGTAATATTCACATACAATGTATTGGTACAAATAATAAATGTCACCTATACGTATCCCTTGTGAAAGACTGTTGATTGCGATAGGTTTTTATAAACCCATAGGCACAGGTCATCAGGCCCCATCATAAGCTCAAATCCACAGGAGTAGTCAATAACGTAAAGGGATGGCGTCGTATCCAATTTTAGCTGTATAACATTGTAATGGTCAAGCAGAGTAAATTGGACAGGCGCACTTGTTTATAAAGTTGTATAAAACCCAAGGCTTCTTGGCGAAAGTGCAGAGTTTGAATGCAGTTTTGTTTAACTTTCTAAAATGTGTGTTTTGTTGAATTGGGTGGATTATTAACCGTTCACGGTTGATAAACGTACATTAGTTTTGGCAAATACATTATCATGTATTAAAATAGAAAAGTTAGAAAATACTTTACACGATCTCTGAGTCACATTGCGTCTGCAGTTTAACTTAATAAAACGTTAGACGGTGGAACTCTTGGCGGGAAAATAAAAAAGGTCTTGAATGCAGAGACATGTCTTTTACTGGCGTTTAGCCGGTTGCTGTCGCGGCACGCTGCTCGTTACTCTCGCTCAGTTCACGAGGGTGGTTCATGTCGTCGCTTCTACAATAATTTGGACGTTAGGTTTTTTAAACTAAGGTCTTTTAGAATTTGGTTTTACTGCATCAAATGTTTTTGAAGTATCAGGTTTTAAATTTTAAGGATTTTGATTTTGATTTTAATTCAAGGTATTCTATTCTAATACGTATCCCATAAAAATCGAAGAACTTAAGCATAGTTTGGTTATGAATCATCATGACCAAACTATGCTTAAGTTCTTCGATCTTAAGTACGTCGGTCGGACACGTGGCAGTTTTTAATTTATATAGCGGCTCACAGATGGCGGCACTGTCTGCGGCCACCTTTGCAGTTGCCGCGCGCAATAGGCTTGCAGAAATCAGCAGGAGCCGTCGCTAAGCGAAGCCATGGCGTCGGATCCAATACACTACAAAGTTCTGTTTATATGCGCATTTGTGATTGCAGTTAACGTATATACTCGTAAAAGTAAAGTATCTTCAACTTTTTGGAGGGAAAGTTAAAAATTCATAAATGCAGTTACGCTATGTTTTAAAAATCTTTTCTTTGGTCGAATGTTATGTGAAATAATGGTGGATTATAAACGTTAAGTGTTTGTTAACACCCCAGAAAAAAACAGAGCAACGTCACTTTTTAAATTCTCTTAATCTTTACTGCTACTCAAGGAGTTTGGGGAAAACCCATTTATCTTTGATAATTTCTTTTATACACATTATCATATGATATCAGGCAGAGAAAATATTGTTTGAATATGATACATCATAAAAAAATTACACTGGCTAATCATCATCATCATCATCGTCATCATCATAAAAAATATGATTTTGTATTTAAAACGTAAATCTATCATCATCAAATAGTATTAGTTGTTACAAAATTGCTCATCTGGGAAACTAAACAAATACTTAGCCTCACTTAGCCCTGTCACACCAAGATTGCAGAAGAACTAACAGTCACGTTGCCATAAATCTCTATGGCAACAAGACAGCGTCCGATGCAACTGCAAAACAAAATGTATATGCGAGGCACAACGTCACGATAGGGAGTCTTTATAGGACATGCGCAGACTGAAATACACGTTCGAGGTCACAAGGCGTCTGAAGTGTGAATTATTCAGTAGGTTATAGGGGCAGCGAACTCAACTATACTTAGCAGCTTGAAATGCATTGCATACAATATCTGATTTATAATCTGACATACAATAACTGATTAAAAAATTGCACATATCAAGCGGCCCTGTTCGCAGCGTAGCGTGCTATATAAATATCTCTCCACTTGAATTATTTATGTAGGTAGTTAAGAGAACTGCAGTGATTCGTTTATAAGCTGACTAACTTTAGCCAGCAACTTTTTTGCATAGTGAACGACGAAGGTCCCAATATTGTTTCTTCCCTTTAATAATAGAATAACTGAAAAAAAAGCATTCAATCTGAAACGTAACCAATTTCAAAAGTTTTATTAAAAAAACACGGCATTTTGTGATCTGTGTAATGTATTATGTATTAATACATTATTAAATCTTTAGTAAGTTTCATCATTTTAAATAAAAAGAAAAAAAAAACGACGGGTTGCACTCTGGGAGTGCCGGCAGAAGTGAAAACTTGAATATTAACGTTGTGCATTTTTGATATTTTGGAATGGTTAGGGAATAATTTTGCACAAATTGCTTTAATTATCAGTTTAAAAGTACTCTCATTTATGAGGTAGAATACAATATTTATTTATTTGGGCTATCGTACACAAACATGACAATTTATATTACATTAAAAAGTTATATTAAGTTATATTAAAAATTTATATTACGCCGCGCCAGCTGTCTACTCTCCATCCGTCTTACGAATTTTCGATCAGGTCACGTGTCCTGACGCGAGTTTAACATTTTTTACCCATTCCAAAAAAAGTGCACAACGCCGCTAAAGAAGTTTTCACTTCAAAAAATCTATGTACTCATAGAACAAAGAAGAGTAAAAAAAATAACAAACAAAAACGTCAGCTGCAGCGGTAGATGATATAGGGAAACCACGTCTGAGCAACTGCGCATGGCCTATGAGCTTGTAGCTCCACTACGAGTACTGCGTCAGACGCTAAAAGTGTTTCTATAGTTACAGGCTTGGAGTCCCCCAGTTGTTTATGCTACCCTGGTGCGGCAGGGCAAAATTATTTGTGAACGCCGACATAACCTCGCATTTACGGCGTCATGTCTTAGAGAACTTGTTTGTTGATACTTGGTCCGTGGTACACACTCATTGTGTTTGTAAAAGAAAATTTAGATTAATATAATTAATTAATAACTACTTCTTTAAAATAATATTCGTATTTTAGATGCAAAATTCTAAATAAGAAGAAAATTACGTAAACACAATACACACAAAATAATAATATTTTGTGTCTAAGAAACTCTTGTGAATTCCTTATTTGTAAAATAACTTATACATTTTTCGGTTTTCTCGGTACAATGTCTCTCAACAAAGTCTACCGAACCAATTAACGTAAACTTCATGTAAAACTAAACTTTTCTCAAAAAGAGTGACATAACATAATAGTTAGATATTTTAAATAATAGACTGCGCTTTTATCGTCCCAAACCGGCCCAAAACTAAAAAGACACCACAGAAACTCAAGGTTGAGTTATGGTAGAGAACCCAAGAATTAGACTCTGGATGATTGGTCAAAAGTTATTTTCAGACGAGTCTAGATTCTGTTTATACAAGCACAACGGGAGGAAAAGGGTTAACTAACTAACTAACTATTTCGCATCGTTACGTAAGCAGTCTGCCAAAGCATTCAACAAAACATATCTTTTTTTAAATTTTGTTGTTTAATAATACGGTGACCGCAGAACTATCTTTTGTGAAATTGCTGGTAGGAGATACCTTGGATTTATTTAGCCCTGCCACATCAGGCTTGCAGAATACTGAACAGTCACGCTGCCATATCTCCATGGCAACACAATAGCGTCCAATGCAAATGCAAAACAGAACGTATAACTACTATGATAGGCTAATAACAGAATGAAAAGTTTCGAACTACCGACGATAGTATGTCTTCGTTGCAATTGCACCGACATCACGTTAAAGACGAGGCATTCCATACCAGCCTCGAGGTCGTCATGTCGATTCTCAAAATAGGGTTCAAGTTCAGGCATGCGCAGATCGAAGCAGGCTTTATGGGTCACAAGGCCGTCTGGAGTGTGGGGCATTCGGTTGGGGGCGACAACATCGCATTCGTAAGTGAACGAACTCTGTGTTGTTTGACACTTGATAAAGGAAGAAAGGTGAAGATTAACTCAAAACTAAACTAAATATGAAAATTGTTATATTTTGTTTGTAATTAAGTAGAAATTGATAGTTAAGCATAAAATTTTATATAATATATTATTATACATATTCTGGAGATCTGTGAAATCATATCAATAATATGATTCACTTCTACTTGCTTCTGTTGGAAACTATTCATAATACTTGCTTCTTCAACTCCTAAAACCATAAAATGTTCACAATATCATCATCATAATCATCATTTTGTGCCATCTTCATCATACTGAAGTTTGGAGATCATTATACAAAATTTTCTGCGATCCCATATAGCTTGAAATATACAGGCATTGTACTCCGGACGTTCATTTGTTGTAATTTATATCGTTTATGTATGAACTATCTATATAGTAACTATATAGTTTGTTTACCTTTTACTAGCTTTTCCTGACAATATTATATTGGTGTGTGTAGTGCCAGTGCAATATATAGGGATGTAGAAAGAGGGCGGGGCTCACCACGTGGACAAAGACAGTATATCTCCCTCGCACAGCCTGGTAATGCTGAAACAGCTACCTACATGAAAACGAGACAGATGTGCGATGCCGTTTCAGCATGCACCCCCACCTACCGAGCTGCTGCATCATACGTACGATACCTTGGACATGAGTCAACAGAAATAGTCTTTACAGTTTCTGCAGTCCTAGTGAAACGGACTGCGTTCGTATCGTGGGAACCCCGTTTTATACATACATATGGATAGGTAGTAAATTACAAAATGGCGGCAATATTTGAATATCGAAGTAAAACGCCGAACGCAGTCTGTGTTGCATAAGTCTGTGATAGTCTTGATCATTGTCTGTCAGCTCTGAAGTTAACCAAATCTGTAATTTTAATAATATTAATATCTCCCCAAACATAAATGACACGAATTGTCACAGATATCTAAATCTCTTAGCATATCACGGTCTACTAGCGGCTCATGTCTTTCCTACTCATAAAGGAAATTGTAATGACCATGTTATGCTTAAAACGAATAAACAAGCTAAAACTTGCTCTGAATAAATCTAGAGTGGGTTTAATTTGAATAAACGGTAATATAACTTTTCCTGAGGACACGGGCTACGGCCTTTAATTAAATATTTCCAACTTTATACATATTGCCTGAATTTTACGCTGATTATCTTGTCGGTTCACTTTGTAGGAGCCATGCCACAGGAAGTGGATATCGAGGTGAGATATAGCGAGGTGATGCTACAATTTTGGTTTTAGTTTTTATTTGTGATCGCTATTGTGCCGGATTTCGGGTTTTGATAGCTTAGAGATAAAATAGCTGATAAGATTTTTCTGAATTCCAAGTGAAATGCGCTTCCGCTATCAGCCTTATCGCCACCACTCAACAGGTTACTAACTATTATGAGGCTGTAACATTTCAAAAGATCCCTATCCTATTCTATTCTATAAAAGAGAAATAAGAGTAGAAGGCAAAATCACTTGCTAGTCGGGTGCGCCAAAGTTCACCTAAATTTTCAACCCCGATAATTGGAACTCCGAAAATGTTCTTCCTAACATTTTTCATCCTAACAATCACAATTCCTAACTATCTGTTTCTAATGTTCATAATTCCGAATCATTCAACTTCATAATGTCAGTAGCAAAGAACATCTTTTATACTATTTGCTTTCCTATATTTTCTCATTATAACCGTCTTTTACACTATTATTCAAAGTCATTTCTTTTTTATTTGAAGCGACTTTAAAATTAATTCGCTTAGGTTAGCGAGGAGCGAAGCGACAAGCGAGTTAGGTTGACATAAACACAGCGAGAGTTGCCACAAGTGACTTTAGGGCGTTTCTCATATTAATATACATAACTTTACAATGGAAATCACACAACAATATTACACATTTTAATGTACTAAGTAAAATATTTAAAAGAACAATGAACCTAAAACTAAAAATTTTTAAAAATATAATAAAATAACTAAAATAAATTATTAAAAGGAGTCCCTTTAGGCAAGGTTCCAAAGATACTGGCAGCGTTCCCCCTTTGAATAGCTAGACTAATTCTTTGTCCGAGGTAACGGCCAGCTCTTCGGTCTCCTGTGATGTCGACTAACCATTTTGCTATTAAAATAAATTAATGGAAATTATGTTTAGGGATAAAAGCGTTATGAAAACAACAGTAGGAGTTTAAATATATTTACATTAGTGATATTATTAATTATAATTTTCGTAAACATGAGTGTTATGAACATCGTCTGTTGTACTACAAATTGTACGAATAAAAACTTTAGGAAAAAAAATTGTGAAGAAGAGTGATCATTGGATTACAAATCGGTAGGAATAACAATTTCAGGTAATAAACTTTAGGTGAGCAAATATAAACCCATGCTAGTCACATAGTGCATCCCTCTCCCACTAGTGAAAAGATATGTCGGAAATTTCAAACAACACAGCGAGAGTGTGTGTCTGTTTCCATACGTTCCTACATGTGTATATTAGTGTGGACGCTATCCTGTTGCTATGGCAATAGTTTAGTACCTTCGATATTTCTGGAAGTCAGAACAACATGGCTTGAGAACCCTGTAGTTGTAGGTATATTTTTTGCATAAAAACTATCTAACCGTGATAGAAGCTTTTATAGAGGCGGGGAAATTCGAAACCGATGGATTATAATACAACTTAAATACCGTACTTTGTGATAATATATAATAACAATATTATATCCCACTATAATAGCAAATTACCAAGTTTGCTGTCCACAAAACATAAGAATATTATAATCATAGGATAACCTAAAAAGCCCAAAGTTATGTCTTAACCGGTAGGCACTAGCGCATTAGCGTTGTAACGCATTAGCGTTGTACCGGTTGCCTCTGTATTGTAGCTACCGCCATCACGCTATATAATGTTGTTACAGAGAGTTTAAATTTATGTAATGATGCATTCAACCAATATCAGTCTACAAACGTCCCACAGCTGGGCTCAGGCCAACCCTCATGAACATTAACACATGGGGAGATTGCGCAATAACTCGCCGCGCTAATAGTGCTAGTCGTCCTGATCTGGAGCGTTCCCAAACAGATAACGATATTGTGAAGCACGGAGAAACTTGAAATATTTAAGTATGATCAGATATCTACTGCGTTTTGTAAATTGCTTAATTTGCAAAAGCGTTACCCGAATCACTAATGCACAAGCCGCTGTCTCAGCGCGCCTCTGTAATGATATACAACGTGTAACAGAAAGGTGTGGTCAAAATGAAAAGATTCAAAATGTATCCGATCTTGTATGCAGAGTTACTACTTAGTAATGATTATTAACTTTAATGTGTTAATGCAATTTTTAATTGAATATTTCTATTGTGACGTCACATCAAAATAAACAAGTGTCAGCCCTAGTGGTTTAGTATCCTCTGTGTGCTAACATATATGATCACTGCTGCTAGCTTATGCACGCCTGACGCGCATCACTTCACAAATATAAATATTTCATTAACCACTGCATGACAAATTAAAGTTCACTAAACTTTAAATTGCATAATTAAGTTACACCAACGTATTTCTAATGTTTTCTATTAACTAAACAGAACTACGTAACAAACAGCTGGGAATAGTTGAGATTGAAGCCCGGTGTAAAGCATAGTCTTATAAGTCGCAGAACTAATGGGAAAAAATTCCCAGTAGTTCTGCCGACAGGACTACTCAACAGAACAGGTGGGAATAGACGAACATTATTTCAAAATCTCTGTATTTCTCTCAATAATAAAAAGTTTAATTAAAATGGGTTTATTGGTTTTAAACAATTAGAACTCTAGAGTTGTATGTCATCATCATCATCATCATCATCTCAGCCAAAAGACGTTACGACACATAATTTGATCCATTTAAGACTTAACCAGACATTCCTGTGTTTTGAATTTCTATGTGTGATGTTATAAAGATTTTTTCTATTTCTATTTCTATGTTGGCTTTGTTTGCGGTGGTGATGTCATGATGATGACGATGATTATAATGAAGACTGGTGTAGTATTACAGGGTTTGATGTGCCATATGAACGGATACAATCATTAAAAAAAATGCATTTTTACTATTAGCTAAGTCTAAAAGATGCCAATTTCTGGAAGCAAGATGCAAGCGCTATTCGTGTTGCAACTGCACCAGGAAACTATGAAACGTAAGAGAACGTAACGCATAAAGTGGACTATTACGTGCTATTACCACGTGGCGTATGGAGGTATTATACAAATGTTTCTGATAAATACATATCTAGAAAATAAATAGGTACTACGCCTAGCCTAGTTTAGTCTCACTTGCACTTCACGAACAATGAATCAGTTTGAAATACTCTGATGCTGAAGGAGTGAATGAAAACACTGCAGAGAGAGTGATGCGGGGAGTACTGAATGGAGTCGGTACCGATTGTGTATGTAGGTACTACGAGTATAATATTAGTTGAGTAGTTAACACTCTCCGAAAAGCACTGAGCCAGAATAAAGGACTTTGCGTTTCTTTCCAGTGTTTTTATTTATGTTGTTGAAGAAATGCAAAAGTCTATCAGAGATAGAATTATAGGTTGAATACAAAAATACAGTTTCGGAGACATGAGTCGCACTGACGTTTGTTCGTAATATAGGTATTTTACACGACGGATATTGACGTTCGATTTTGGTTAAAGCTCTATTTAAAGTTCTAAAGACAATGCATAGATATCAGTTATTATTTTCTAGGAATAGATAAATGATAACGTAAAAAATTTACAGGAATAAATTCATTAAAAAAAATTGCAATAAATACTTAAAGCAAAAAAACCTTTATTCCTTTTTTGTCTTTCTTTCTTTTTATTATTAACATACATCATCACACATCAACATCATCACCATTAGCCTAAGAGTCCTACTGCTACACATAGGCCTCTTCAACTGCACTTCTCCGCACGATTGCACTGCAAATCCGTATTGCAACTTTGTTGCACCACTACTAGGCAGTCATAAGGTAGCAGGAGTTCTTGGTTTGTTCAGATGTGTTATAGGTTCTCATACATATACAAATATGAGTCCAGATTCTAGAAAATCAATACGGCTGGCAGTTTCACTCCTTGTTGCACTGCATTGAATAACTGTCAATCTGTCTCCCTCTTAGAGCCCAATTAATGTAGCTTTGCACGTGAAAGGTAAATATTTTTCTTCTCTATCCAACATTGGACGCCATTGCCGCCCTTTCGTTCTGTGACGTAGCAAACGATAGTCAAAAACTGAAACAGATAGTTTACTTTTGATAGAAGTATTAAGTATTACAAGATTTTTTACTTTTCTGCATCTTTTTCTTTTTCCTTATTAAGTTAGTACGTTACACTAACTTAGTTTTAAGTTACATTTAAGTTTTATTTATTACTTTACGTTACGGCTACCTACAATCATGATATCATATCGTCTTAACGATACAACACAACATCCCCCAATCCTTTTTGCGCTTTACGCAAATGACATCCCCAAGACCCCACGCGTAGACCTAGCTCTATTCGCGGATGACACCGCGCTATTTTCGTCTGGTAGAGACAAAGCCGCGGTTTCCAACCGACTCCAAAAAGCCGCTAACACCCTCGGCGTTTGGTTTCGTAAATGGATCGAAGTCAACCCCGAGAAAAGCGTGTTCTTTTCCCGGGGTAACGACGATCGTTGCCCTCCCATCCGTTTATTTGACCGTGCTATCCCTTGGGAAAAGCAAGTAAAGTATGTCGGTGTCACCCTCGATAGAAGATTGACGTTTGCGCCTCATCTTAAAATCGTCCGTAACAGGGCCGCGCTTATATTCGGCCGGCTATTCCACCTTATAGGCAGACGAAGTAAAATGTCTCTTAGACATAAGACGACAATTTATGTACAAAGCCTGCATTTGCCCGGTCATGACTTACGCTAGCGTAGTTTTCGCGCATACCGCGCCCTCCTATCTGTATCCCTTACAAACCCTCCAAAACCGTTTCATGCGTGGTGCCACGGGTTGCCCTTGGTACTATCGCAATGTAGATCTCCACCGTGATCTTGATCTTCCCACTATTAAAGATTTCATCAAAGACGTTTCCAGACGTTACTTTGATAACGCCCCCCACCACCCCAACCCGCTTGTTGTGGCGGCCGCCAACTATAACGTTGGTGGCCTTCCACCAACAAAACGGTACTCATTTAGGCGTCCTAAACACGTCTTAGATGACCCCGACGACCCCATAACAATTGCGAACGCCCCCCCGCCCGATCCTCTAAATATCACTACACATTTACAGAATACACTAAATATGCACACTAGCTCCAAGACACCGTACTCGTAGAACAAGGGTACGAAGAACCGGTTCACACGCGCTCTATACCAGGTACAGACATGTACCTGGGCGCTTCTCTCCTCCTCCACGGCCCGGTCTACCCAAGCCGAGGTCTGAGCCTTTAGAGGCGCCCTCGGGTGGTTCCGCCTCCCGATCCGATCCGAACCCTTCGGAGAATCTAGTAGGGCACGGGGACGCGCACTAGTGCGCGATGCCGTTCCCTCTAGAAAACCTCCGAAGGTGATTCGTTTCACACGGCTTGAGGGACCCTTTATATTCCTCACCGCCTCCAAAAAAGCCCGGTGAAGCAGAAAATGCCGTCTGAGGCAATCAGCAAACTCTCTCAAAAAAAAAAAACACAACATCATGGGTTTATGAAGAGAAGGTTAGATTCTACTTATTAGGTTTCGTTATTTGATTATGTTAATAATAGAATAAGCAAGATATCACAGGTATAACGTCAGTAAATTTTTCAAGTCCTTTGCTATCTAATAGTCACTATTAGAGAAATGAACCTGTAGCAGCTATATCTGAGACGTTTATAGCAGTAGCAGCTAGCTACTGCTATATACGTTCATTCTTATGTAACGCTATACCCATAGTCATCATCATCATCATCTCAGCCAAAAGACGTCCACTGTTGGACAAAGGCCTCCCCCAAGGATACATAAGGATACATATGGGGATTTGCCATAATCGCCACGCTTGGCAGGCGGGTTGGCGATCGCAGTAAGTTGATTGAGAGTTAACCTCAGAGAGATGCTGCTGCCCATCCTCTGGAATAGTCTCTTAGTCGGCTTTTACGACACCCACGGGAAGAGATGGGGTGGTGCAATTCTTTATCCCCGGCACCACACAGGGAATACCATACCCATAGTGTTACATAAAAAAGAATAGATAAGATAAGATATAATAATATTAATAAGAGCGAATAACGACACTGTTAGGTAGTTATTAACATGCGCTTATATGATTGCCAGTTCTTGCTATAATTGATAAAAATATCTTGTAAACGCTTTTTTTAAAATAACTAAGTTTTCTCTTTGATTTTCTTGGGGTGACGCTAAAGTTAATTAGAAACATCAATATCAATTTGTTAAAACAATCCCTTCTTTGCAGTATTAATATGCTTTTGAAAAATGTGCTTGGAAAAAGCACCATATCTGTCGTACATACAATATACATCACGTCTATGTAACTGCGCATGTCAGATGAACTTGTTATGACGGCGCTATTAGTTCCTTTTATTTTGGGCGTCGCCGTCGGTCGGTTGCATCAGACGCTAACAGTGTTTCCATAGTTACAGACTTGTAATTCCCTGAGCAGTTTCTGCTATCCTGGTGCGGCAGGGCTAAATTTTACGAGAACCCCAACAGAACATCATTTTTTCATAGGAAATGGCGATACTGAGGATTGATTGAGTAAAGAATGAGTTCTTTTTAAAATACTGAAAAGTAATAATGCCAATTTCGATCAATTATGTGCAATGAATGAAATGAAGCGCAAGCACACCGTTTTGTAATATAAATAATATACATTGTACCCGTTAACAATGAGTTAAAGTTTTCATTAGAAGCCACTTTAGATTTTCACATTGTTGGTGGCTTTGCATAAGTCACCAATTGGTTGCAATTAAACAGCGTCATAATCAAGTTCTTTCGAACAAACCACAATTTTTTATTTGTCATACTTGCATACGTACGAGTACTTAATTATAAACCAAACCCCGTTCGATCTTTTTTATAATTTTAAATTTAATTATTAATTTTATAATGATTTTTCTTGTTGTCGATTTCGGACATATTGCATTATTGAGGAATTGCATGAACGATTTGTTCGATATAGCAAAGGCTTTTACTCTTTATATTTAATAATATATTAGATTTATTATTTATATTTAGAAATTATAACTTTGCTGCAACATATTTATAGTAATTGAAACATACAAAATGTGTTTGGCAAGCCAAAACGGACTCAAGCATAGTTGGACTCGGACTGCATAGTTTTTAAAGTGAATAACGTAACGTCGCAAATCTGTAAATAAAACATTCATTGTTTACAGTTTTCCCGTCCTGGGAATTCAACGCTGTACCTCTCCGGATACCGGACCGAGCGCCTTGCTTGCTATCGAGGCGTATGTCTCAAAATAGTACACTTGCATTTCTTTTACACATATGGATGCACAAGTCGAGGGTGACGTCACAAACTTATTTCACTTTTGACGATAATATCTCAGCTATTGAGTTGAACTTCAGGGACTGTCCTTGTCACGCATAACTCTATTTTTATTGGAGAGAAACAGATGGCATCAGCCGGTGAGTTTCGGCTCTTGAAGCCTCATAATGGGATCCGAGAGCTGCACTTCTGTCGTTGCTGCTACTCTGGTGCTCGAAACTATTCTGTCTGGAAACTACGGCCAAAATTTGACTGAAGGGGAAAACTATATATATATTTTTTTAATAAAAATATTTATAGTTCTGAAGACTTAGTAAAATGTGACAAGCGGTCATCATCGCTCGATCAATGACGTCACTGTTTCTACCGACAATACGTCACTCCTCGTTAATCTATATATTAATACGTGAAGCAAAAACTTTCTACCCGTTTTACAAATATTGCGCGGATGAAGGAGTATGAAATTTCGCACACTATAGTTTATTTATAGAAGGTTATCCGAATGTTAATATATTTTTTTTTAAATTATGTGTAAAAATACATTAAATCAACAAAAACAACATTACACACACTATCATGTATTTGACACACATGCATATAATTATATATTTGTTGACACGTACGTATAACTGTATTGCAACTGTATTGAGCCGACATAAAAGGAGAGGTCGTCTAGACTAGTCCCGATCTCGACACGTCGATTCTCATAATAGGTTCCAAGTTCAGACATGCGCAGACCGGAGCAGGCTTTCTAGGTCAACAGGCCAGGCCGTCTGGAGTGTGGGGCGTTCGGTTGAGGGCAACGACATCGCATTTAAATTTTTCGTAAGCGAACGAACGAATTAACGGTTTGTTCTTTATTTTTATTTAATATAAGAAAGAAAACTATAAAGAATAACTACAAAATTTTTAATATTCTCTTAATATATTTAGGTAAAATATATATATATTAATACGTGAAGCAAAAACTTTGTACCCGTTTTTACGAAAATTTCGCAGACGGAGGAGTATGAAATTTCGCACACTTATAGTTTATTTATAGAAGGTTATCCGAGTGGTAATATTTTTTTTAAATTATGAATAAAAAGTACATTAAATCAACAAAAACAACATTACACACACTACCATGTATTTGACACACACGCATATAATTATATATTTGTTGACATACACGTATAACTGTATTGCAACTGTATTGAGCCGACATAAAAGGAGAGGTCGTCTAGACTAGTCCCGATCTCGACACGTCGATTCTCATAAAGGTTCCAAGTTCAGACATGCGCAGACAGGAGCAGGCTTTCTAGGTCACCAGGCCGTCGACATCGCATTTAAATTTTTCGTAGCAAATGAACGAATTAACGTTTTGTTCCTTATTCTTATTTGATATAAGAAAGAAAACTATAAAGAATAACTACTAAATGTATAATATTCTCTTAATATATTTAGGTAAAATAAAAAGTTAAACCTGAAAAATGTATGTATGCAGTTAGTTGAAATAATGAAAAAAAAAATTTTTTCATTCTTTTTAAGCAAGTATTTGACCGCGATCTCGCCTGATGGTAAGCGATGATGCGGCCTAGGTTGTAGCATATTATACATATTTTGAAATTACAACATTATTATATCTGGTTTTAAAGTACGACATTCATGTCTCTTCTCTGGAAATAATTTAATAAATGACGTACCCTTCAACTACTGCAATCAAAAAATGTTGACACAGACACCATTCCTGTACTACGGAACAACGGAACGCTCATTCGATGCAAATTCGTTATGTTTAAACCAGAAAAATATGATGAATAAATCATCTTCTTCGTCACCTATTTTGAGAATATAATATTATGAGAACGATATATGATGATACACTATGTACTCGTATATGCTTGCTGCTTTTCAGGCGGTCATCGAATTTGTCCTGAATCCTCCATTTTTTGTCCATCTTTATTCAACAGTTATAGACGAAATACAAACTTCTTCTTCAAAATTGGTGTTGCTGTTTTAAATTCTTATATTTAAAAAAAATATATTATAGAGTTGTTAAGAATAAAATTTCCATGCATGAAAGCTATTTTTGAAACATTTTATTAATATGTATAATTTGCAATTTTGCAATGTTCAACACATTCGATATTAGCCCGAATCACAAGGTAGCCAATCATCTAAAGAAAGTTTAACTTTAATAAGTAGAAAGTTACTACCTATAATATAATGAACGACTTCAAACGTTGGCGCCATTTTGTTAAAAACAAAAAAACGAAAGCACTGTTGGGATTCTTACCTATGAAATTGACGTTTTTTTCTCACTTATTAATAGGTGTATTACTTCTAAAAGTCAATACCGGTATTTAATATTATTATACACCTTTAATTAGGACTTTGTTACTTAGGCTTCAGTAATAACAATGATTATTCATTTTGTGTCTTTATCGCTCAATTTTTTTATTGACTTCTTTTTTTGCTTACGGGATTGACCTTTTGTTTCATTGTAGCTTTGAAGGTGCTTGATTTTTTTTCTTTTTAATGTCTGCTATATTTAGCTAGTGAAACAAACATACTACAATTTTTATAGTGTTAACATAAATAAATGCTATGAAAAACAAAAAAAATCGTTAGTATGAAAAATATAATTTTATAGAAAATCTTCCTACAAAACGTCAATTTCATAGGTAAGGACCTAATATATACTTTCTGTTATGTAATGTTTCTAAAATGCACATACGCAGACAGCCAAAACGTTTTTTAAATGACTGTGTTCTATTAACTAAACAGTTTAATATCCGTATTTCCCTAAGTCATTTCATTTAAATAGGCTTATTGCTTTGAAGGAATAAGAATTTTAGATTTATATGGGATACCGACACTTGAATTATGATGATGACTATAATGACAACAGCTGGAGCATGAGCTGTAGAATTAACCGAAGTTTCGATGCTAGTTTCTGGATGCAAGCGATATTCGCATTGCACCTGCACCAGGAAACTATACAATGCAAGAGAACACAACGAGACTATTACCACGTGGCGTATGTTGATATCTAGAAAATGAAAAGACACCACGCGAAGCTACCTTTGTCTCACTTGCACTTCACAAACGTTGAATCAGTTAGAACTACTCTGATGCTGAAGGAGTGAGTGAAACGGTTGGGGAGAGAGCGATGTGGGTAGTATTGAATGGAGTCGGTATTCGGTATGTAGGTACTATAGAATAAGTAGTCTTAAGTTGGTAGTCGTTAACACTGTCCAATAAGCACTGGGCCAGTATAATGTCTTGGTGCTGCCCACGTATGTCGTTGAAGAAACGCAATAACCTCATCAGTGATACAATCAAAGATCGAGTACGGAAATAGGGGACATGTTTAGAGCATTAAACCAAAGAGACATGAGTCGTATAGACGTAATTCATAAAATCGGTGTTTAAAATCACCGGATTTTTACTTTAAACAGTACTTTTATTAGTCAGAGGATTTTAAGTTACTTTTGTTCGTGGTTTGATTTTGATAAGTTATCATAAAATATACAATTTATAAAGCAGTATCTTTATTCCCTATTATTCTGTCCATCTCCAAATAAATAAACTCGGATTTTAAAAGGTCCGTGGTCACAGGGACCCTGCAAAGGGTTAATGTGTAAAATAAACGCGAGTAGATCCGTAAAAGTTGTGTCATTTCAATGTGTAGTGTTCGATCACTAAACCCGTACCTAAGACGTATTATTGAAGTATAACGTCACTTTTTAGTTTATAGTCATTAAAACATATTTTAGATTATTATTAGTTATAATAGAACAAAAATCACAGTACCTTCGATCCTACTAACAGCTATACAAATAGATATATTCGTTGCATTCCTCACTAGGGTGCCATATGAGGGGTTACTTGCAAGCACTGACCCAGACATACGTAGTTTGTAGGTCACGCGGGAATGCTAGATAATCGATAACTCCGCGCATCGTGTGCAATGAAACACTTTGTGTGTACTCAAGTGATAATTTGTGTGTGTGGAGCTTGTTTGTTTAGCAAACAACTGCACTTGACCAGGGACTTCTTGGCGGGAAAGTGAAGAGTCATGTCTACGGTTTTGTTTTATATTCTAAAATTTGTGTTTTGTCGAATATTAATGTGAAATAATGGTAGATAATAAACCAACAAAACATACAATATTAAAATTCAAAATGACACAATGACGTATATTTTTTTACAAATCATACACAGAATGCAGTAAATACTCATTATAAGACATTTGACATATCAAAATGACCTTTGATAGTCAAATGACACAACATGTCACATATAATAATAATAATAATAATCACGTAAATAATATCGATTTTAAATTTTCAAAATGGCGATCAATCCCACAAATTGCTAGAAAGCGAGCGGAAAGATGTTTACACATCAAAAACTGTACTTGACTGAGACGCTATCAAGTAACCATGGAAACAGTCCACGCGTTACTCTTTTGATTCCTACTCGCCTGGTAGCTCAGGGCAAAATTTTCTCGGCTCTCCGGGAGATCTATCTACCTATTTAGAGTTTATAATTCCTACAGGTAGGTAACACTGCTATTTGTTAATTCTGCTTTTTCTTTGCCTTTGTAAAGGCTTAAGTGAAACGTACGTAGAAACGCACTTAAAACGCAGCTCCGAAATCCTAAGAAGATCGGGGTGCCAAGTGCGAGTTTCGATTGCGTTAACGAAAACGAAAATTTGTATGGTAAAAAGTTAACTCTCCTCGTGTGCCGCCAGGAAGCGCTGCTTCAATGCCATACTAATTTTCGTTTTCGTTAACGTAATCGAATGAATACGGATAGTAAACAAAACTCACACTACGCACCCTGAATGATGGGTAGATAAACACTGATGTAACACAGTGCAGTTATAGTTGTCATTAGGTATGGCGATAGACTTAATAATCTTGATCTTAATCTTCTAACTCTTAGTTAGCAAAAGCCAAACAAACCGTGCACAATATCTAACCTCCGCTGGAAGTCGGTCGTGGGAACTTTGAGGACGATGATCTTACCGCTACCACCATTACCTATATAGCAAAACCGGTAAAATTATAAAATATAATAAAATAATAATAATAAATAAATAAAGGAGATAATAATAAATAGTTATTTATACCTTATTTTACCGGTGATCCTATATCGAGTAACTAGTCGATATAGGATTTTCTAATGTTATGAGTACCAACATTGGGCTGGGCTAGCCTGGACCTACAAGTTGAACGTTTATACATAGACTGAGTGACTGTGTGTATCGGTGTTTGGACTTGTTTATTTTGCTGACTGCACTCGACCGTGACCTGTGATGACTGTGACGCTGGACAGTAACCATGGCAACTGTCCACGTGCTACTTCTTTGATTCCTACTCGTCTGGTAGCTCAGGGCAAAATTTTTTCGGCTTCCGGGAGAGCTATACAATTTATAAAGCTTTACTTAACTACTTTACAAACTATGTCCTACCAGAGACGGCGACCTTGCTTTGTTCATTTTGCTTTTAGTTATTTTTTATTGAGACAGATAATATTTTTATGCAAAATTAGCAACAATCATTATGTTTCATCATCATCATCATCATCATAATCAGCCCACATCAGACCACTGCTGGACATAGGCCTCTCCCACGCCTCTCCAAATGCATGCCACTGAGTTGTTTAAATTAAGTTTAAATATCTGCAGTCTGTTTATAACTTATATATAAGTAATAATATAATAGCGGCACACTCGGGCGTCCCCACTATCTCCGTGCAAAAGAACACGTTGATCCGTTATTCCGTTTAACACGAAGGAGAGACAAACAAAAACACATAACTTGTTACTTATTGAAGCTAAAATAGCTAAATAGATTATTTAAATTTTAATTACCTATTAAGCCTAATGCTGGGTTCAGGCCTTCCCACATGATCAATAAGGAGATTGGGTACCATTGCGTATTATTAGCCAATGCCCACACGCTGGCCCGAGTGGATAATAGTTGACTTTTTCCGACTTACTCTTCCGTATAATCTCACTACAATAGCCAAATAGATACTAGTAGCTCGTCCCTGCTTCGCACGGGTGGACTTTTTTTTTTAAATATATTACCATTGAAAATGGTTATAAGATGCAAATCGCCTGCGACGTATTTTTGGCCATTTAGATTTTGAGAGAATCGAGATGTAAATAGTACCAAGAGTTGAGGAATTTATCGAGACACGAGTGAGTGTTTGAATTTCAAAAATCGGCTGGAAACTTTTTTTGGAATTTTGAAAAATATAAAAAAACGGGTTTTTTGGGGGTGTTTGTATACTAAATTGTAAATATTTCTAAAAAAAACCGACTTAAGAAAAAGTGAAAAAAAAGGTCCTAGTTTAGCTACTAAATGGCGAAAAAATTTTGAAAATCGGTTAATAATTGTATCCCTTTAGATTTGGTATTGAAGAAAAACGGGTATTTCCGTATTTAAAAAGTGATGTAGCTTCTTTGATTATTGACTGATCGTCATGGTAATGGTGTTAAAAGATGCGGATGCAGGCGAGAAATGCATTCAAGTTGGAATTGTGTTATTTAAAATAAAATGTTGTTTTTTTTTCGTAAATTGTTGTAAGTATTTATTTTCAATGCTCCGATTCTTGCGGGGACTGCGAAATCTGTGATTTTTTTTAAATCGGTCCAGAAGTTTTTGAGTTTTTTTTATTTTCTTTATAGATGGATAGGCTTGCATTTGGCCACTATCTCACCTGATGGTAAGTGATGATGTAGCCAAATGCAAAAATGTAGCGTTCGCCACATTCGACCTTTTTTATTTCCGCGTATGGAGTTCTTTTTAATTTTTTTGCACTGACGTTTTAGCCTTTGGATGAAGCTTTTGAATTTCTCAGATAACGTTGAGGTTATTTGCTTGGAGTTTTTTGGTGAATTGGATTAAGAGTTTAAAGAATAGTTTCTTTTTTTAAATTTATTTGCAAGGTCGGATTCCCTTTTTCTTCTCCATCATCCTTACCATACCCTCAGCGGTGGGAGTGTTCTATTTTCTCATAAATGTAGCACGTTATAAAACTTACATAAATACATACATACAAAAATACAAAGGTTCCTCTTTATTTATACTATTAGTATAGATAAGTTTCCTATGTAAAGAATCGATTTTTATTTAACTGTGCACTGCCTGTCTAAAGCAAATTCATATTTATGTTGCCATTGATCGATAATAATAAATGAATAAATAAATAAATTGAAATGTAAAATTATGACTCCATAGACCGGTAAATTTGCATAAATGGGGTTGGGGGAAGCTGGAAAATTTTACCTGTTGCTAAGCGATACAGTTGCAGTTTTGCCAAACTTGTACCAGGAACACATGACAAGGCAGGAGCATCCTTTAACACTTCTGCAATGATGACCACTACTTCTGGACTGCCCCGTACTAATAATAATAGTGGACCGTTAACTTCGCGGTAAGGCCAATTGAATTTAAAGAACTGGCACATCATTTGACATAAGGAAACTTAATTAACTTAGCGGCTTAGTTACATTGTCAACGAATACATTTTCTTACATTTTTAAAGTAAATTTTGAAACAACTCGCGTGCGAGTGCTTGTTGTATGCCTGAAATGGGGCGGTATCCTATTCGTAGCTCCGCCCAAAAAGAGAAACCTCACGGTGTGAGCTCATGAGGCAGAGCAAGAGGTAATCAGTAGGCGGACGTTTTCAAAATTAATGTGGGTCTGCTCCGTGATATGTCTATTTCACCTTCTGCTACCTCTCTTTCTAATTTCAACTTTTTGTGTCTGGGAAAGTTTGGTTAGACTTTGTTCACTAGCCTTAACAACTAAAAAATAAAGAGGAAGTTAAAAATCCAAATCTTAATGAATACTGAAATAATTTCGTATCAGGTATTTGTTAACAATTTATTGGAAGACATTTTTAAACTTTTTTTAAACATTTCGGCAATTTAATCTCATAAAAACAAATGAAAAAAAACTGTGTTTCAAATGCATCTCAGTGACAATTGCATAATTTTGCCAACCGCAATTGAAAACTAGTTGCACCCGCATTGCACCGATACCAGGAAATCATGAGTCGCGAAGAGGTTGTAGAACTCGCAAATGCACTGCTCTGGTGTGTGTCCGAATGACCTATGTCTGTGTATCCCCGACTTGGAAATCACCGCAGAATAATTTATAATACATAAAGAGAGAAAAAAAACATCAATCTGATACAAAAAAAGTTTATACAAACGTAGCAAGCGGCGCGGCGGGACGATGAAAACTTTGAATATTTAGAAGTTGTGAAGGTCAAGGTTTTTTAGCCTTGTCTCCTGCTAATGTTTTAGTCAACGCAATATGCCAAACTGCATGATAAATAATAATAAGCATTATGTATTTCAATAACGTAAAGCATTCAGGAGCAAGTGTATTACCATTACAAACTATTGGCAATTTACCATCTCCACTTATACTTTGGTGAGACAACAATTTACAAAAAGGATTTTATTCAATTATGTGAAATAAGATATTGGGACGAGGCTTAGCGTAAACTTATAAAAATGCATTGCATGTTTGGAAATCAGGACCTACAATTTGCAGTCGTTCATTTGAAACAAAACTAGTTAAATCCATAAAAAATCTAGAATAGAAGCACAAATATCCACCGATTAAAATAGATTAAGGTTGCATGCAGATTGGTCATCATCAGCAGATTAGGCAACAGTATTACTTCTGTCACTACGCGGCGCCTGCCTACTGCATAAAAAAATGCGCGCAGTAGCTCAGACCGTAAACTTTTTTGTGTTTTAGGAGAAAATTTGTACATGACCTCAGGCGGTTTTTTTAGCGTCACTTTTTTTTAATTTATTTATGAATATAGAATCTACAGCACTTTATAAACTAAGTATTGTATACTTAACTTACTGCCAATGAGCTCGTCTCATAAATCAGACAGTATAGATATTATGTTTGCCTTATAAACGATTGTAGGTACTTTAAGGCTATTTTAAATTGATTTGTGATGAAAGAGGCCTTTTATCATTATAAAATAAACAAAATATAAAAAAAAACTTTAAAATTGTGCAGCAAAGGGCGCCTCCAAGCGTAGTTTTAAGGATAGAGAAGTTCACACAGAAGTAAGAAAGTGCACAGTGAATTGGCGAAGTTGGTCATTCGGCAAACTGCAAGATAGTCCACAACCACTGATGTTTTGTGATTCATATAGTATCCTAGTGGTTAGACCATCGGTCTCAGGTCTCAGAGACAGAAATCCCAGGTTCGATTGCCAGCGGTATGATCGGGTCTGTT
Source organism: Eudonia mercurella (assembly GCA_963082485.1). Classification (NCBI taxonomy): domain Eukaryota; kingdom Metazoa; phylum Arthropoda; class Insecta; order Lepidoptera; family Crambidae; genus Eudonia; species Eudonia mercurella. The sequence goes on from OY720022.1 coordinate 5,360,329, forward strand.
TTGATTCCGCCTGGGCCCATCTGGGAGCTATCTTATAATTTCTGTTAATTATCGGAAAATAACAGCCGTTGCTTGGTAACTAAACTAAGATACCTCTTACCAGATATAGGTTATTAATTTCGGCTGATAATAAATTAAAGAAAAATAAATAACAAATTAAAAATGAAATATCCATATCTAAAATATGTCCTATAACTGTGGGCTCATGGGAACAGTCTCATGAATGCTGGCAACGTTACCCATCTGGATTGCTAAGCTGCCAGTCTTCTTTTCACCGGAGAAGGCGAGTAATTAACTATTTAACAAGCTGCCTTGCTATAAGCCCATTGTCTCCACCGCAAACGGAACAAATAAATAATTTCGGTCCAGGTTTGCACAGATTTGGTTGGTGAATGTTATTAGTTTTAAGTTAATTGTGAAACTTGTAATCTTGAACAAATAAATACTTTTTATTATTATTATTATCTTCTTTATTTATTTTCTTTCTTAAAACTAGATTTTTACAATATTTTAATATAAAAACAATAAAACATTATAAAAACCTAATCCTAGAGTACCACCAGCAGCGGGGCAGGGCCCAAGCTACCGGTGGTCAGGGCTGCAGAGTGAGGAACCTTCTGACAATACGTGCCGTGTCTAGGAGTACTGCCTTTTATTATTATTATTATTAAGTGCGCTCAACCTTCCGCTTTATCGTCACTCACACTCAGGTAAGGTAAAAACCAAGCGCTTTCCTGCTGTAGAATACAAAATTAGATGTATTATAAGATTTTAACAATATTATGATGCCACCATCCATTTACGCAAGTTACAATCTCAATGTCATTGTTCCGCAATTATTTACATTTGGTGCTAAACTGTTATAAACACGTGCGCATAAAGGAAACGAAATTAAAACTTTACATCCGTCTTGCTCACTCGTTGGAGGTGGAGGTAATAATGAGATCGTTGCTCCTTTTTTCTCACCATTCAATAGACAGGGACAGACCACGTGACAGTTTTCAGCGAAATCAATACTGCAGTGGACATACATATGGAGTGAATACGACGGATACACACGCGTAATATCTGCCATCACTTTCAGTTTACAGTGCACAATGCTTGTTCCCCCTCACTCTCAGTCATAGAGGTTTGTGCTCATTGTTTCAACGAGATATTTTTTATCAAAAAAAAAATCTTTATTGTTAAAAATTTATATATTTAGTTTATTTTTACATATGTAGATAGATAGAAAGATACATCGTTTTTTATCGGGTCCCTTCTATCTGGCAGAATTTTGTTGCTCCGAATTTTACTTGGCATAACACACTTGGCACAATTTTCTTTAAACGAATATGTTCAATGCATAATAATTATTTAGCATAATTATTATTTGGTCGAATGTTTATATATCCGAATTCCCAATGGCATACTTTTAAGATGGCAGATTTTCACTTGGCATAATTACATTTAGCAAAATTACATTTTGTTTAGCATAACATTTATTTAGTGCGACGATTACTCGGTATGCATACTACAATGGATGATGGCAGTTTTCCATTTGGAATAATTTCAACCGAAGCGGGCCGGGGAAGCGGAGGGATGGGGGGCGCACCCCCCTGCCATGAAAAAAGTGTAAAGAGTTTATTAGGTTAGGTTAGGTTGGTATAAAAATGCGCGAGCGTGCCGCGGCAGCGGCCGGCAAAGCGCCAGAAACGACGTTTTTTTACATACCTATACCTTACCTATATGACCATACCTTTTAGACATAAGTACCTACAAAAGTTGACGTTTGAATTTGTTAACCCTTAACCGGAATCATGAATATAGCCTTCCTACGATATGATAGTTCTGCCTCTTAATAAAGGATATCAAATTTATGCATAAAGATGATTCTGAATGTAAACTTTCTGCGATATGATAGTTCTGCCTCTTAATTATTATGGATATTAATTGTACGCCTAAAGATGACTCTGACTTATGAAATTATAGATTTTGAATGTTTGATTAATGAGTGTGTGCCAAATGATTTTCTGCGAAATGAAGTTTATGCTTTCCGCTGTTATGCATAATAAAATTATGACATTAAAAGTTCTGCGATAAAAGGTAGACCCTTTATTGTCACTATTAGATAGTGCGCAGAAGACCGACTTTTGTTCGTGGACTTTTTTAAAGTTGTAACCTACGTTTCCCTTGAAGTTGTAAGCGATCTTTTTTGCTCGTTCAACCACCGTTCCATACACTGCTTTTTAGTTTATACTGGCACCTTCTATCAACCAAATAGCTTACATGAGAGGCGCCAGACGGCCTTGCGCAAGTAAAACTCGCATAAGGAACCATCATCAGGTCACAGAATAGAACCCGCCAAAAGGGCATTCCTCATCCGGTACTCATATGACTAGTCTCAAGAGACCATTATCTATTTTTACTTCCTGTTTTTCAGATAGGCGATCATGTTAATAGTGCTCAAAAGTTTAACGGCCTTCCAAGGCATGGAGGAGCTCGAGATATTATTAATTTGATATGAAACAACTTTTACGGATCTACTCGCGTTTATTTTGTAGAAGTGTAGGAACCAGCGTTAAAAACATATAGCTGACGTCAAGCATAGGCACGAATATAAGTCTGCAGTATGCGAACATGCCCTAGAAGGGCCCAATCATTATATCAGATTTGATAAACCACAAATACTCGCTAGAGAATAACGATTCATCCCTAAGATGATACGCGAGGCTATTGAAATTAAAAAACATCCTAATTTCAATAGAGAAGATGGTTGGAACCTACCACCAGTCTGGGATCCCATCATACAAAATATTAAATCCCAGCCCCAACACCATACTGCCAGACCAAAAGATACTGTAAGCTCTTTCTGCGTAAAACGAAACGCATATGATTAAATTTAAATGAGGTTAAACGAGCTACTAACTAATTATGAGACGACCAACACCTCAGTCTCCCTGTGACCACGGACACTGCAAAGGGTTCGAAACGTCAGGATAAACATTAACTAAAAGTAATGTGTAAAATAAACGCGAGTTGATCCGTGAAAGTTGTTTCATTTCAATGTGTAGTGTTCGCGTAAACTTTAGAAAACAATATATCTATGTTTCTTAAGTTTGGAATATCTTTTATATATAAAAATCAATTGCTGTTCGTTAGTCTCGCTAAAACTCGAGAATGGCTGGACCGATTTGGCTAATTTCAATTTTAAAATATTAGTGGAAATTCAGGGAAGGTTTAAACGGTGAGAAACATATATAATAATTAACGGAAAATACTAGGAACGACAATTTAATTTTCCAATACAAAATTATTTGTTTGTTTTGTTGTCATGGAAACGTCATTATATACAAAAATACTTATTTCGCTGATAAGCTCAAATATGTTTAGCAGAGAGTTTGCTGTTATATGTAAACGGCTTTCAGAGCGTCACCGGACTTTTTTGGGGGCGGCGAGAAACTTCAAGGGTTCTCCTGCACTCTACTAGATTCTCAGAGTAGTTTGGATTGGATTGGGATGGCCTTTACAGGGTTACAATAATGGTGTACTTACGTTATAAGCAGATGTGTATCAGAGTTTATACCCTAACCATCCTAACTAATAGTAACCTAATTCAATATGCGAAAGTGAGTTTGTTTGTTTGTTTGTTTGTTATTTGTTACGCTTTCACGCGTATACTATTCAATCGATAATCATGAAATTTTGTACATAATCACACTCATGTTATAAATGCGAAGGTTTGTGTGTATGTGTGTAAATTTGTCGCTTCTTCACGCTGCAACGGATGGATGGATTAGGATGAAATTCGGCATACAGATAGTTTATAACCTGTATTAACACATAGGATAGAGTTTTTATCCCGATATTTCCACGGGAATGAATGGAAACTGTCAAAGCGGTACAAAGTCCGCCGGGTATACTAGTTATATATAAAAATCTTCTGTGCGTGTGTATGTTATTGAACTCCTTCTCAGCGGCTGGACCAATTTGGATGAAATTTGCTGTGTGTGTTCAAGTGGATTCGAGAATGGTTTAGATTTACAGTCAGCTAGCATAATATATTTTTTGTAGCCTATTTTGCTTCTCAGTGCTGGACAAAGGCCTCCCCTTTGCGTCTCCACTCTTTTCTATCGTCGGCCAGCTCATACCTCAATATTTACCTCAAAAATGGTCAAGTTGTTCTTCCATCCCCACTTTGACCTGCTACGTCTCCAGTGTCGATGGACACCGTGTGATGAGATGGAACCCAGTCGATGACGATCTTCGACCACCTCTCTGGGAACAAGCGACTGACTGTCCATCCCAATCCCACTTAAGACCAGCGGTCGCAACTCAAACATCTATGGTTTTGGTTTTGGAGACCAGTGTAGTGTTCCAGACTCTATCGGTCCTCTTTACACCTAATATGCTATGCTTCATCGATCGTTGGCCAACCTCAAGTTAAGACTTTTGATGTTCGGTCAAAGACCAGGTCTGAGCGCCGTAGGTTAGGATAGGCAGGATGCATATGTCGACGAGTCTGCGTTTAAAGACAAGCGAAAGCTTAACTTTCATTGGCTCTTTCATAGATCCAGTAGCTCTTCCAAGCGTTGTCGATCCAACGATCAATCTCTTTCTGTTTACGGTTTTAAAAGGAGACTATCTGGCCCAAGTCTGTATACTGATCGACTTATTGTAGGTATCTCCTGACCATTTACCTCGACACTACGTTTTACGCTATTATTATCATACACTGTAGGAACGCCTCGGTGGCTGAGTGGCAGAGCACTCGGCCCAATAACCGAAGGTCCCGGGTTCAATTCCCAGGTCGGGCAAAATGTATTTCGGATTTTTCGATGCATAGCCCGGGTCTTTGATCACCAACTCGCATTTGGCAAGCGTGGTGTTTAAGCCAATACCCGTCACTTGTAGCGATGACTTGATTTCAATGATAGAGGCCTTTGTCCAGCAGTGGGACAAATAGGCGGTTTACTCATTTACTTTACATACACTGAGTCTTCGACCTGTTCATCCTTAGTCCACCCTCAAGGCTTTTAAAATTATTAAAATTATTAACTTTGTTTATTATTTACATTTATTTTTTGTAACTAAAACAGCTATATGTTTAGAATAAACATGGGTTTCTGTCTCGGGTATTCTATTTACCTACTTACAGGAAGGCCTTAACAACAATTATTTTTATAAAACAGAATTATTGAAATAAAAGAACTTTTGGGGATCTACTTACGTTTAATTTAGCCATTTGATTTAATCTAATTTTATGGTAATATGTATATCGTATCATAATCGTATCGTAAAAAAAATTTTGTTTGTATGTATAGTGTTTTATTGTTAAAGATTTTTTTATCTTTATCAACATAGTAAAATATATGCTCTTAATGCTTTTAGTAAAAACAAACATTTAACAGTTTTTACCGTACCGTGTATGGCAGTGGGAACATACTGTAACCACTTTCAGTTGCTGCGGTCCTGGTAGCAAAGACTTGCGTGCAAACCCCGGTTTTAATAGCTGGCCCCAAACCGACCAACACAGCAAGAGCCCACACCACACCGCCCGCTTCCCCTCCCGCGATTGGACCGACGTTAGTCCATTACATCTGATAGATCTGCTTGTGTTGGTGCTTTACTATTCGTGATTCCTTTCATGCAACGATCGGCGCCATTGTTTAAATGCAAACAACAAGTGGATAAGTCATAATTTTTAAAGTATCATTAGAATTACTGAAAATGGTTTACTTTTTGTTTGTGTTAAAGGACTACGTTTTAGGTTTTTTTTAAGTTAGTTCATAAAAAATATAGATAGAGATAGACAGATAACAATGTTAATTTCCATAACTAAATTCTAAAGCCACAAAACTTCTACTGGGTAGAGATTATATTAATTCTGAAAATCAACTGTTTAGTTAAGGTATACACATAATGCTCATAATAAATAGGTAATTTGTTCGTTAAACAACAAAAGCCAACATTTTAAACGTCAAATAGATCAAAATAAATAAACTTAAAAAATAATAATGATGTTTTAAATTATATCAAACAACACATGAATCGATACATTACAAACACTAAGCTAAAAATTAAGAAAATCATCGAAATAATAAAACAATTATTTATTAGTCTGCTTTTAGAGGAACGACATATTTTTTGCGAAAATTAGCCCTTAGCCACGTACCTATTCATGATAGAATATTTTTATTTAACAGCTTGAAAAAGGTTTAACTGTTAAAAGTTTTACAATTCGTACCAAAAAATAATTAAATATGCAGGGTTAAATAATAATACTGAAACTATTCTAGGGCCTTGTGAGCGATAGTGTTTATGTTGTAGCTATATAATTTTTAAGAGACTTCTACAACATTTCAACGTACATAAAGTAAAGAAAAAACTTTTCCAAAAACAAACAGAGAGAGTAGTAGATAGATGCATAAAACAACATAAAGTTGTTTTATGCATCTATCTACTACTCTCTCCATAACTAGTTTTTCAAATTGCCGCCATTTTCAGTAAGTTAAATATTCTTTGGGGTTCTCAAATGATTTAGCCCTGCCGCACCAGGCTTGTAGGAAATGTAAGAGCTTCAATAACGGTGTAACCATAGACATGCTACTGAAAACCGGACTATCCTTGTTGCGGCGTCAATTTTCTACAAAGCACATGCGCAGACCGGCACCCCTTCACACATGGACACAAAACAATTTGTCAGGGGCTCTCGTGACCGTGACCGTGACCTAGCACCAATACGCGGCTTAGGTATCCCGGTATTTTTGTGGGTAGACATGGCATCCCATAATGTGTAATTAGCGTAAGTATATACTTGTTATGCATATCAGCGTGCTAAAAAAATTGCTTTACTCGCACCCTGAGACGACGAGAAATTTCTTCTATTTAAAAGAATGACCGTGATATGACTAGTGGTTGTGCGTAATGCTATGAGAAGCAGTACCTATATGAAGAAGAATGTAGAACGGATCAAACGACTAAACGGAGGATAAAGGACAACGGGCGCTTTTGGTGCCTTTTTTGAAAATGTCTGCGCACGAATAAAACTTTTAAGTTTTTAGTCAGTAAAGTCAGATATTTACTTAATTATTTAATATCTCCGAAAGGTTACGGTTTCAGCTAACTTCTCATAGCAACTACTGTTCGTCTAGAAGATCTCTATTCATTAAAAAAATTCCGTTCTTGTGGAAGAATTTTGAGAAAAGCAACAATACTCCATACAAATCACCCATGCGTTTTAAAAAGGCTGCCGTTTTGTCTGCTCCTTATCAACTCACCCACAGTAACTTCTGTACTTCTGTAATTATGACACAGTGGCAAATACGCCCAGTCTGCGATTGCTGAAGCTAATCAACTTTCGGAAAGGCCTATCATAAGAAGATCATAAGAGAAGTGACCAAAAATATATCATCTCGACCTCCTTGGAGGTTCCAAAAACACGTAAAGCACACACTTTTACACTTTACACATTTATTTTACATTTATTTTAAGTATGTTTATCGAGTTTCTTAACGAAGCTTCTCTTGGGCTTTGTCCACTAAGACTTCGTATTTTCCTGTAAACTATTATTTACCAAAGTGAAATAAATATAGCCAAAGTCCACCCTGTTCGGGAATCCACTACATCCAAACTTACAAACAAACATTATTTCTATATATGTACATATAAAGACTTGTCCTGACTGATTCATCATCGCCGAGCCGAAGCCGCTGGAGCTAATTAGATGAAATTTGGATGGTAGGTTTAACGTAACCAGCCTCTAAGAAAGGATTTTACGGTAATCAAACCCTAAGGGGGTCAAAATAGGGGGTGAAAGTTTGTATGAAAGTCTCTTCAGTTTTGAAGTAAAATCTTACATGAAAATTGGTATTTGGCTTTTTAAAAAGAAATAAAGAATGACGTGTTTCAAAAATTTTTAGAGGAGTAAAAAAGGAAGGTTTTTTTGGGTAAACTGTTATTTTTAAATTATTATCTAAAAAAATGAATAATTTAATCGATCTATAGATTTTTCGATAAAAATAAGAATGCCGTGTTTTTGCATTTTTCGAAAAATCTTCCCTAGAGGGGTGAAATAAGATGGAAAGTTTGTATGGAAATCTCTCATTCTTTAAATTTCGGTATTTGGCCTGGTTAGAAATTATGAAGTGTTTCAGGATTTTTGGAAACTGATCCCTTAAGTAGGGGATGACAAAACGGACCAAAATTAATTATACAGAGTGATCTTTATTACGTTGTTTTGTGTTAGACACTTTATACTAATTCTAACTCGCATGGATGGACTTTTAATGATAAAAAATTAAAATCTTAATGTTGAAATGTCGTGACATGTTTAGTTGTCTAACTCTTATTGCTTATTCCCTTATGATATTTGCCTTTCATAAGTTTGGCTTTAATAAACAAATCGTGAAGCCCACGTGAGCAAAGCCGCGAACAAAGCTAGTAGGTAATAAAATAAAATTCATTTAATTCAAATAACTTCAACTCATATAGGAACTTATTTATTACCTCTTTATCTTCTATATCGGTATCCATACATCAATATATATATTATTAAAGAAAGGTAAAGTTTGTGATTTTGTTTTTTTGTTTGTCGGGGATAACCTCTATAGCTCTATACTCTACAATGGTCCGATTCTAAAATATTTTACGTATAGAATGCTTCATTAATTTCGGGTAACGTAGGCTATATATTATTTTAATAAAGAATAGTTTTCGGTTCGTAAAACTTGTAAATCAAGTCGGAAGAAAAAGCGTGATAAGCTTAAAATAATGTCTACTACTAAAATATATGTCATAAATTAATAAAATGAAGTCTATCTTTTTAGTAAAGCTACAGTAATGTTATATATTAACACTAATATTAAAAAGAGGTGAACGTTTATTTGGATGAAGAGGTAATACCTATCCGTAACTACCAAAACGATTTCAAAAATTGTCTTCTTTTAAAATATTACGAAACCGAAAATAAGTCAAAAGTTATAATTTTTTTAACTCTGATAAGGTAAATTTTAGTGCCTGCCACAACATTGTGTAATTACTTACTTTATAGAGTTTAATTTAATATCTTAATTTGCGTAGTAAACTTTAAGTGAAAAGAACCATGACAATGTCCTATACCAACTTTTTTTTTATTGTCCACAGGTAAGCATTGGCGTCCTGATGTAAGGTAAAGTACGATATGGCCAAAGGTGGAAGTGTACTTCATCTGGCATCCTTTACTGCTGATTTACTGGCCTTATATCTAACATTTGAAACACTACAATGCCACTAACATTGATGTTAAAGCGATATATTCAGATGAGATGGCTGTAACTATACTCTAGCCAAACTCAATAAAGAATAAATGTAAACAAACTAAAATAGGGTCATCACAAATCTGGGCAATTTTTTTTTTGTGTTTTTCGTATTTACTTGATTACTGCATTTTACATAAAAGATATAGCAAGACTTATTATTCTCACTACACATTTCACTTAAATCAGTCGCTTACCGTCGGTAAAAACGTTATAATACGAAGAAGGTATAAAAAACGTCAATTATTTTCACTTCTTAACCCTATTAAACAAATGTCATTACTAAAATTGAGGTATTCTAAACAATTCCGTTAATATAAACTAGCATTCCAAATGAAGATGACACTAGCATCCTTAAGGGGTCGATTATCTTGACTACCTCTGAAATCTGCAGCGTAAACAGTGCATTTGCAATGCAAAACAAACATTCATGAACAAATTGAATTGACGTTAAAGAAAATTGGATTGTAACAGCAGTTGATTAATTTACATATGAAATAAATTATTGAATATTCAAGTGCAGTTTTTTTAATTTTTCATACAATATTTAATTTAAATAAATCTTTTACGTAAAATATTTCCTGTTGACCAACTGGAAAAGGTTGTCAATACATGCCTGTCGCTGGTTGCTTGGCAACGGTTTGTTGCAGAATGCGGAAACTAGGAACTAGCCTTTGGGAAATAACAATCAATTAAGATGTAGTTTTTCAATATTTGTATACAAAACAAGAAAACAAGACAAACCAGGATGAAAAAATAGAATAGAAGGGAATAGACAATATTTATTTACAAACACACATACATAGTAAACAATTTAAATTAACTAGAATAAATAATATTTTTTTCTCCTTTTATTATTTTAAGTTTTTATTTTTTTCATATTGTAATCTATTCTTCTAGTCAAGTCATTTTATTTGATACTCATATTGAAGGGGTTGTGAAAAGAAAAAAATTAACCTGCCATTTTGTTGGTGGCCATGTTGGATTTTCATTTTATTTTCATAAAGAATTATTCTACTAATCAAGCCCTTTCATTTGATACTCATATTGAAGTAGTAGTGATAAAATATATGTAACCCGCCTTTATGTAGCGGCAGCCATTTTGTATTTACAATGATACCGAAAATATTGAATTATATTGTCATCAGAACTAAAAGTGTGTACCAAATTTAAGATCAATCCGTCAACAGGAAGGGGGTCAAATTGCAATTATTAGATGGGATCCAAACAAATAAACAGACAGGGCAAGCCAAATAAAACCGTTTGAAAATAGTAGAAATGGAATTGTTTCATTTCATTGATCATCAGTTAGAATTCAGTAGTTCCTAACCTTTTCAATATTGTAGAAAATTGTTACGCCTGTGATCTATGTGGAAAACTGATTTTACCCCGCCTTCAAAATGTTATCAAAACAAACAATACAAGCAAATACAAACATTTTAATCATAAATTGCACAACAGCCTTACAATTTTAACGTATTTATACGTATAAACTTTGGATTAATAATACTTAGTTACATTTACAGTAGTGAAACTAATCCTAACAAAAAAAACTAGTGAATGTTGGCTCGGTGTGAAAGTTGGTATTGTTTTGCATACACAAGTTTTTTAATGTTAGGTTTAGTTTCACTTAAAGCGCATCTCAAGTCTATAAGATATAAGTTAAGGATAAGAAGGATATAAGATTTCTAGCCTTTGTTTTCAGTGTTTCTAAAGTAGAAAAACCACTCTCACATTTGTAGATGGTGGCAAATGATATTAGCATTTTTAAAGCTCTGTAAGCTAAAACAGGATATTCGGCACCTGCTTTGAGCCAAAATGTGCTGAGATCATAATTCTGAAATTCTACTTTCGAAGTACTATTCTCGCGTAATCCAAGAAATTCCACCTTTGCCGCCACATCTTCGTCTCGAATAATATCCAAGAGAAAAACGGTCTTAATATCCAAGAGTTCGACTGAAGATTATCCAAGTCAGGAAAATACTGCTTCAGTGAATCTATTACTGCAGATAAATGATGAATCACAGATTTCGTTTGGTTCGGTATTTACCAATTGCTAACACAGTTGTGTAAAGATCGACACATCACCTGCTTGCACTCTGCGTTGGTAAAGTTCCAATTTACGCACAAAACTAGCAACTTTATCCTGCGCTGTTAAAATATTCGTCATATTCTCTTGCAAGGAGAGATTAAGACCTTTAATTTCACTGAAAAAATCAGCAAGATACGCCAGCATTTCAACAAATGTTTTATCTTTTATTTTTGAGAAAAAATCTTTTTCTTTTTGTGTTGTCTGTTTTTCCAAAGATAATCCTATTTCTTCACGGATTTATGTTCAAAAATTGCCGCCATTTTGCTAAAAATAACGAAAGCACTGTTGGGGTTCGCACGTGAAAATTAGCCCTGCCACACCAGGCTTGCAGGGATTGCAAGAGTTGTAATAGTAGTGTAACCATAGAGAGGAAAGGAGCGTCCAATGCTACTGGAAAACGGTATTATGCTTGGTGCGGCGTCATTATTTCGTCAAGCACATGCGCAGACTGGCGCTCCTTCACACATAGACACTAAATGGTTAGTCGGGAATGACACCTAACAGAGAGATGACGTCTTGGATGGTGTAAAGTTGCGTTCAGTTAGTGATAGAAGCGTGTAGTTTTCCTGTATGCGAAATAGCTAAGCGTACCGTCATTTTGTACTCGCACTATGACGTATAGACAAGAAGGAAGATTAAGAAAGTTATCACCTGAACTCAGATATATCACTATATGTTCGAGATAGATTGGGTAATCAACCAGTGTCATCTGATCGACATTACAAATGTGACCTGTATTTTTGTACCTAAGTGTATGTTAAAAGTTTAATCATGAGATTTTCTTTATTTTATTTAATGTAGCGCCGCACGGGCGTGTTTCCCTGGCAGACCTTTGATTGTCGTTAAGCTAACAATTTGCATTAAAAACATTCAGATATTACACTCGTTATTTATTTGCTTTATTTTTAATGATCTTATATCGAAAAGTAAAGTAATTTAAAACTTAAAGCAGGGACTCATACACAATGAAAGTTTTAAGACAAACACGAGTACCTACATACACGCTGTCACGCACACAATTAGCGTAAAAAAATATAACGTAACTTTATTGTTTTTAATTCTCATATCAGTTGAAAGATTGATTTGCAATTGTTTGTGACTTCGCTGATTACTTAATTTTATTTTGTCACTGTCTACGATCACAATAATACTTTAAATTGGTTAACCTATTATTAGCCTCACCATTAGTTACATACAATAAGAACTATTTTTAGGATCATGTTGTTGATTTACTTAAATAAATGAATAAGTTAATCTCAGGGCTCTTTTTTGCGCGATGTTTGTTGGAAATGCTCTTTTTAGACGTGTATATAATCAAAATTATAACAGTTTTTCTATGAAGTTTTTCGAAGTCTCAGTTATCAAGGAGATAGGATGTAAAATTCTGGGTGCAAGATGCAAGTGTTATCCGTGTTGCACCTGCACCAGGAAACTATAAAACGTAATACAACGCACAAAGTAAACAAATTACCACGTGGCCAAAACGTGCCGTATGTAGGTATTATACTACTACCGATACATAATCAATAAACTCTACACGAAGCCTAGCATTGTCTCACTTGCACTTCATGAACACTGAATCAGTTAGAACTACTCTGATGCTGAAGGAGTGAGTGAAAAGGTTGCGGAAAGTTATGAATGGAGTCGGTATTGGGTTGGTATGCCTACATAAGATAGGAATTATAGGATTAGTTGTCTCAAGACCGTTAGTCGGTAACACTCTCCAATAAGCAGTAGGCCAGCATGAAGTGCTTCGGTATGTTCACATCCCCCCTCACAAACATCCCCATGTTTTCTTTATGTTGATGCGAAATGATAAAAGTCTATCAATAATACAATAATTAAAGGTCAATCACGGAATGAGGGTTGACTGAAATGAGTCATAAATTAAAAATAGATATCTGACATTATTCCTTTCCAATTTAGATAATATTATTTTATTTTTTAGCTCTGTTTTTTATAAAGTGGAGTAGAAGAAAGCAATTGCAACGCTGAAACATACAGCAATACTGCACTGCCCCCCAATTCTGCTATTTATTTTGATCTGAATCGGATCTGAAACGCTAATAATAGTTTCAACGTTTTCGCTATTCTACTAACTACAAAATAAACTCTATAGTTTCGTAGTTAGCAGAATAATAAACGTTGAAACTGATTCAACGTTCTGCTTTCCAGATTCGTTTCAGAGATGCAACTTCAGATATGCAACTGCAATTCTGTATTGCAAATTTCCTGCACCATCACTAGGATCGCATAAGGAAGCAAGAGTTTACAGGCTCGTTCCCATGTGTTCGAAATACATAGGTACGTACTAGGTAGGTAATACACAGACTAAGATGAGTCTGTATTCTAGAAAATCAATACTGCGCGTAGATTCAGTCCTTGTTGCACTGCATTCGATCACCGTCAATCTGTCCCCCTCTTACATCCCAATTATTGTAGATTCGCACGTGAAAGATAGAAGATATTGTACTTCTCTATCGGACGTTGGAAGCTGTTGCCGGTCGTTTCAGCAAGCCTGGTGGAATATATCCATTCCATGACGTAGCAGATTATATTCAAATTATGAAACAGATATTCTACGTTGCGTTGTGAATGCGTTAAGTTTTCCTCATATTTTTCTTATTCTTTCTTCGAAGCTACATATTTACGATATGTTTTTATTTGAATAACATAACATATAATTATATCAGAGAAATAAGGCCCTAGCATGTAAAAAAAAATTCAGGCTAGTTTTTTTTTTACTTTTCCTGACACAAAAATTGTAATATTTTTAAGAGCGGCCTCTCTGTCGGCTCTTTTGAATGAAACTAGGGGCACGTGTAAGCGGTGAAGGCATTGAAGCCTCACTGTTTCGGCTCCTCTGAATTGAAACTACCAAAAGTGCTTTATTTTTCTTTTTAATCGACATGTCTTTTGGCGTTTTTCTTGAAAACTAGCGTATAAACATTTTAGTTTTTTTCATAAAAATAGTTTATATATGCAGTTGTGGAATTTATCCTCAAAATATTTGCAGTTGATAAAATGTGACCTTATATAACATTCGTTTGTTATGCTTCAACTACGTTGCACTAACTTAGTTTCATGTTGCATTTGAAGTTACGTTGTTACTCTCAGGAGACTCGCAAGACGTATCTTCATTTAAAGTCGGAACTACTTATTAATGTAGTGATATAAAAAATACTTTGATTATAGTTAAAATATTTACGGCGCAATCCAACGAAAGGTATATTCGTCGCACTCCACACTAGGGTGTCATAAAAGGGGTTACTTGCAAGCACTGACCCAGACAGACAGACGTATTACTCGTAGTAGGTCACGCGGGAATGCTAGATATCGATTCTCTGCGTCTAGACAGTTGGCAAAATTCTTGAATATGGTAAGGTGAAGTTTATTTGTTCTTTTTGTTTTGTTTTACCATTGAAAATGGTTATCAGATGCAAATCGCCTGAGTTGTATTTTTGGCCATAGCTCCGAGGATTTTGGGAGAATTGAAATGGAAATAGTACCAAGAGTTGAGGAATTTATCGAGACACGCGTTTGAGTTTTGAAAATCGGCAGGAAACTTTATAGAAATTTTGAAAAATGTTAAAGAAATCGCGTTTTTTGGGGGGTGTTTGTATGCTACATTGTAAATATTTAAAAAACCGACTTAAGAAAAAATGAATAAAAGGGTCCTAGGGTATAAGTTTAGCTACAAAATGGCGACAAAAAATTTAAAATCGTTTAATAATTGTGTTAATAGGTGGTCCCTTTTGATTTAGTATTGTAGAAAAACGGGTATTTCCGTATATAAAAAGTGAGGTAGCTTCTTTGATTATTGACCGATCGTCATGGTAATGGTGTTAAAAAATGCGGATGCAGGCGAGAAGTGCATTCAAGTTTGATTTGTGTTATTTAAAATAAAATGTTATTTTTTCTAAATCGTTGTATCTTGCGGGGACTGAAAAATCTGTGAATTTTTTTTTCGTCTTTTCCACTCTTTTCTTTTTTTAGTTTAGTGATATTAAAGTAACCGCTTTTTATCTCTTGGAGGATAAGTTAAGGACAGTCAGTAACTCTAGCTTAATAACCGAACTAACGTCATAATCATTTTATTTTTTAATTAAAATAGCAAACGATGGTGTTAGCTTGACCAGCCCCAAAGAAATAATAAAGTTTTTGTACGAGTATGACCCGCAATGGCGTTTACAGAGTAGGGACGCGTCCTCCGAGTGGCAGAGAAATGGGGGTAATAAAAGAAGCATCTGTTACCACACTAGCGGCCCACTCGCGATTTCGTTCGCTTGAGTGAACACCCGTATCCTAAAGAAACGGATAGGAGCGTCACCTACAGGGTCCAATTGGGAATCGAAACAATTAAGAGACCTACTCAAACACACACAAACAACTGGAAATATACATAAAAAGATGAAATAAAAGACGTCTAAAGTTTAACATTACTTTTATTGCATTTTTTAATCGTAAAAGCACTTAGTGTGAGCTAACTAAAAAACATAGACATATTCGGACGGGGACTTTTTTGTAGACCATTTTATGTTTTACATTTCTTCCGTACACTATTTCGATATATCTTGAACGGTTTAAGCAGCGTAAGCTGAGAAAGCGCTTGAACAGCGAAAATCCTCGAAAGATGTTCTATCAATTAGAAAAAACTGCTCTAAAATTCGTTTAGTGGCTCCTTAGATTAGCCCATCCTATCAGACAAACATAGGCGTTCCGGGACTTTCTTTCAAATGTTATAATATACTATGTAGAGATAGATAATAACATATTAATGTAGAGTGTGGAGTGTTTTATTGCTTTTTAGCCCCCACCACAAGAAAACGGAAAAAATCAAGTTACAATAGCTAGGTGCCACTAGGTTTCAGGCAAATGCTTTGCACCCCGCTGGAAGTTGAACTTGGAAACTTTGGGGACCGGGTAATCTTACCACCAGACAGCAAAGGCGATAAAACAGCTTAAACCACTGACCAAATTCAATCTTCTGTGGTTTAAATACTATACGTGAAAGAAATTATAGTTCTGTGACTGTGATGATATACAGTAAGTACATAGAAACAATCCACGCGCTACTTCTTTGTTTTCTAAATAAATCCAAATTTATAAAGGTCCCTTTATAAATTAATAAAGAAAAACAATGGAGGTTGGTTTCTTGGCTTTCTGTTAGTAAAGATTAGTTGAACCGCAAGCAGATCCAAAATCATCAACCACATAGGATCTGGATGACCAACACATCTTCGTGCCCTTTTAATGACGAAACAAAACAGTGCTGTTCAAAAACTCATAGAAGATTGTGGTAGGTAGCCAGGTAGGTAGACTAAGAAAACGCTTTGTACCAAATAAACCGATCACAATATTTACCCCACTGGGAAGTCAAACTTGGTAACTCCGAGGCCGGTGATCGTAATACTACGTATACGTGACTATACAGCAGAAAACTACTGCTCTGATTGTATAAGTTTTACCTTTCCCCAACAAATATTGAAGACAACATAAGCTATTGTATTTTTAAACTTTATTTTTAATTATAATTAGGTAAACACATTTTATAATTATTTATAATTAGGTAAACACATCAGAAACATCACAACAACGTTACCAACCATATTACGACATTGTAACTATAAACAAAACTCTACTTCAACCACTTTATTAAAAAATTTACAGATTTCGCAGTCTCCGCAAGAATCGGAGCATTGAAAATGAATACTACAATTTACGAAAAAATAACACATTTAATTTGATTTTATTACTCTTATTATTTTTTTATTTATTAACCGATTTTCAAAATTCCAACTTGAATGCACTTCTTGCCTGCATCCGCATCTTTTAACACCATTACCATGACGATCGGTCAATAATCAAAGAAGCTCATCACTTTTTATATACGGAAATACCCGTTTTTCTACAATACCAAATCTAAAGGGACCACCTACTCGTCACAATTATTAACTGATTTTCAAAATTTTTAAACCATTTTGTAGCTAAACTAATACCCTAGAACCCGTTCTTTAATTTTTTCTTAAGTCTGTTTTTTAATGAAATATTTTCAATTTAGTATACAAATACCCCTAAAAAACCCGACTTTTTTTACTTTTTTCAAAATTCCAAAAAAAGTTTTTCGCCGTTTTTGAAAATTCAAACGCTTACACGAGTCTCGATAAATTCCTCAACTTTTGGTACTATTTTCATCTCGATTCTCCCAAAATCCTCGGAGCTATGGCCAAAAATACGTTTCAGGCGTCTGATAAGATAACCATTTTCAATGGTAAAAAGAAGGCATCGTTGGGGTTATCAATAATAAATACTAACTACTAATTGAACGAAGGGGTTTTACTCCAAATTTTGCCCTGCCACACCAGGCTCATAGGAATTGCAAGAGCTATGATAGCCGTGTAACCATAGATTCAAAACTAGCGGGCATTACTTTACACGTGGGCATCAAACTAAGTAAGAGAATTAATTATCTTTCATCTTTACTCAACAAATAATAAACGAAATCCATTTTTATTCTATTTCTATTCTGTAACTGTTTTAAGGTTGTACGTTTTTCACCAAACATTTTGTCTTCTGTGCTATTTTGAATGAATATTGTCTTAGAGAGCTATTTTTATACCGAATTTGTAAATAAGTACCTACTTTTCGGCAACTCCAACGAGAAAATATCCAAAAGAATCACCATCCATCCACCAACCATCTAAAGAAAGTTGTAACTAAACATAATAAGAAAAATTGTTACCAGTTTCAAAATTTGCCGCCATTTCACTTAAAATAACTTAGGCATTATCGGGCTTCACACAAAATTTAGCCCTGCCACACCAGGCTCCTATAAATCGCAAGAGCTTAATAGCGAGGTAACCATGGAGATACATTTACTAGCGTCTGATGCAACTGCATATCGGTAGTTTATACCTTGTGGAACGCCCCTTCTCTGTGGACATGCGCATTCTGGCACGCTTATCCACGTGGGCACCACGTGGGCATTAAACAAAAATGTAGAGTTAAGTATATTTCATCCTTACTCAATAACTAGTAAATAAAATGAAATTTGATTATTTTGTTTATAGACTGCCATAACTGCTTTAAAGTTCTATGTTTGTCACCAACTTTTTTATTCAGTACTTATTCAGAATAAAATTTCATTGCAAGTTATATTTTGAAACAAAATTTGTATTACGTATTTTAGGCAATTTCTGTAGTATTAGAAATAATACAAAACAACAATATTGAAATAACGTTACTAACCACCTAAAGAAAGTTAACTTTATGAATAATATATTATTTATTACACTCGCTCCGTTTCAAAAATTGCCGCCTTATCTGAAAATTTAAAGTACTGTCGGGGTTTGCACAAAATTTAGCCCTGCCACACCAGGCTCACAGGAATCGCAAGAGCCACAATAGTAGTGTAACCATGGAGATCAAAGTAGCGTCCGATGCAACAGGTACTATTTGTGTCGTCTTATTTTCTACAGTGGACATGCGCATTACCGCTATGCCTCTTTCGTTACCAGTTTCAAAAATTGCCGCCATTTTA
Source organism: Eudonia mercurella (assembly GCA_963082485.1). Classification (NCBI taxonomy): domain Eukaryota; kingdom Metazoa; phylum Arthropoda; class Insecta; order Lepidoptera; family Crambidae; genus Eudonia; species Eudonia mercurella. The sequence goes on from OY720022.1 coordinate 5,379,236, forward strand.
CCAAAAATATCGGAAGCGCTGTCGGGGTTCGCACAAAATTTAGCCACCACAGAACATATTATGTTCTGTGTGCATAATGGTGTATCGTAGGTAGTTTATGCTATTGTGACGTCTCATTTTCTACAGCGCATATGCGCTAACCGCTATGATTCTTTCGTTACCCGATTCAAAAATTGCCACCATTTTACTAAAAATATCGAAAACAGTGCCACGTCACCTTTCAATTTCTCTCAAGAAGTCCGCGTAAGGACTTAGTAAAGCCCCACATCTTTATTGAGATACTCGAGGAATTGGGGGTATATCATTTCTCACTTCTCATTTCTATTATCATTCATCATCATCATACTGAAAGGAAATATTGTGTATTTATATATTACTTGTAAGAAAAATTACTTTGACACTAGCTAAATGTGCTAATCGCACGAAGCCATCAACTAAAGGAAAAACAATAAAAAATACCTTAAGGCGAAGGGTAAGGCCCACTAGCGCCACCAATTGATAATTTGACAATTACTAACGGAGCGGATCTTTTTTTAAACATTGCGTACCGTCTGACAACAGGAAAGCATCCATAGTATTTATTTAATAATTGTGCACTAATTTTTGTTGCGTGGTTTATTCACAAAACGGGCTATCGCATTTATTCACAAACAATGGCCACTGTTGGTGTTAGCGAATGAATACAAAAACAAACCTAAAAGTAGTGCACATTTATTAAATAATAGATGTTTGCCTAGTGTCGGAAGGTCCGCAATGTTTGAAAATAAATCCAGTTTAGCAGTTATCAAATTAAATCCATTAGCGGCGCTAGTGTGCCTTGCCCTTCGCCTTAATACATGCATTTATTTGCCTTACGTCTAAATGCTATCCTGAGGCTGGGTCCATGCAGATTTCATAGTGCATATTTTTACGTTGCAAATGTACTAGGAACCCATAAAAGGACAGGAGACAGCCAATCGGCACAGACATACAAGAGTAAGCACACAATAACAACACGTGCACACTGCAAATACCAGCTAAAAGCATCAGTCGGAAGAACAGCGCAGCGCCGGCCGGCCGGCCATTTGTGGATATTACTATCCCTGTTTGGTGCCGGGGATAAAGAATTACACCACCCCATCTCTTCCCGTGGGTGTCGTTAAAGCCGACTCAGGGAATATTCCAGAGGATGGGCAGCAGCATCTCTCTGAGGTTAACTCTCAACTTACTGCGAACGCCGACCTGCCTGCCAAGCGTGGCGATTATGGCAAATCCCCTCATGTATCCATGGGGAACCTTTGTCCAGCAGTGGACGTTTTCTGGCTGAGATGATGAGATGATGAACATATTTTAATGATGAATAATATTGATTTCCAAATCCTAAGGTTCAAAACTAAAAGCATAATTCTGCGTTAATTACATAGCATTGCACTTACCAGCCTTCTAAGTCACGTTCTTTTCTATTTTATTACATTTATTTTATTTTTTAATTTCTATTTATTTGGTCTTTCCACCTTCTTCTTCTACTGCTAGTTTTTAACATTTGGTAGATCGTAATATTTTATTACCTAGTCTTTGAACACGAGTTGAACTAATACATTTACTTTTACATTTTAATACATACTTTGGATAGATGGCGCACTGTGCCGCTATTAGCACAAAAAATTTAATAGCAGTGATAAAATTCAGCGCTTATGTCAGCCTTCCCCGTAGCATAGCGGTCAGTGCAGCCGCCCGAATTGCGGAAGACCCAGGTTCGATTCTTGGCTGGGTCGGGTAGGCGTTTAATTTTTTCACTGTATTTTATAAATTTTATAAATATTTAATTTAGCTTCAGTGCAGCAATTAGCACTTAAAAATAAAAAGTAAAATAGCGTTGTGTTATCAAATTTGTGGTATTTTATCTGCAAAGATGAATCTGCGTAGCCATTGGTTGCAATGACCGTTGGATAGATGGCGCACTGTACCGCTATTAGCACAAAAATTTAAAAAGCAGTGACAAAGTTCAGTGCTTACGTCAGCCTTCCCGGTAGAATAGCGGTCAGTGCAGCCACCGCCCGGATTGCGAAAGACCCAGGTTCGATTCCTGGTTGGTTTATTAAATTTATAAATATTTAATAAAAAATTTTTCTACATTAGCTATGAGCATTTGTGTATAACCTGATATTTAAAGCGTTACTGTCTTATGACTCTTTTGCTGATCGTGCTTAAATAAGCACGATCGTGCTAAATAGCATAGAAATATAAAAAATAATGTCAGTTGACAAGGAGATGCTTAGAGCATTAAATGCTCTAAGAGGAGATGTTTCGCCGTTTCGGCCTACAAATTAATATAAAATAACAAGAGTGACAAATTTGTTTAAGATACTCTTAAAAATTAAGAAGAAGAAGAAATTAGCATCAACACACATACATAATAAAGAAAAAATTAATGAGATAGCAAATTACGTGATACGAGTAGTGTAAACAATCACGTGAATAATGAATAATTTAAATATAAATGCATCTTATTGAATAACTACATGTTATTAATTAATTATTGATTAGATTTATATTAAATGAAGAGAAAGTAAGTAAATAAATAGCCTACACGCTGCCAATTGCGGGTAGGGATTCCAAAACCGGGCTATGTATCGATTATTCCAAAACATACTTTGCCCGTCTTGAGTATTGAACCCAGGACCACCGGACATTGGGTATATGCTTTGTTACTCAGTTTCTGTGGCGTTGTCACCATATTTTTTTTAAATTCAATAAAAAAATTAAAAATACAATAAAGGTGATAATGGTGGAACCCATGATAAATAAAGTAACCGATAAAAAAAATCGCAAGTACGAGGTCTGAGATTGCATTCCTTTGAAGAAACACTGCAGTCCGTAAATGACTGTGAAAACAGACATTTACTCCTTTGATTTCTGCATTCCTAGTGGCCCATGTTTGTCCGTGATACCGTTGCCAGGATACGCGGCCTAAAAAACGACCAAATTACTTAGAGCTACCCCCTGCTACCCGCTTTCCCACCTCAACCCTGGTCGCTCTGAAAGCTTTACTTATCATTGGTTGCTACGCAGGTATCGGTACAGCCCACAGGTCGCATGAAATTGGTTTATAGACCTACAAATAGGCCTGCTTGTAAGTGGTGGTACATTGTGTTGGATTGCATGTGCCGAATGAAAGTAGAACTTAGTATTCCTACACGTCAGTACTATTTTCTAGTACCTACTTAGTACTATTTTTAATGCAATAAAAATATAAGTTAGCAATGTCATATAGTTTTATTTTTGTAATGACACATTTATTTTGTGTTCACAACTTCTGTTGCTTATTTTGTAGGCACTATAGATTAAATTACAATGTAAAAGCCAAAATATTCTAAGTTCATGTCAAAACATAAATTTTTATTTTGTTTTTTTTAATTTATTTTAAAGTTACAACTTCGTGCTAACCTCACCGCATTTAGACAGCTTCAATTTAATTTTTCTTACAAGCTATGTAATAAATAAACAATTTAGTTTGTAATAGATGTAATAGACCCCTCACGCAGAATTCTTGAGAGAATTTAAAAAACTGACGTTGGACTATTTTGTTTCATTTGCCAACACTCATGCACACTCATGAACTAATCCACCATTATTTCACATTCATATTCGACATAAAACACATTTTAGAAATTAAACAAATCCGCAGATATTATTCTTCACTTTCCCGCCAAGAAGTCAAAACACAACTTTATAGTATAGAAATATAAAAAAATACGAGCGAGCCTTACAGTAGTCGCATATGATGTGTAACATTTGACATCTCACCTTAGTAATAAGCAATTTTAACATTATATTCTGAAAAATAAATAATAATATAAAAATAATATACATATAAATAAATAAATAATATTTTCGGCCTATGTCCAGCAGTGGACTAAGATAGGCCGATGATGATGATGATGACGATTCTGAAAAAAAAAAGGATCAGGTATTACATCATTTTATAACTATAAAAGAAATGCAGTAAATACTCATTAGAAGACATTTGATATACCAAAATGACCTCTGATAGTATAATAGGATTCATAATATCGATATTAAATTTACAAAATGGCGCGCGCTTGCGCGCTTCCCCGACTTCCTGTTACACTATTACACATACTTCCGTCCCATTTCACGAAATCACTCCCACAAATTGCTTTTATAGAAGGCGAGCGGTAAAGATGTTAGACATCAAAAGTCACTATTAGAATTATTGCTATGATGATTCTTCGCTTGTGATACAAACTTTATCTACACCTTCATGGTACAAACAACTATGTTTGGTCTGTGGTGCAAAGTGAAATTTGGGAACGACGAAGTGACGTCACTAAACGACTGCGATTGTACCAGGAGCCCATAAGGATGCAGGAACTATGTAGTACAAAACTCACGGCATCACACTCGCAAAGGTCTTGTTGCTAAACTTTGCAATGTGTATGGCGGGATTTTGGAACGGTTCATGTTTTTTAAGCTGCCAGTATCATTCAAATAGTAATGAGTTTTATCAAGGTTTTATTATTAGCCGACTGCTTATTTTTGTTATTTTTCTGGATCTAAGGTAATGTCCAGATATAACTATAGATATAATTTGCGAATGACCGACTGAGTCCTTACATAAATAAATAAATATTTATTCGTCCAACTTCTCAAAGTGCTTAAAATCACTTCTCAAAGTGCTTAAAATCTTCATAGATGACTGGCTAGTCTTTATTTACAGTTTCAAGAACTGGTTTGTTATGACCGTATATCCACTTACCTTATCTACTCAGAACAAGTTTGAATTTCATAGATGAAATATAACTCGAATTTTTATATCTGTTACTTGAAATGGGATTCTGTTTGTTTGTTATTCAACTGCAAATGACGTAGCATTAACGTCGCACCTATACTAGGAGACCATAAGGATGTAAGAGACATAGTAACAGCCTTAAAGCGTTTTTTTAAGTTTAAAATTAAACATAGGTACTATTGAGGCTGTTTGCAGAAAGTCTTTTGGATAAGAGTCATAATGGCTCGATGAGAAGCTAGATGGAGTCGACGGAGACGGACAATTCATATCTATTGAAAATGAAGAAAAAATATTTAATAATGCATAATTTTTCTTGGATTAATTATTGTGTTTTAACTAAACTTTTACGTTTTAATAAAACTTAACTAAATATTATTTAGTTTTGTCCCTACAATTTATTGTAACTATAATTGTAATTGCCTTAAAACTTTCTTACTAATCTAAATTTGTATTAAGGCTTTTCTTTTGAAGGCTTGATTAAAAGTAAATACAAAATTCAAAATAAGAAATTAAACCTAAATCTAACTTATTAAAACAAAAATTTTGAGACCATTTGTGATCATTGACTAATGATAGTTTAATAAATTACAGTATCATTGCAGAAACGAGATGCAGCAGCAGCGGCTTGCGCGTTCCGGTTAAGCAAAGTCTGCGGATGGGTGACCATATTAAATTATTTTAAACTCCTCCGTGTTTCAGGAAGCACGTTTAACCGTTAAAAACTGTTGGTTAAAACAACACATTGGACGGTGTTTATCAGTTATCACAGATTCACAGACCAATGTTTGCTTTGTAATGAATATTTACCCGCCAAAATGGTCGAAATACGCCCGTTATTAACAATTATATAATGTTTATACAGGTTCTTCTTCTTTTTTAGGGTTTCGTAATAAACAAGGAAGGAACCCTTATAGTTTCGCTATGTCTGTCTGTCCGTGCCCAGCCTAGGTCATAGACCCTTAGTACTAGAAAGCTGTAATTTGGCATGGATATACATTTTAATAACGCCGACAAATGGGTAAAGTAAAATTTTAAAAACATTTTTTTCTAGGTTACCTCCCCTACACGTGAAGTGGGGATGTAATTTTTTTCTTGTCTACCCCATAGTGTAGGATGTCGTTAGATAGCAATTTCAAAAATATTACGGGTTTGTGAAAACAGTTTCTTGATTGAGGCATCCGTTTGTGAACTATTAAGTTTTAAAGTGCAACATTTTGTTAGAGTCAAGTCCCCCCCCTAGTGCCAGCCAAATTGTTGTTTTTGGATATGTGAAAAAAATCACGGTACTTGTATATTATGACGAAGTTAAAAGGAAAACTATCACAGCTAAGTAGGCTTTACAAGTTTACGAGTAACAGTCGACCAACTTATAAACTACTTGGTACTTGGCGCAGTACAAATTCCTCATTGGGAGCTACTTAAATAACGTTGTCAGGTGTGTGAAACCGGTAGTATCTACATTTATTTATATGAGCCATCGATCGTTAAATAAATGTTCATAAAAGCCCTCTTCTCAGAGTCCGAATTATTGAGATGGGCTACGGAACCCTACACTGCGCGTGGCCCGACACGCACTTGGCCGGTTTTTTTTTGTTTACTTTTATCTGTAATTTTGTTTTTTTTGAGATTTCACGCATACTTCAATTTCTATCTATAAAACATTTTCATTAGATCAGAGGTTACAATTGATTGTTTTCTTTTGAGAGGGGGGCATGTAGCCTGTAATACAGGTCAACCTAACGCAGGCAACAGTAGTCGCATCTTCAGTATTTAATAAGCAACTGTGCCTTTTGTTTTTCCGTTACTTTTGAATATTGAAACTGTGAAATATACAATTTCAGCAATTAACATTTATTTTATTTTATTTTATGATTATCTTTTTGCATTATTTCTCTATAATATGAACTTATAGTGTGCCAAATCTCAATCTCTTTCGTGCGCACAATGAGCTGAAAAAGGGGGGTTTAAAGTTTTTTCTTTACGTATTAATATAGAGATGTTGGTTTATGTTTACATATATGGGTATTTATAACTAAATTATGCACAAATTTTGCTGCGAACAAATTACAATACGTACGAAAAATTTATGAAACTAAATTACGTGTCTAACTCCGAAGTTTTACAAACTAAACACTATTATGATTACACTCTTGCTATTATGAATAACGTCTTTATTATCTTTATTATCGTCATTACTATTTTTATGGCCCCTTTTCTGTAATCAATCTTTAATTGTTTAACTCATAGGTTCGTCTTAAATAACAACATAGCAAAAGCCTTCCATGCTAGCCCAATGCGGATTGGTAAGTGTTAACGACTTCCAGTCTATATACCTACTCATAGCTATAGAATAAGAATGCCCCACACATCCATACCGACTCAATTCAATACTACCCGCATCACTCTCTCTGCGACCTTTCGGTCACTCGTTAAGCAATAACTGATTCAGCGTTCATAAAGTGCAAGTGAGACAAAGCTAGGATTTTCGTGGTCCCCACGTAGTACCTGTTGATTTTCTACCGATATCTAATACCACTGCTTTGATACCTACATAAACCTGCCTACCTGACTTTGACTTTGACTTTGTCTTTGCCTTTGGCTTACTTACTAAAATTTAGTGCAGAGTCAGTCAAAATGCAGCATGGATTGCCTTGCAGCGATGGATTACCTAGAGCAGGAAAATGTAGATCAAGCTGTATTCATACTAGGAACTCAGAAAGATGCAGAAGGTACAATTTCACAGATATTACAGATGGCACACTGCAATCAGTACCTATTACTAGTACCCAAAAGCACCTGTCAAAACCACGGCGCTAGTGGCGTTGCAGCTTTCAGTAGAACTAACATTGTATCTACTAGGTTTTAAACATCAATCGTGCCATCTGTTGGATAGCGTAGAGATATTTATTATCAATGATGACTAGTTAAGGTTCAAAGCACGTCCAAAGTCCACTAGTGAGCAGCTGACAAATACTACAACTATAGATGTTGTAAAGCGGAACAATACAAAAATAATAAATCTCTTGTCATCTAATGTTTGCGTTTTCTTTGTTCGTTGTTATTAAATCTCAGCTCCAACTAAAGTTGGGGGCTGGCTGTGTGACCACAGTAATATAAAAAAATACTTATGAAAATTATTGACGGTATAAAAATTACAGATCAATTGTGTGTAAACCCTGTAAAGGTTCGGAGCGTGACGATAATTTTAAAAAACCCTATGTTAATTAAACACGAGAAAAAATCGTGTTATAAGTATTATTTTTAAACATAAAAAATATGTCAAGCCAAGTTTTAACTAACAGAGCTGGCGAGCAGCACCGTGTGTAATATTACACGAGCCATTTTTGACCCCCTTAAAACACAAAAACTATTTCACGTAAACATGTCAAATTTGGCTCATATAAGAAAGCTGTAAGTTCTTATTTTATTCTTCCGGAAATTTAGCTGGCTGGTAGAAAAACTTTAGAAAATAAAGCTTAATGAACAGATATATTCAAAGCAATGATGTGAAAATTTATAATAGTAATAAACTTTCGTTTTCAAAGCCTCCCTTGAGTAGTAAAGGTTGGTCGATATCTTCTCCTCTCCTCTGATCAGTGCAATAGCGGATGTGCAACGGGGGTGGGGGTGTGGGGGTGTAAGGGTGGGTATTGCCCCGCCCATATTTCACAGACTAGCTACCTGTCTAATGACTATGCGCTCCTGGTACCAATCTAGCGAATATTCCAGGCACATCCCTGAGCAGCATCACAACTTCCACTCTGAAAATATCTGAATGGAATGGTTACATTTTTTCGGATTACTAGCCTTTTAAGCAAAACTTGTATTTTTAACTATGGTATATTTTAACTATACTAACTACACACAAACCGATTATTTTTCCAAGTAGCGTTATTAAGTACTAGCACTTTACTCGTGACTTCGTCCACGTGGATTGAAGATGTTAAACATAACCTTTTTTTTAAATAAAATATAGCCTATGTTACCCGCAAGGAATGTAAGTAGTATTTTATTAGTGAAAGAATTTTGGAGTTGGACCAGTAGTTCCGGAGATTACCCTCCGCAAACAAACAAACAAACAAAGTCACAAACTTTACCTTATTATTAATAGTATAGATTGTGGTGGACCTATACAGAACTTTTACCAAATCTTGTTGTCGTTAGCGAGATCGTATGGTAAATTAAACTCGCATTAGGGACCAAGTTGTGGGAGACAATACTCACCACACAGACGCATACAGTGAAAGCAATAAGTGTAAGCAAAGTAACTCGGTTCGGTTGGTGGTAGGGCTTTTTTGTCCACCTAGCTAGCTACCACCATCTTATCTTAATAAATGCCATAACATCAAAGTTTCTATCAAAGTAGCATTGTTGTATCCCGGCGGCTAGAAATAAGATATCTAGTGCTTCAGTGTAACTTTCGGGAAGCAAGGTATAAAAAGGAAATAAAAATAAAAAAAAACTACAAAATAATGTAAAATAATGTCAAATATAAAAAGAACATGTTTTTGTTAAAAAGATATCTCTTCTTTGTTTAACAAAAAATAACACTCTTCTGGCGTACAAGATTTTACAGAAGTCCAAGCAGAGAGGCTTAAAACATTTGAAAAAAAAAATGCACAGCGCAAACTGCATTTTCAGGAAAATGTTGCACCTATACTAGGTACTCATGAAACTGCAGGAGACACGCAATGGTCAGACGAAACAGTACAAATGTAAGTAAACAAACACACGTGCATACTTCAATTAAAGCACCAATCAGAAAGCATGGCGCTGTGCGGCGTTGCAGTTTAAAGTGGAACTAACATGCGCTAGAATTTCCAACCTCAACCACGGCCACGCCATCTACTTGAATAGTGTAAAGTTAGTTGTCTTCCGCCGATGTCGATGCAAGTTACGTTGGGAAGCTCAAAGCATTCAAACAATAAATAAGACGATCTTCTTTCTGACGCAGCGCACTGCAATCAATACCGACGTAAAAGCACAAGCAAAACACCAGTGAAAGCACAGCGGCGGCGACGACTTATTAAATAGGCGTTGGAATAAATATCATAAAATTTTAAAAAACCCTTAAGAAAAAAAATTGTGTTATTACGTTCGGCGAGAACGCTTCCTATGGCATGAGCACATGCTGCGCGAGCGGCGCACAAACTGACCATTTCTCGTGGGGTCGCCAGAGTGGAACAAATTTTTGGTATAGACGATAAGATTGAGGGACAAATAATCTTTATTACTGTGTTGTCATTTGTATAAAAGTACACTTTGTTTATAGTAAATTCAAGAAAATAAATTATACCTACGTAATATATATTACGTAGGTAGGTATGCAAATTTGGGGGGGGGGGGGGCGTTAATAGCTGCATTTACCTTATTACGTATAACCTTCCCGCCTTTTCTCTTTCTCAATTGTTATTTCTTATTGCTTTTAGCTATCTATGCATAATTACTGGGTCAAGAATATTTTAACATTATTTACCTGTGTTGGTGCTCGTTGGTTGCGTTGCGTTGCGATAGTCTCCAATATGCCAAAAACATAGATAAGATATGGGAATAGCACATGTCTAAACAAAAGCTGCTAGCAAGTGGATAGCAATTTCAATGTAGTCACTTCGCAGCGCGGTCATCGCAAGTTGTACAAACTGCAATTCTTATTTTGTAAATAAAGCATTAAAGCTTTCATGTTCACATTTGAAAACGTCTTATCCTATCCATCTGCAATTAGCATATCTTTTTTATACTGTAGTTACTTAACTACAGTATAAAAAAGATATGCTAATTGCCACATTGCATTGCAATTTTGTTTTTCTTTATGGGCCAAGTGGCCCATAAAGAAAAACAAAAATTGGTTACAGTATAAATTTAACTTGATGAAGTACGACCATGAAGAATTCATTGAAAGGTATGTTTTAATTATATTATCTGAAGCTACACAATTTTTCATTAGTTTTTGGTATTAAATCGTTTCAGTGACACAAAGTAAAACTAACCGAAATAGTTGGTCTTCTATAATCTGTGCCTATGATTATTTTGCTGTAGTCCTGCATCTTGAAAAAGCTACTAGCGGTTTGTGCAGTTGCATTGGTTTGTCTTGGCCATTCAACAAAATAACCCGCACAGTCATGAGTCTATGGTAGAAATTTCAAACAGTTCCAATCAACTCCTACTCCATATGTAGCCTTGGTGCTGATACAAAATATTATCCTTATGCCGTAACCATGGAAACGGCTCTAAAAGCTCCTGCGGTTTCTGCTGCTTTAGTGTGACCGGGCAAAAATATATATATTCATTGCATAGGTAACCAGTAGTTTACTTCTCTATTTAATTCAGTAAATTCACCTCTCTATCAGTTATGCTAACCCGGTACCGGAGAACGGGAAAATGAAACTATTGATAGGATACAGTCGCGTCACTGGCAGAATAAAACAGCCTTCAGGACCAGGTCTTACTGTCAAACCCCATAACTCGTGACTAGAAAATACTCTAAAAAACACAATTTGCTTGGTGTGATTTTAATAAAAGCAAAATTTCATTTATAAAAGAAATAAAAAAGTTTATTTGATTACCTTTAAAAGAACCTTATTACATTTCGATATCCCATACCACATGAGTAAATATCATGTGTCCCATAAAGCCTTCAAACCTATCCCGTCGAATGAACGTACCCTGCTACGCGATCAAGCCTACGAACGTGACAGCCACCATTTCGTAGACTCGTAGATGCTTCTCGTAAATCTTAAATCTGTAGCATAGCCCTATTTCGTAGTCCTTTTAAGGTCCGATTTTTCAATCCTCAGATAAGTTTTATCCAACGAATAATATTGTCAATGTGACAAATTTTCTAAGGAGAATCCTGTCATTATGTTAAAATTATTCAATTAATAAATTTTAACTGAAAGATCAGTTAAAGTTTCCCTTCAGTTAAAATTTAATGAGGATAAGAATTCTGAGGATTGAAATATTGGGCCTAAATAAGACAACTAATTGTTTTATAAGTTAGCTCACCTAACAAGCGACCGTAACGCAATCACTTCTTTTATTTGAACCACAAGCTATGCTTTTACTAATTAGTAGTTTTACCATTGAAAATGGTTATCAGATGCAAATCGCCTGAGACGTTTTTTTGGCCATAGCTCCGAGGATTTAGGCAGAATCGAGATGGAAATGGTACCAAGAGTTGAAGAATTTATCGAGACACGTGTGAGCGTTTGAATTTTGAAAATCAGATAGAAACTTTTTTTTTAATTTTGATAAATGTAAAAAAAATCGGGTTTTTTTGGGGGGTGTTTGTATACTAAATTGTAAATATTTAAAAAAAAACCAACTTAAGAAAAAATGAAAAAAAGGTCCGAGGGTATTAGTTTAGCTACAAAATGGCGATTTTTTTAAAAATCGGTTAATAATTGTGACCTGTAGGTGGTCTCTTTAGATTTGGTATTGTAGAAAAACGGGTATTTCCGTATATAAAAAGTGATGTAGCTGCAGGCGAGAAGTACATTCAAGTTGGAATTGTGTTATTTAAAATAAAATATTTATATAAAATACAGTGAAAAAATTAAACGCCCACCGGATTGTGGAAGACCCATGTTCGATTCCTGGCTGGGTCGGGTGGGCGTTTAATTTTTTCACTGTATTTTATATAAATATTTAATTCAACTTAAGTGTACCAATTAACACTTAAAAATAAAAATAAAAATTTACTATAGCGTTGTGTTATCAATTTGTGGTATTCATCTGCAAAGATGAATCTGCATGTCCATCGGTTGCAAATACCTTTTGATAGATAGCACTAATGTCGCTCTAAAGCATTTCAAAAAATCAAAAAGCAGTGACAAAATTCAGCACTTACGTCAGCCTTCCCGGTAGCATAACGGTCAGAACGGTCAGTGCAGTCGCCCGGATTGCGAAAGACCCAGGTTCGATTTCTTGCTGGTTCGGGTGGGCGTTTAATTTTTTCACTGTATTTTATATAAATATTTAATTCAGCTTAAGTGTAGCAATTAAGACTTAAAAGAAAAATTAAAATAAAATGTTTTTTTTTTCGTAAATTGTTGTATTCATTTTCAAAGCTTCGATTCTTGCAGGGACTGCGAAATCTGTGATTTTTTTAAACTAATTTTACATTTAATTTAACAATGTTTATACGTGAACAGTGAGTGTAAGGAAAATAAATGCCTGCACTGCACCTAGTTCTTATGGGACCTTTAACGCCCCCTTTGAATTTTCGAAATTCAATTATTGTAGACTATTATTTAAAATTTGTTTTCATACTATAATAGCAGATATCTTGTCTAAATTAAGAAGCGACTTCTATGCATCAATTACAGAATGAAAAGGTCGCATAATGCGGTTTCTTGCGACCAATCTTGGTCGGCCATGATAAATAAAAAATAAAAACGTGCACGTAAATCTATACTCTAACACTACTATACGACGTTGTATAAATCAGTCGTAAAACGTCTACCTAACCTATACACAGGCACCACTATACGACGTTGTATAAAACAGTCGTAAAAACGTTTACTTAAACTATATTTTCGTAACATTATAAGACGTTGTATAAAATAGTCGTAAAACGTTTACTCAACTAATTTAATGCACCTTTTATTTGTAGGACTCAATCGTTGTAAGAATAACTGTCACACAAATTTATAGTTGTAATAAGATCTATACAACAGTTATATATTTGAAAGTCGCATAAGACAGTTTTATATGACCAATTTGTTTGTCGTATAGAGAAAGTGCGTTAATCAGTTTTTACATTTGATATTTACTAGGTAACAAATAAGACTTTTTCGTCCATTCTGTCATATTGTATAACTAATAATATAACTAGATGGACTAACCCATGTCTCATAATCGTGTCTTTCACACGATATTTTGTTGTTAATGATAATTGTGTTTTTTATTTGGGAGGAGCCGCCATCGAGCCGCCATTGAGTGGTTAACCGCCCGCCTGGTAGCTTATGGTCCTTTCTCCCTCCCTAGTCATCCGTAGGCTCGTGACCCAACAGTGGGGACATAAAAAACGAGCTGATGGTGAAAATGATCATGATTCATATACTCGTAAATTTAGTAAGATAAAAAATATGTTTACATTCTCAAGCGAAAGCGAGTTGCCGACTAACCTAAACGTAGTGTTAAATTCTCTTTGGACTAACCTATCGCTAGCTAACAGCTTGCTTGGCATCAGGATGGCATAATCAAACAAGAAATAGTTTTTTTTCTTTTTGTTGATGGCTTCGTGCGATTTTACACATTTAGCCTGTGTTTGTGTTTTATTGTTAAAGATTTTTTTATCTTTATCAACATAGTAAAATATATGCTCTTAATGCTTTTAGTAAAAACAAACATTTAACAGTTTTTACCGTACCGTGTATGGCAGTGGGAACATACTGTAACCACTTTCAGTTGCTGCGGTCCTGGTAGCAAAGACTTGCGTGCAAACCCCGGTTTTAATAGCTGGCCCCAAACCGACCAACACAGCAAGAGCCCACACCACACCGCCCGCTTCCCCTCCCGCGATTGGACCGACGTTAGTCCATTACATCTGATAGATCTGCTTGTGTTGGTGCTTTACTATTCGTGATTCCTTTCATGCAACGATCGGCGCCATTGTTTAAATGCAAACAACAAGTGGATAAGTCATAATTTTTAAAGTATCATTAGAATTACTGAAAATGGTTTACTTTTTGTTTGTGTTAAAGGACTACGTTTTAGGTTTTTTTTAAGTTAGTTCATAAAAAATATAGATAGAGATAGACAGATAACAATGTTAATTTCCATAACTAAATTCTAAAGCCACAAAACTTCTACTGGGTAGAGATTATATTAATTCTGAAAATCAACTGTTTAGTTAAGGTATACACATAATGCTCATAATAAATAGGTAATTTGTTCGTTAAACAACAAAAGCCAACATTTTAAACGTCAAATAGATCAAAATAAATAAACTTAAAAAATAATAATGATGTTTTAAATTATATCAAACAACACATGAATCGATACATTACAAACACTAAGCTAAAAATTAAGAAAATCATCGAAATAATAAAACAATTATTTATTAGTCTGCTTTTAGAGGAACGACATATTTTTTGCGAAAATTAGCCCTTAGCCACGTACCTATTCATGATAGAATATTTTTATTTAACAGCTTGAAAAAGGTTTAACTGTTAAAAGTTTTACAATTCGTACCAAAAAATAATTAAATATGCAGGGTTAAATAATAATACTGAAACTATTCTAGGGCCTTGTGAGCGATAGTGTTTATGTTGTAGCTATATAATTTTTAAGAGACTTCTACAACATTTCAACGTACATAAAGTAAAGAAAAAACTTTTCCAAAAACAAACAGAGAGAGTAGTAGATAGATGCATAAAACAACATAAAGTTGTTTTATGCATCTATCTACTACTCTCTCCATAACTAGTTTTTCAAATTGCCGCCATTTTCAGTAAGTTAAATATTCTTTGGGGTTCTCAAATGATTTAGCCCTGCCGCACCAGGCTTGTAGGAAATGTAAGAGCTTCAATAACGGTGTAACCATAGACATGCTACTGAAAACCGGACTATCCTTGTTGCGGCGTCAATTTTCTACAAAGCACATGCGCAGACCGGCACCCCTTCACACATGGACACAAAACAATTTGTCAGGGGCTCTCGTGACCGTGACCGTGACCTAGCACCAATACGCGGCTTAGGTATCCCGGTATTTTTGTGGGTAGACATGGCATCCCATAATGTGTAATTAGCGTAAGTATATACTTGTTATGCATATCAGCGTGCTAAAAAAATTGCTTTACTCGCACCCTGAGACGACGAGAAATTTCTTCTATTTAAAAGAATTACCGTGATATGACTAGTGGTTGTGCGTAATGCTATGAGAAGCAGTACCTATATGAAGAAGAATGTAGAACGGATCAAACGACTAAACGGAGGATAAAGGACAACGGGCGCTTTTGGTGCCTTTTTTGAAAATGTCTGCGCACGAATAAAACTTTTAAGTTTTTAGTCAGTAAAGTCAGATATTTACTTAGAATATCTCCGAAAGGTTACGGTTTCAGCTAACTTCTCATAGCAACTACTGTTCGTCTAGAAGATCTCTATTCATTAAAAAAATTCCGTTCTTGTGGAAGAATTTTGAGAAAAGCAACAATACTCCATACAAATCACCCATGCGTTTTAAAAAGGCTGCCGTTTTGTCTGCTCCTTATCAACTCACCCACAGTAACTTCTGTACTTCTGTAATTATGACACAGTGGCAAATACGCCCAGTCTGCGATTGCTGAAGCTAATCAACTTTCGGAAAGGCCTATCATAAGAAGATCATAAGAGAAGTGACCAAAAATATATCATCTCGACCTCCTTGGAGGTTCCAAAAACACGTAAAGCACACACTTTTACACTTTACACATTTATTTTACATTTATTTTAAGTATGTTTATCGAGTTTCTTAACGAAGCTTCTCTTGGGCTTTGTCCACTAAGACTTCGTATTTTCCTGTAAACTATTATTTACCAAAGTGAAATAAATATAGTATGTTAATGAAACTTCTTAAAAAGAAATGTTTATTTTATTTTATTTGACAACGTCAAGTGTCTTTTCTTTCTATGTTCTTTGACATCTTATATTAATTGCAGAAATGTATTTTTTATTAAAAACATCTTTTATTTCACATATTGCTGTTCGGGAATCCACTACATCCAAACTTACAAACAAACATTATTTCTATATATGTACATATAAAGACTTGTCCTGACTGATTCATCATCGCCGAGCCGAAGCCGCTGGAGCTAATTAGATGAAATTTGGACGGTAGGTTTAACGTAACCAGCCTCTAAGAAAGGATTTTACGGTAATCAAACCCTAAGGGGGTCAAAATAGGGGGTGAAAGTTTGTATGAAAGTCCCTTCAGTTTTGAAGTAAAATCTTACATGAAAATTGGTATTTGGCTTTTTAAAAAGAAATAAAGAATGACGTGTTTCAAAAATTTTTAGGAGTAAAAAAGGAAGTTTTTTTTGGGTAAACTGTTATTTTTAAATTATTATCTAAAAAAATGAATAATTTAATCGATCTATAGATTTTTCGATAAAAATAAGAATGCCGTGTTTTTGCATTTTTCGAAAAATCTTCCCTAGAGGGGTGAAATAAGCCACATCTTCGTCTCGAATAATATCCAAGAGAAAAACGGTCTTAATATCCAAGAGTTCGACTGAAGATTATCCAAGTCAGGAAAATACTGCTTCAGTGAATCTATTACTGCAGATAAATGATGAATCACAGATTTCGTTTGGTTCGGTATTTACCAATTGCTAACACAGTTGTGTAAAGATCGACACATCACCTGCTTGCACTCTGCGTTGGTAAAGTTCCAATTTACGCACAAAACTAGCAACTTTATCCTGCGCTGTTAAAATATTCGTCATATTCTCTTGCAAGGAGAGATTAAGACCTTTAATTTCACTGAAAAAATCAGCAAGATACGCCAGCATTTCAACAAATGTTTTATCTTTTATTTTTGAGAAAAATTCTTTTTCTTTTTGTGTTGTCTGTTTTTCCAAAGATAATCCTATTTCTTCACGGATTTATGTTCAAAAATTGCCGCCATTTTGCTAAAAATAACGAAAGCACTGTTGGGGTTCGCACGTGAAAATTAGCCCTGCCACACCAGGCTTGCAGGGATTGCAAGAGTTGTAATAGTAGTGTAACCATAGAGAGGAAAGGAGCGTCCAATGCTACTGGAAAACGGTATTATGCTTGGTGCGGCGTCATTATTTCGTCAAGCACATGCGCAGACTGGCGCTCCTTCACACATGGACACTAAATGGTTAGTCGGGAATGACACCTAACAGAGAGATGACGTCTTGGATGGTGTAAAGTTGCGTTCAGTTAGTGATAGAAGCGTGTAGTTTTCCTGTATGCGAAATAGCTAAGCGTACCGTCATTTTGTACTCGCACTATGACGTATAGACAAGAAGGAAGATTAAGAAAGTTATCACCTGAACTCAGAAATATCACTATATGTTCGAGATAGATTGGGTAATCAACCAGTGTCATCTGATCGACATTACAAATGTGACCTGTATTTTTGTACCTAAGTGTATGTTAAAAGTTTAAACATGAGATTTTCTTTATTTTATTTAATGTAGCGCCGCACGGGCGTGTTTCCCTGGCAGACCTTTGATTGTCGTTAAGCTAACAATTTGCATTAAAAACATTCAGATATTACACTCGTTATTTATTTGCTTTATTTTTAATGATCTTATATCGAAAAGTAAAGTAATTTAAAACTTAAAGCAGGGACTCATACACAATGAAAGTTTTAAGACAAACACGAGTACCTACATACACGCTGTCACGCAATTAGCGTAAAAAAATATAACGTAACTTTATTGTTTTTAATTCTCATATCAGTTGAAAGATTGATTTGCAATTGTTTGTGACTTCGCTGATTACTTAATTTTATTTTGTCACTGTCTACGATCACAATAATACAGTGGATTTCGGGTATAACGACAATGAAGGAACCACTCTATTTTCGTCGTTATATCCGGAAGTCGTTACAGGCAAAGGTAAAGAGATACAGACACGTACACATGTGTAGTTTATATTCATTTATTATTGAAAATATTTGCACACTAGCAGCCATACTTATTCAAAAGTTTACTAAACCCAGTTGCTACTCAGAATATCACTTTGTAACTGAACCATAAAAGCTCCGAAACGTACACGCTTCCCTACCTACTTAGTTGATATCTATAAACAAAAGGTAAAGGTCTCCACACTTGCTGACCATCTGTGTGCAATGGATGTAAACAAAAGATAAGAAATGTTTGTGAAAGAAAAAATCTTTGTGTCTTTGGCGGCCGACTCCGGTCGCAATATCTGCGTGGGATTTCTAGTAATTTGTTACAAATGATTCATTAAAAACAGTCGCTACACCCGAACTCGGCGTTACATCCAAAGTCGCTATAGCCACATGAATTTTGTACTAAAGTATGCTTTAAATTCAAGGGACTTAGATTTAACGTCGCTATAGGTAAATGGTCGCTACAACCAAGGTCGTAATAAATGAAATCCACTGTACTTTAAATTGGTTAACCTATTATTAGCCTCACCATTAGTTACATACAATAAGAACTATTTTTAGGATCATGTTGTTGATTTACTTAAGTAAATGAATAAGTTAATCTCAGGGCTCTTTTTTGCGCGATGTTTGTTGGAAATGCTCTTTTAAGACGTGTATATAATCAATATTATAACAGTTTTTCTATGAAGTTTTTCGAAGTCTCAGTTATCAAGGAGATAGGATGTAAAATTCTGGGTGCAAGATGCAAGTGTTATCCGTGTTGCACCTGCACCAGGAAACTATAAAACGTAATACAACGCACAAAGTAAACAAATTACCACGTGGCCAAAACGTGCCGTATGTAGGTATTATACTACTACCGATACATAATCAATAAACTCTACACGAAGCCTAGCATTGTCTCACTTGCACTTCATGAACACTGAATCAGTTAGAACTACTCTGATGCTGAAGGAGTGAGTGAAAAGGTTGCGGAAAGTTATGAATGGAGTCGGTATTGGGTTGGTATGCCTACATAAGATAGGAATTATAGGATTAGTTGTCTCAAGACCGTTAGTCGGTAACACTCTCCAATAAGCAGTAGGCCAGCATGAAGTGCTTCGGTATGTTCACATCCCACCTCACAAACATCCCCATGTTTTCTTTATGTTGATGCGAAATGATAAAAGTCTATCAATAATACAATAATTAAAGGTCAATCACGGAATGAGGGTTGACTGAAATGAGTCATAAATTAAAAATAGATATCTGACATTATTCCTTTCCAATTTAGATAATATTATTTTATTTTTTAGCTCTGTTTTTTATAAAGTGGAGTAGAAGAAAGCAATTGCAACGCTGAAACATACAGCAATACTGCACTGCCCCCCAATTCTGCTATTTATTTTGATCTGAATCGGATCTGAAACGCTAATAATAGTTTCAACGTTTTCGCTATTCTACTAACTACAAAATAAACTCTATAGTTTCGTAGTTAGCAGAATAATAAACGTTGAAACTGATTCAACGTTCTGCTTTCCAGATTCGTTTCAGAGATGCAACTTCAGATATGCAACTGCAATTCTGTATTGCAAATTTCCTGCACCATCACTAGGATCGCATAAGGAAGCAAGAGTTTACAGGCTCGTTCCCATGTGTTCGAAATACATAGGTACGTACTAGGTAGGTAATACACAGACTAAGATGAGTCTGTATTCTAGAAAATCAATACTGCGCGTAGATTCAGTCCTTGTTGCACTGCATTCGATCACCGTCAATCTGTCCCCCTCTTACATCCCAATTATTGTAGATTCGCACGTGAAAGATAGAAGATATTGTACTTCTCTATCGGACGTTGGAAGCTGTTGCCGGTCGTTTCAGCAAGCCTGGTGGAATATATCCATTCCATGACGTAGCAGATTATATTCAAATTATGAAACAGATATTCTACGTTGCGTTGTGAATGCGTTAAGTTTTCCTCATATTTTTCTTATTCTTTCTTCGAAGCTACATATTTACGATATGTTTTTATTTGAATAACATAACATATAATTATATCAGAGAAATAAGGCCCTAGCATGTAAAAAAAAATTCAGGCTAGTTTTTTTTTTACTTTTCCTGACACAAAAATTGTAATATTTTTAAGAGCGGCCTCTCTGTCGGCTCTTTTGAATGAAACTAGGGGCACGTGTAAGCGGTGAAGGCATTGAAGCCTCACTGTTTCGGCTCCTCTGAATTGAAACTACCAAAAGTGCTTTATTTTTCTTTTTAATCGACATGTCTTTTGGCGTTTTTCTTGAAAACTAGCGTATAAACATTTTAGTTTTTTTCATAAAAATAGTTTATATATGCAGTTGTGGAATTTATCCTCAAAATATTTGCAGTTGATAAAATGTGACCTTATATAACATTCGTTTGTTATGCTTCAACTACGTTGCACTAACTTAGTTTCATGTTGCATTTGAAGTTACGTTGTTACTCTCAGGAGACTCGCAAGACGTATCTTCATTTAAAGTCGGAACTACTTATTAATGTAGTGATATAAAAAATACTTTGATTATAGTTAAAATATTTACGGCGCAATCCAACGAAAGGTATATTCGTCGCACTCCACACTAGGGTGTCATAAAAGGGGTTACTTGCAAGCACTGACCCAGACAGACAGACGTATTACTCGTAGTAGGTCACGCGGTAATGCTAGATATCGATTCTCTGCGTCTAGACAGTTGGCAAAATTCTTGAATATGGTAAGGTGAAGTTTATTTGTTCTTTTTGTTTTGTTTTACCATTGAAAATGGTTATCAGATGCAAATCGCCTGAGTTGTATTTTTGGCCATAGCTCCGAGGATTTTGGGAGAATTGAAATGGAAATAGTACCAAGAGTTGAGGAATTTATCGAGACACGCGTTTGAGTTTTGAAAATCGGCAGGAAACTTTTTAGAAATTTTGAAAAATGTTAAAGAAATCGCGTTTTTTGGGGGGTGTTTGTATGCTATATTGTAAATATTTAAAAAAACCTACTTAAGAAAAAATGAATAAAAGGGTCCTAGGGTATAAGTTTAGCTACAAAATGGCGACAAAAAATTGAAAATCGTTTAATAATTGTGTTAATAATCCCTTTAGATTTAGTATTGTAGAAAAACGGGTATTTCCGTATATAAAAAGTGAGGTAGCTTCTTTGATTATTGACCGATCGTCATGGTAATGGTGTTAAAAAATGCGGATGCAGGCGAGAAGTGCATTCAAGTTTGATTTGTGTTATTTAAAATAAAATGTTATTTTTTCTAAATCGTTGTATCTTGCGGGGACTGAAAAATCTGTGAATTTTTTTTTCGTCTTTTCCACTCTTTTCTTTTTTTAGTTTAGTGATATTAAAGTAACCGCTTTTTATCTCTTGGAGGATAAGTTAAGGACAGTCAGTAACTCTAGCTTAATAATCGAACTAACGTCATAATCATTTTATTTTTTAATTAAAATAGCAAACGATGGTGTTAGCTTGACCAGCCCCAAAGAAATAATAAAGTTTTTGTACGAGTATGACCCGCAATGGCGTTTACAGAGTAGGGACGCGTCCTCCGAGTGGCAGAGAAATGGGGGTAATAAAAGAAGCATCTGTTACCACACTAGCGGCCCACTCGCGATTTCGTTCGCTTGAGTGAACACCCGTATCCTAAAGAAACGGATAGGAGCGTCACCTACAAGGTCCAATTGGGAATCGAAACAATTAAGAGACCTACTCAAACACACACAAACAACTGGAAATATACATAAAAAGATGAAATAAAAGACGTCTAAAGTTTAACATTACTTTTATTGCATTTTTTAATCGTAAAATCACTTAGTGTGAGCTAACTAAAAAACATAGACATATTCGGACGGGGACTTTTTTGTAGACCATTTTATGTTTTACATTTCTTCCGTACACTATTTCGATATATCTTGAACGGTTTAAGCAGCGTAAGCTGAGAAAGCGCTTGAACAGCGAAAATCCTCGAAAGATGTTCTATCATTTAGAAAAAACTGCTCTAAAATTCGTTTAGTGGCTCCTTAGATTAGCCCATCCTATCAGACAAACATAGGCGTTCCGGGACTTTCTTTCAAATGTTATAATATACTATGTAGAGATAGATAATAACATATTAATGTAGAGTGTGGAGTGTTTTATTGCTTTTTAGCCCCCACCACAAGAAAACGGAAAAAATCAAGTTACAATAGCTAGGTGCCACTAGGTTTCAGGCAAATGCTTTGCACCCCGCTGGGAGTTGAACTTGGAAACTTTGGGGACCGGGTAATCTTACCACCAGACAGCAAAGGCGATAAAACAGCTTAAACCACTGACCAAATTCAATCTTCTGTGGTTTAAATACTATACGTGAAAGAAATTATAGTTCTGTGACTGTGATGATATACAGTAAGTACATAGAAACAATCCACGCGCTACTTCTTTGTTTTCTAAATAAATCCAAATTTATAAAGGTCCCTTTATAAATTAATAAAGAAAAACAATGGAGGTTGGTTTCTTGGCTTTCTGTTAGTAAAGATTAGTTGAACCGCAAGCAGATCCAAAATCATCAACCACATAGGATCTGGATGACCAACACATCTTCGTGCCCTTTTAATGACGAAACAAAACAGTGCTGTTAAAAACTCATAGAAGATTGTGGTAGGTAGCCAGGTAGGTAGACTAAGAAAACGCTTTGTACCAAATAAACCGATCACAATATTTACCCCACTGGGAAGTCAAACTTGGTAACTCCGAGGCCGGTGATCGTAATACTACGTATACGTGACTATACAGCAGAAAACTACTGCTCTGATTGTATAAGTTTTACCTTTCTCCAACAAATATTGAAGACAACATAAGCTATTGTATTTTTAAACTTTATTTTTAATTATAATTAGGTAAACACATTTTATAATTATTTATAATTAGGTAAACACATCAGAAACATCACAACAACGTTACCAACTATATTACGACATTGTAACTATAAACAAAACTCTACTTCAACCACTTTATTAAAAAATTTACAGATTTCGCAGTCTCCGCAAGAATCGGAGCATTGAAAATGAATACTACAATTTACGAAAAAATAACACATTTAATTTGATTTTATTACTCTTATTATTTTTTTATTTATTAACCGATTTTCAAAATTCCAACTTGAATGCACTTCTTGCCTGCATCCGCATCTTTTAACATCATTACCATGACGATCGGTCAATAATCAAAGAAGCTCATCACTTTTTATATACGGAAATACCCGTTTTTCTACAATACCAAATCTAAAGGGACCACCTACTCGTCACAATTATTAACCGATTTTCAAAATTTTTAAACCATTTTGTAGCTAAACTAATACCCTAGAACCCGTTCTTTAATTTTTTCTTAAGTCTGTTTTTTAATGAAATATTTTCAATTTAGTATACAAATACCCCTAAAAAACCCGACTTTTTTTACATTTTTCAAAATTCCAAAAAAAGTTTTTCGCCGTTTTTAAAAATTCAAACGCTTACACGTGTCTCGATAAATTCCTCAACTTTTAGTACTATTTTCATCTCGATTCTCCCAAAATCCTCGGAGCTATGGCCAAAAATACGTTTCAGGCGTCTGATAAGATAACCATTTTCAATGGTAAAAAGAAGGCATCGTTGGGGTTATCAATAATAATAATACTAACTACTAATTGAACGAAGGGGTTTTACTCCAAATTTTGCCCTGCCACACCAGGCTCATAGGAATTGCAAGAGCTATGATAGCCGTGTAACCATAGATTCAAAACTAGCGGGCATTACTTTACACGTGGGCATCAAACTAAGTAAGAGAATTAATTATCTTTCATCTTTACTCAACAAATAATAAACGAAATCCATTTTTATTCTATTTCTATTCTGTAACTGTTTTAAGGTTGTACGTTTTTCACCAAACATTTTGTCTTCTGTGCTATTTTGAATGAATATTGTCTTAGAGAGCTATTTTTATACCGAATTTGTAAATAAGTACCTACTTTTCGGCAACTCCAACGAGAAAATATCCAAAAGATAGGCCTCAACATGGGCCCGAATCACCATCCATCCACCAACCATCTAAAGAAAGTTGTAACTAAACATAATAAGAAAAATTGTTACCAGTTTCAAAATTTGCCGCCATTTCACTTAAAATAACTTAGGCATTATCGGGCTTCACACAAAATTTAGCCCTGCCACACCAGGCTCCTATAAATCGCAAGAGCTTAATAGCGAGGTAACCATGGAGATACATTTACTAGCGTCTGATGCAACTGCATATCGGTAGTTTATACCTTGTGGAACGCCCCTTCTCTGTGGACATGCGCATTCTGGCACGCTTATCCACGTGGGCACCACGTGGGCATTAAACAAAAATGTAGAGTTAAGTATATTTCATCCTTACTCAATAACTAGTAAATAAAATGAAATTTGATTATTTTGTTTATAGACTGCCATAACTGCTTTAAAGTTCTATGTTTGTCACCAACTTTTTTATTCAGTACTTATTCAGAATAAAATTTCATTGCAAGTTATATTTTGAAACAAAATTTGTATTACGTATTTTAGGCAATTTCTGTAGTATTAGAAATAATACAAAACAACAATATTGAAATAACGTTACTAACCACCTAAAGAAAGTTAACTTTATGAATAATATATTATTTATTACACTCGCTCCGTTTCAAAAATTGCCGCCTTATCTGAAAATTTAAAGTACTGTCGGGGTTTGCACAAAATTTAGCCCTGCCACACCAGGCTCACAGGAATCGCAAGAGCCACAATAGTAGTGTAACCATGGAGATCAAAGTAGCGTCCGATGCAACAGGTACTATTTGTGTCGTCTTATTTTCTACAGTGGACATGCGCATTACCGCTATGCCTCTTTCGTTACCAGTTTCAAAAATTGCCGCCATTTTACCAAAAATATCGGAAGCGCTGTCGGGGTTCGCACAAAATTTAGCCACCACAGAACATATTATGTTCTGTGTGCATAATGGTGTATCGTAGGTAGTTTATGCTATTGTGACGTCTCATTTTCTACAGCGCATATGCGCTAACCGCTATGATTCTTTCGTTACCCGATTCAAAAATTGCCACCATTTTACTAAAAATATCGAAAACAGTGCCACGTCACCTTTCAATTTCTCTCAAGAAGTCCGCGTAAGGACTTAGTAAAGCCCCACATCTTTATTGAGATACTCGAGGAATTGGGGGTATATCATTTCTCACTTCTCATTTCTATTATCATTCATCATCATCATACTGAAAGGAAATATTGTGTATTTATATATTACTTGTAAGAAAAATTACTTTGACACTAGCTAAATGTGCTAATCGCACGAAGCCATCAACTAAAGGAAAAACAATAAAAAATACCTTAAGGCGAAGGGTAAGGCCCACTAGCGCCACCAATTGATAATTTGACAATTACTAACGGAGCGGATCTTTTTTTAAACATTGCGTACCGTCTGACAACAGGAAAGCATCCATAGTATTTATTTAATAATTGTGCACTAATTTTTGTTGCGTGGTTTATTCACAAAACGGGCTATCGCATTTATTCACAAACAATGGCCACTGTTGGTGTTAGCGAATGAATACAAAAACAAACCTAAAAGTAGTGCACATTTATTAAATAATAGATGTTTGCCTAGTGTCGGAAGGTCCGCAATGTTTGAAAATAAATCCAGTTTAGCAGTTATCAAATTAAATCCATTAGCGGCGCTAGTGTGCCTTGCCCTTCGCCTTAATACATGCATTTATTTGCCTTACGTCTAAATGCTATCCTGAGGCTGGGTCCATGCAGATTTCATAGTGCATATTTTTACGTTGCAAATGTACTAGGAACCTATAAAAGGACAGGAGACAGCCAATCGGCACAGACATACAAGAGTAAGCACACAATAACAACACGTGCACACTGCAAATACCAGCTAAAAGCATCAGTCGGAAGAACAGCGCAGCGCCGGCCGGCCGGCCATTTGTGGATATTACTATCCCTGTTTGGTGCCGGGGATAAAGAATTACACCACCCCATCTCTTCCCGTGGGTGTCGTTAAAGCCGACTCAGGGAATATTCCAGAGGATGGGCAGCAGCATCTCTCTGAGGTTAACTCTCAACTTACTGCGAACGCCGACCTGCCTGCCAAGCGTGGCGATTATGGCAAATCCCCTCATGTATCCATGGGGAACCTTTGTCCAGCAGTGGACGTTTTCTGGCTGAGATGATGAGATGATGAACATATTTTAATGATGAATAATATTGATTTCCAAATCCTAAGGTTCAAAACTAAAAGCATAATTCTGCGTTAATTACATAGCATTGCACTTACCAGCCTTCTAAGTCACGTTCTTTTCTATTTTATTACATTTATTTTATTTTTTAATTTCTATTTATTTGGTCTTTCCACCTTCTTCTTCTACTGCTAGTTTTTAACATTTGGTAGATCGTAATATTTTATTACCTAGTCTTTGAACACGAGTTGAACTAATACATTTACTTTTACATTTTAATACATACTTTGGATAGATGGCGCACTGTGCCGCTATTAGCACAAAAAATTTAATAGCAGTGATAAAATTCAGCGCTTATGTCAGCCTTCCCCGTAGCATAGCGGTCAGTGCAGCCGCCCGAATTGCGGAAGACCCAGGTTCGATTCTTGGCTGGGTCGGGTAGGCGTTTAATTTTTTCACTGTATTTTATAAATTTTATAAATATTTAATTTAGCTTCAGTGCAGCAATTAGCACTTAAAAATAAAAAGTAAAATAGCGTTGTGTTATCAAATTTGTGGTATTTTATCTGCAAAGATGAATCTGCGTAGCCATTGGTTACAATGACCGTTGGATAGATGGCGCACTGTACCGCTATTAGCACAAAAATTTAAAAAGCAGTGACAAAGTTCAGTGCTTACGTCAGCCTTCCCGGTAGAATAGCGGTCAGTGCAGCCACCGCCCGGATTGCGGAAGACCCAGGTTCGATTCCTGGTTGGTTTATTAAATTTATAAATATTTAATAAAAAAAATTTCTACATTAGCTATGAGCATTTGTGTATAACCTGATATTTAAAGCGTTACTGTCTTATGACTCTTTTGCTGATCGTGCTTAAATAAGCACGATCGTGCTAAATAGCATAGAAATATAAGAAATAATGTCAGTTGACAAGGAGATGCTTAAAGCATTAAATGCTCTAAGAGGAGATGTTTCGCCGTTTCGGCCTACAAATTAATATAAAATAACAAGAGTGACAAATTTGTTTAAGATACTCTTAAAAATTAAGAAGAAGAAGAAATTAGCATCAACACACATACATAATAAAGAAAAAATAAATGAGATAGCAAATTACGTGATACGAGTAGTGTAAACAATCACGTGAATAATGAATAATTTAAATATAAATGCATCTTATTGAATAACTACATGTTATTAATTAATTATTGATTAGATTTATATTAAATGAAGAGAAAGTAAGTAAATAAATAGCCTACACGCTGCCAATTGCGGGTAGGGATTCCAAAACCGGGCTATGTATCGATTATTCCAAAACACACTTTGCCCGTCTTGAGTATTGAACCCAGGACCACCGGACATTGGGTATATGCTTTGTTACTCAGTTTCTGTGGCGTTGTCACCATATTTTTTTTAAATTCAATAAAAAAATTAAAAAACAATAAAGGTGATAATGGTGGAACCCATGATAAATAAAGTAACCGATAAAAAAAATCGCAAGTACGAGGTCTGAGATTGCATTCCTTTGAAGAAACACTGCAGTCCGTAAATGACTGTGAAAACAGACATTTACTCCTTTGATTTCTGCATTCCTAGTGGCCCATGTTTGTCCGTGATACCGTTGCCAAGATACGCGGCCTAAAAAACGACCAAATTACTTAGAGCTACCCCCTGCTACCCGCTTTCCCACCTCAACCCTGGTCGCTCTGAAAGCTTTACTTATCATTGGTTGCTACGCAGGTATCGGTACAGCCCACAGGTCGCGTGAAATTGGTTTATAGACCTATAAATAGGCCTGCTTGTAGGTGGTGGTACATTGTGTTGGATTGCATGTGCCGAATGAAAGTAGAACTTAGTATTCCTACACGTCAGTACTATTTTCTAGTACCTACTTAGTACTATTTTTAATGCAATAAAAATATAAGTTAGCAATGTCATATAGTTTTATTTTTGTAATGACACATTTATTTTGTGTTCACAACTTCTGTTGCTTATTTTGTAGGCACTATAGATTAAATTACAATGTAAAAGCCAAAATATTCTAAGTTCATGTCAAAACATAAATTTTTATTTTGTTTTTTTTTTAATTTATTTTAAAGTTACAACTTCGCTTCGTGCTAACCTCACCGCATTTAGACAGCTTCAATTTAATTTTTCTTACAAGCTATGTAATAAATAAACAATTTAGTTTGTAATAGATGATAATGAATGACAACAGAAATGAGTAGATGTGGGGTTTTACTGACCCCTCACGCAGAATTCTTGAGAGAATTTAAAAAACTGACGTTGGACTATTTTGTTTCATTTGCCAACACTCATGCACACTCATGAACTAATCCACCATTATTTCACATTCATATTCGACATAAAACACATTTTAGAAATTAAACAAATCCGCAGATATTATTCTTCACTTTCCCGCCAAGAAGTCAAAACACAACTTTATAGTATAGAAATATAAAAAAATACGAGCGAGCCTTACAGTAGTCGCATATAATGTGTAACATTTGACATCTCACCTTAGTAATAAGCAATTTTAACATTATATTCTGAAAAATAAATAATAATATAAAAATAATATACATATAAATAAATAAATAATATTTTCGGCCTATGTCCAGCAGTGGACTAAGATAGGCCGATGATGATGATGATGATGATTCTGAAAAAAAAGGATCAGGTATTACATCATTTTATAACTTTAAAAAAAATACTATAGTAAATACTCATTAGAAGACATTTGATATACCAAAATGACCTCTGATAGTATAATAGGATTCATAATATCGATATTAAATTTACAAAATGGCGCGCGCTTGCGCGCTTCTCCGACTTCCTGTTACACTTATTACACATACTTCCGTCCCATTTCACAAAATTACTCCCACAAATTGCTTTTATAGAAGGCGAGCGGTAAAGATGTTAGACATCAAAAGTCACTATTAGAATTATTGCTATGATGATTCTTCGCTTGTGATACAAACTTTATCTACACCTTCATGATACAAACAACTATGTTTGGTCTGTGGTGCAAAGTGAAATTTGGGAACGACGAAGTGACGTCACTAAACGACTGCGATTGTACCAGGAGCCCATAAGGATGCAGGAACTATGTAGTACAAAACTCACGGCATCACACTCGCAAAGGTCGTGTTGCTAAACTTTGCAATGT
Source organism: Eudonia mercurella (assembly GCA_963082485.1). NCBI lineage: Eukaryota > Metazoa > Arthropoda > Insecta > Lepidoptera > Crambidae > Eudonia > Eudonia mercurella. The sequence continues at coordinate 5,409,004 of OY720022.1, forward strand.
GTATGGCGGGATTTTGGAACGGTTCATGTTTTTTAAGCTGCCAGTATCATTCAAATAGTAATGAGTTTTATCAAGGTTTTATTATTAGCCGACTGCTTATTTTTGTTATTTTTCTGGATCTAAGGTAATGTCCAGATATAACTATAGATATAATTTGCGAATGACCGACTGAGTCCTTACATAAATAAATAAATAAATATATATTTATTCGTCCAACTTCTCAAAGTGCTTAAAATCACTTCTCAAAGTGCTTAAAATCTTCATAGATGACTGGCTAGTCTTTATTTACAGTTTCAAGAACTGGTTTGTTATGACCGTATATCCACTTATCTTGAGGTTGAGAACTTGTAATTATACCCTCAGAACAAGTTTGAATTTCATAGATGAAATATAACTCGAATTTTTATATCTGTTACTTGAAATGGGATTCTGTTTGTTTGTTATTCAACTGCAAATGACGTAGCATTAACGTCGCACCTATACTAGGAGACCATAAGGATGTAAGAGACATAGTAACAGCCTTAAAGCGTTTTTTTAAGTTTAAAATTAAACATAGGTACTGTTGAGGCTGTTTGCAGAAAGTCTTTTGGATAAGAGTCATAATGGCTCGATGAGAAGCTAGATGGAGTCGACGGAGACGGACAATTCATATCTATTGAAAATGAAGAAAAAATATTTAATAATGCATAATTTTTCTTGGATTAATTATTGTGTTTTAACTAAACTTTTACGTTTTAATTAAACTTAACTAAATATTATTTAGTTTTGTCCCTACAATTTATTGTAACTATAATTGTAATTGCCTTAAAACTTTCTTACTAATCTAAATTTGTATTAAGGCTTTTCTTTTGAAGGCTTGATTAAAAGTAAATACAAAATTCAAAATAAGAAATTAAACCTAAATCTAACTTATTAAAACAAAAATTTTGAGACCATTTGTGATCATTGACTAATGATAGTTTAATAAATTACAGTATCATTGCAGAAACGAGATGCAGCAGCAGCGGCTTGCGCGTTCCGGTTAAGCAAAGTCTGCGGATGGGTGACCATATTAAATTATTTTAAACTCCTCCGTGTTTCAGGAAGCACGTTTAACCGTTAAAAACTGTTGGTTAAAACAACACATTGGACGGTGTTTATCAGTTATCACAGATTCACAGACCAATGTTTGCTTTGTAATGAATATTTACCCGCCAAAATGGTCGAAATACGCCCGTTATTAACAATTATATAATGTTTATACAGGTTCTTCTTCTTTTTTAGGGTTTCGTAATAAACAAGGAAGGAACCCTTATAGTTTCGCTATGTCTGTCTGTCCGTGCCCAGCCTAGGTCATAGACCCTTAGTACTAGAAAGCTGTAATTTGGCATGGATATACATTTTAATAACGCCGACAAATGGGTAAAGTAAAATTTTAAAAACATTTTTTTCTAGGTTACCTCCCCTACACGTGAAGTGGGGATGTAATTTTTTTCTTGTCTACCCCATAGTGTAGGATGTCGTTAGATAGCAATTTCAAAAATATTACGGGTTTGTGAAAACAGTTTCTTGATTGAGGCATCCGTTTGTGAACTATTAAGTTTTAAAGTGCAACATTTTGTTAGAGTCAAGTCCCCCCCCTAGTGCCAGCCAAATTGTTGTTTTTGGATATGTGAAAAAAATCACGGTACTTGTATATTATGACGAAGTTAAAAGGAAAACTATCACAGCTAAGTAGGCTTTACAAGTTTACGAGTAACAGTCGACCAACTTATAAACTACTTGGTACTTGGCGCAGTACAAATTCCTCATTGGGAGCTACTTAAATAACGTTGTCAGGTGTGTGAAACCGGTAGTATCTACATTTATTTATATGAGCCATCGATCGTTAAATAAATGTTCATAAAAGCCCTCTTCTCAGAGTCCGAATTATTGAGATGGGCTACGGAACCCTACACTGCGCGTGGCCCGACACGCACTTGGCCGGTTTCTTTTTGTTTACTTTTATCTGTAATTTTGTTTTTTTTGAGATTTCCGCATACTTCAATTTCTATCTATAAAACATTTTCATTAGATCAGAGGTTACAATTGATTGTTTTCTTTTGAGAGGGGGGCATGTAGCCTGTAATACAGGTCAACCTAACGCAGGCAACAGTAGCCGCATCTTCAGTATTTAATAAGCAACTGTGCCTTTTGTTTTTCCGTTACTTTTGATATTGAAACTGTGAAATATACAATTTCAGCAATTAACATTTATTTTATTTTATTTTATGATTATCTTTTTGCATTATTTCTCCATAATATGAACTTATAGTGTGCCAAATCTCAATCTCTTTCGTGCGCACAATGAGCTGAAAAAGGGGGGTTTAAAGTTTTTTCTTTACGTATTAATATAGAGATGTTGGTTTATGTTTACATATATGGGTATTTATAACTAAATTATGCACAAATTTTGCTGCGAACAAATTACAATACGTACGAAAAATTTATGAAACTAAATTACGTGTCTAACTCCGAAGTTTTACAAACTAAACACTATTATGATTACACTCTTGCTATTATGAATAACGTCTTTATTATCTTTATTATCGTCATTACTATTTTTATGGCCCCTTTTCTGTAATCAATCTTTAATTGTTTAACTCATAGGTTCGTCTTAAATAACAACATAGCAAAAGCCTTCCATGCTGGCCCAATGCGGATTGATAAGTGTTAACGACTTCCAGTCTATATACCTACTCATAGCTATAGAATAAGAATGCCCCACACATCCATACCGACTCAATTCAATACTACCCGCATCACTCTCTCTGCGACCTTTCGGTCACTCGTTAAGCAATAACTGATTCAGCGTTCATAAAGTGCAAGTGAGACAAAGCTAGGATTTTCGTGGTCCCCACGTAGTACCTGTTGATTTTCTACCGATATCTAATACCACTGCTTTGATACCTACATAAACCTGCCTACCTGACTTTGACTTTGACTTTGTCTTTGCCTTTGGCTTACTTACTAAAATTTAGTGCAGTCAGTCAAAATGCAGCATGGATTGCCTTGCAGCGATGGATTACCTAGAGCAGGAAAATGTAGACCAAGCTGTATTCATACTAGGAACTCAGAAAGATGCAGAAGGTACAATTTCACAGATATTACAGATGGCACACTGCAATCAGTACCTATTACTAGTACCCAAAAGCACCTGTCAAAAGCACGGCGCTAGTGGCGTTGCAGCTTTCAGTAGAACTAACATTGTATCTACTAGGTTTTAAACATCAATCGTGCCATCTGTTGGATAGCGTAGAGATATTTATTATCAATGATGACTAGTTAAGGTTCAAAGCACGTCCAAAGTCCACTAGTGAGCAGCTGACAAATACTACAACTATAGATGTTGTAAAGCGGAACAATACAAAAATAATAAATCTCTTGTCATCTAATGTTTGCGTTTTCTTTGTTCGTTGTTATTAAATCTCAGCTCCAACTAAAGTTGGGGGCTGGCTGTGTGACCACAGTAATATAAAAAAATACTTATGGAAATTATTGACGGTATAAAAATTACAGATCAATTGTGAGACGACCAACACGTCAGTCTCCTTGTAACCACGAACCCTGTAAAGGTTCGGAGCGTGACGATAATTTTAAAAAACCCTATGTTAATTAAACACGAGAAAAAATCGTGTTATAAGTATTATTTTTAAACATAAAAAATATGTCAAGCCAAGTTTTAACTAACAGAGGTGGCGAGCAGCACCGTGTGTAATATTACACGAGCCATTTTTGACCCCCTTAAAACACAAAAACTATTTCACGTAAACATGTCAAATTTGGCTCATATAAGAAAGCTGTAAGTTCTTATTTTATTCTTCCGGAAATTTAGCTGGCTGGTAGAAAAACTTTAGAAAATAAAGCTTAATGAACAGATATATTCAAAGCAATGATGTGAAAATTTATAATAGTAATAAACTTTCGTTTTCAAAGCCTCCCTTGAGTAGTAAAGGTTGGTCGATATCTTCTCCTCTCCTCTGATCAGTGCAATAGCGGATGTGCAACGGGGGTGGGGGTGTGGGGGTGTAAGGGTGGGTATTGCCCCGCCCATATTTCACAGACTAGCTACCTGTCTAATGACTATGCGCTCCTGGTACCAATCTAGCGAATATTCCAGGCACATCCCTGAGCAGCATCACAACTTCCACTCTGAAAATATCTGAATGGAATGGTTACATTTTTTCGGATTACTAGCCTTTTTAGCAAAACTTGTATTTTTAACTATGGTATATTTTAACTATACTAACTACACACAAACCGATTATTTTTCCAAGTAGCGTTATTAAGTACTAGCACTTTACTCGTGACTTCGTCCACGTGGATTGAAGATGTTAAACATAACCTTTTTTTTAAATAAAATATAGCCTATGTTACCCGCAAGGAATGTAAGTAGTATTTTATTAGTGAAAGAATTTTGGAGTTGGAGATATCTAGTGCTTCAGTGTAACTTTCGGGAAGCAAGGTATAAAAAGGAAATAAAAATAATAAAAAAACTACAAAATAATGTAAAATAATGTCAAATATAAAAAGAACATGTTTTTGTTAAAAAAATATCTCTTCTTTGTTTAACAAAAAATAACACTCTTCTGGCGTACAAGATTTTACAGAAGTCCAAGCAGAGAGGCTTAAAACATTTGAAAGAAAAAATGCACAGCACAAACTGCATTTTCAGGAAAATGTTGCACCTATACTAGGTACTCATGAAACTGCAGGAGACACGCAATGGTCAGACGAAACAGTACAAATGTAAGTAAACAAACACACGTGCATACTTCAATTAAAGCACCAATCAGAAAGCATGGCGCTGTGTGGCGTTGCAGTTTAAAGTGGAACTAACATGCGCTAGAATTTCCAACCTCAACCACGGCCACGCCATCTACTTGAATAGTGTAAAGTTAGTTGTCTTCCGCCGATGTCGATGCAAGTTACGTTGGGAAGCTCAAAGCATTCAAACAATAAATAAGACGATCTTCTTTCTGACGCAGCGCACTGCAATCAATACCGACGTAAAAGCACAAGCAAAACACCAGTGAAAGCACAGCGGCGGCGACGACTTATTAAATAGGCGTTGGAATAAATATCATAAAATTTTAAAAAACCCTTAAGAAAAAAAATTGTGTTATTACGTTCGGCGAGAACGCTTCCTATGGCATGAGCACATGCTGCGCGAGCGGCGCACAAACTGACCATTTCTCGTGGGGTCGCCAGAGTGGAACAAATTTTTGGTATAGACGATAAGATTGAGGGACAAATAATCTTTATTACTGTGTTGTCATTTGTATAAAAGTACACTTTGTTTATAGTAAATTCAAGAAAATAAATTATACCTACGTAATATATATTACGTAGGTAGGTATGCAAATTTGGGGGGGGGGGGGGGGGCGTTAATAGCTGCATTTACCTTATTACGTATAACCTTCCCGCCTTTTCTCTTTCTCAATTGTTATTTCTTATTGCTTTTAGCTATCTATGCATAATTACTGGGTCAAGAATATTTTAACATTATTTACCTGTGTTGGTGCTCGTTGGTTGCGTTGCGTTGCGATAGTCTCCAATATGCCAAAAACATAGATAAGATATGGGAATAGCACATGTCTAAACAAAAGCTGCTAGCAAGTGGATAGCAATTTCAATGTAGTCACTTCGCAGCGCGGTCATCGCAAGTTGTACAAACTGCAATTCTTATTTTGTAAATAAAGCATTAAAGCTTTCATGTTCACATTTGAAAACGTCTTATCCTATCCATCTGCAATTAGCATATCTTTTTTATACTGTAGTTACTTAACTACAGTATAAAAAAGATATGCTAATTGAGATCAGATAAGTTTTATCCAACGAATAATATTGTCAATGTGACAAATTTTCTAAGGAGAATCCTGTCATTATGTCAAAATTATTCAATTAATAAATTTTAACTGAAAGATCAGTTAAAGTTTCCCTTCAGTTAAAATTTAATGAGGATAAGAATTCTGAGGATTGAAATATTGGGCCTAAATAAGACAACTAATTGTTTTATAAGTTAGCTCACCTAACAAGCGACCGTAACGCAATCACTTCTTTTATTTGAACCACAAGCTATGCTTTTACTAATTAGTAGTTTTACCATTGAAAATGGTTATCAGATGCAAATCGCCTGAGACGTTTTTTTGGCCATAGCTCCGAGGATTTAGGCAGAATCGAGATGGAAATGGTACCAAAAGTTGAAGAATTTATCGAGACACGTGTGAGCATTTGAATTTTGAAAATCAGATAGAAACTTTTTTTTTAATTTTGATAAATGTAAAAAAAATCGGGTTTTTTGGGGGGTGTTTGTATACTAAATTGTAAATATTTAAAAAAAACCAACTTAAGAAAAAATGAAAAAAAGGTCCGAGGGTATTAGTTTAGCTACAAAATGGCGATTTTTTTAAAAATCGGTTAATAATTGTGACCTGTAGGTGGTCTCTTTAGATTTGGTATTGTAGAAAAACGGGTATTTCCGTATATAAAAAGTGATGTAGCTGCAGGCGAGAAGTACATTCAAGTTGGAATTGTGTTATTTAAAATAAAATATTTATATAAAATACAGTGAAAAAATTAAACGCCCACCGGATTGTGGAAGACCCATGTTCGATTCCTGGCTGGGTCGGGTGGGCGTTTAATTTTTTCACTGTATTTTATATAAATATTTAATTCAACTTAAGTGTACCAATTTACACTTAAAAATAAAAATAAAAATTTACTATAGCGTTGTGTTATCAATTTGTGGTATTCATCTGCAAAGATGAATCTGCATGTCCATCGGTTGCAAATACCTTTTGATAGATAGCACTAATGTCGCTCTAAAGCATTTCAAAAAATCAAAAAGCAGTGACAAAATTCAGCACTTACGTCAGCCTTCCCGGTAGCATAACGGTCAGAACGGTCAGTGCAGTCGCCCGGATTGCGAAAGACCCAGGTTCGATTTCTTGCTGGTTCGGGTGGGCGTTTAATTTTTTCACTGTATTTTATATAAATATTTAATTCAGCTTAAGTGTAGCAATTAAGACTTAAAAGAAAAATTAAAATAAAATGTTTTTTTTTTCGTAAATTGTTGTATTCATTTTCAAAGCTTCGATTCTTGCAGGGACTGCGAAATCTGTGATTTTTTTAAACTAATTTTACATTTAATTTAACAATGTTTATACGTGAACAGTGAGTGTAAGGAAAATAAATGCCTGCACTGCACCTAGTTCTTATGGGACCTTTAACGCCCCCTTTGAATTTTCGAAATTCAATTATTGTAGACTATTATTTAAAATTTGTTTTCATACTATAATAGCAGATATCTTGTCTAAATTAAGAAGCGACTTCTATGCATCAATTACAGAATGAAAAGGTCGCATAATGCGGTTTCTTGCGACCAATCTTGGTCGGCCATGATAAATAAAAAATAAAAACGTGCACGTAAATCTATACTCTAACACTACTATACGACGTTGTATAAATCAGTCGTAAAACGTCTACCTAACCTATACACAGGCACCACTATACGACGTTGTATAAAACAGTCGTAAAAACGTTTACTTAAACTATATTTTCGTAACATTATAAGACGTTGTATAAAATAGTCGTAAAACGTTTACTCAACTAATTTAATGCACCTTTTATTTGTAGGACTCAATCGTTGTAAGAATAACTGTCACACAAATTTATAGTTGTAATAAGATCTATACAACAGTTATATATTTGAAAGTCGCATAAGACAGTTTTATATGACCAATTTGTTTGTCGTATAGAGAAAGTGCGTTAATCAGTTTTTACATTTGATATTTACTAGGTAACAAATAAGACTTTTTCGTCCATTCTGTCATATTGTATAACTAATAATATAACTAGATGGACTAACCCATGTCTCATAATCGTGTCTTTCACACGATATTTTGTTGTTAATGATAATTGTGTTTTTTATTTGGGAGGAGCCGCCATCGAGCCGCCATTGAGTGGTTAACCGCCCGCCTGGTAGCTTATGGTCCTTTCTCCCTCCCTAGTCATCCGTAGGCTCGTGACCCAACAGTGGGGACATAAAAAACGAGCTGATGGTGAAAATGATCATGATTCATATACTCGTAAATTTAGTAAGATAAAAAATATGTTTACATTCTCAAGCGAAAGCGAGTTGCCGACTAACCTAAACGTAGTGTTAAATTCTCTTTGGACTAACCTATCGCTAGCTAACAGCTTGCTTGGCATCAGGATGGCATAATCAAACAAGAAATAGTTTTTTTTCTTTTTGTTGATGGCTTCGTGCGATTTTACACATTTAGCCTGTGTCAAAGTAATTTTTCTAGCAAGTAATTTATTTATTTATTTTATTTATTTATTTATTTATTTATTTTAATAATTATACAGGATTATTCCCAATTACATAATTACATAATACATAAATAAACAATATTTCTTTTCTTTATGATGATGATGAATGATAATAGAAATGAGAAGTGAGAAACGATATACCCCCCAACCCCTCGAGTATCTCAGTAAAGATGTGGGGCTTTACTAAGTCCTCGGGCGGACTTCTTGAGAGAATTTGAAAGTGACGTTGCACTGCTTTGTTTCATTTGCCAACACTCATGCACACTCACGAACACTTAACGGTTAATAATCCACCATTATTTCACATTAATATTCGATATAACACAAATTTTCGAAAATAAAACAAAACCGCAGACATGACTCTTCACTTTGCCGCCAAGAAGTGCAAGAAATAGTTGTAGCTTAGATCTACAGCTTAACGAAAGGCGTGTCTGGCGTGCACGTCCGTGTGTATGTAGGCGCGATGTAGGCCAACTACACCTGCAAACAGATCCGTTCATGAAAATCGACATCATAGTTCTATAAAATATATCAAGGTACATTTGTGGGCGTATGGGCGGAGCAACGCGAAGTGTATCCATGGAAACGGATTCAGTATGAACTCTTGTAATTTCTGCATTCCTGATAGAGCAGAGCTAGATTCACGATATTTGTGGGCGTATGGGCGGAGCAACGCGGTATTTGTGGGCGTATGGGCGGAGCAAAGCAAAGTGTTTCCATGGAAACGGATTCAGTATAAACTCCTTTAATTTCTGCATTCCTGCTAGAGCAGAGCTAGGTTCACGGTGTTTGTGGGCGGGCGTATGGGCGGAGCAACGCAATGTTTGTGGGCGTATGGGCGGAGTAACGCTAAGTGTTTCCATGGAAACGGGTCCAGTATGAACTCCTTTGATTTCTGCATTCCTGCTAGAGCAGAGCTAGATTCACGATGTTTGCGGGCGTATGGGCGGAGCAACGCAGTGTTTGTGGGCGTATGGGCGGAGCAACGCAGTGTTTGTGGGCGTATGGGTGGAGCAACGCAAAGTGTTTCCATGGAAACGGATTCAGTATAAACTCCTTTAATTTCTGCATTCCTGCTAGAGCAGAGCTAGGTTCACGGTGTTTGTGGGCGGGCGTATGGGCGGAGCAACGCAATGTTTGTGGGCGTATGGGCGGAGTAACGCCAAGTGTTTCCATGGAAACGGATCCAGTATGAACTCCTTTGATTTCTGCATTCCTGCTAGAGCAGAGCTAGATTCACGATGTTTGCAAGCGTATGGGCGGAGCAACGCAGTGTTTGTGGGCGTATGGGAGGAGCAACGCAAAGTGTTTCCATGGAAACGGATTCAGTATGAACTCCTTTAATTTCTGCATTCCTGCTAGAGCAGAGCTAGATTCACGATGTTTGTGGGCGGGCGTATGGGCGGAGCAACGCGACGTTTGTGGGCGTATGGGCGGAGCAACGCCAAGTGTTTCCATGGAAACGGATCCAGTATGAACTCCTTTAATTTCTGCATTCCTGCTAGAGCAGAGCTAGATTCACGATGTTTGTGGGCACGCGAAGTGTGTCCATGGAAACGGATCCAGTATGAACTCATGTAATTTCTGCATTCCTGCTAAAGTAGAGCTAGATTCACGATGTTTTTAAAGTTATATATTTCGTAGTACTCAATTAGTACTCTTATTATATCTCTCTTTATCTAACAGCGCTATACCGTAACCATGGAAACAGATCCAATTGAGCTCCTGTGATTTCTGCAATCCCGCTAGGGCAGTGCTAAATTCACACGTGTTTTTTCTAGTTATAATCTATGTTGATACTCGAGTATCCATAGAAACAGATCCAGTATGAGCTCCTGTCTTTTATGCAATCCTGCTAAGGTAGCACTATCTTCACACGTGCTCTGTATATATTATAACAACGTCGTAGTATGACCGTAGTAGGATAAAAATTTACAGACTTCGCAGTCCACGCAAGAATCGGAGCATTGAAAATAAATACAGCAATTTATGAAAAAAAAAGAAGCATTTTATTTTAAATAACACATTAAGTACAAGTTAATTATTATATTTTATATATTTTTTATTTATTAACCGTTTTTAAAATTCCAACTTGAATGCACTTCTCGCTTAGACCATATGTCTAAGACTTCTCGCCTGCATCCGCATCTTTTAACACCATTACCATGACGATCGGTCAATAATCAAAGAAGCTACATCACTTTTTATATACGGAAATACCCGTTTATACCAAATCTAAAGGGACCACCAATTATTAACCGATTTTCAAAATTTTCCCTAGGATTTTTTTTAAATTTTTTCTTAAGTCGGTTTTTTTTAAATATTTATAATTTAGTAAACAAACACCCCCCGAAAATCCCGATTTTTGTACATTTATCAAAATTCCAAAAAAAGTTTCTAGTCGATTTTCAAAATTCAAACGCTCACACGTGTCTCGATAAATTTCTCAACTCTTGGTACATTTTTATCTCAATTCCCCAAAATCCTCGGAGCTATGGTCAAAAATACGTCTCAGGCAATTTGCATTTGATAACCATTTTCAATGGTTAAATGAAACAACTTTTACTCGCGTTTATTTTACACATTACATTTTAATTTTTATCCTGACGTTTCGAACCCTTTGCAGGGTCCGTGGTCACAGGGAGACTAAGGTGTTGGTTGGTCGTCTCATAATTAGTTAGTAGCTTGTATACCCTCATTTAAATTTAATCAGTTGCGTTCCGTTTTACGCAGAAAGAGCTTACAGTATTTTTTGGTCTGGCAGTATGGTGTTGGAGGCTGGGATTTAATATTTTGTATGATGGGATCCCAGGCTGGTGGTAGATTCCAACCATCTTGTCTATTAAATTACCATTTTCAATGGTAAAAAATGTTAGCTGATTAGGTAGTCATTGCTTCAACTCTGATCACGTGTGAATTTCCAGGTAGGAACTTATACTTTGGACTATTTAAAATTTATTAATACATTTTCATTTTGAATTTGAGTAACAAACAATAACAGTTAAATGGGACTTCTTGGTAGGAAAGTGAAAGTTATGTCTGCGGTTCTGTTTTATTTTACAAAATTTGTGTTATGTGTTACCGTTAAGTGTTCGTGAATGTGCATGAGTGTTGACAAATGAAACAAAACAATGCAACGTCATTTTTCAAATTCTCTGAAGAAGTCCGCTCGAAGACTTAGTAAAGCCCGTACATGTATCCGTATATACATTGATGTTTTATAATTTTATTCAGCACACTTTAGTTTCCCGCAAAGTGTGCATGTCCAATGCACTTTGTTTCACCTAACAGCTATACCTTGTACAACTAAAGGTTTGCGCACATTATGTCGGGCCGCAGCGGGGCAGAGCGGACCGCAGCGGGGCGGAGCGGGCCGCAACTCAGCGTAAGATGCTTGCTTACACAGCACATTAGTGACAAAAGAAAAAATGTTCATTACGAATGAGAAGCTGGCAATATAATAAATAAAAACACATAAATCAGATACATTAAATTGTAAACTCTATAATTATTTATTGGATTAAATAAAATTAATTATTTGGCAACTTAGCCTTCTCAGAGTAAAAGTGGACGCATAAACGTCGCATCTGCACCAGGCGCTCATAAAACGTAAGGGGCATCTGCCGCGTGTACTCGCTACGTAGCTCATCGTCAGGTATAGCCTTGAAAATCAATACTACTAGCCTCACCGTAACCTTGATTGAACCCTATTGACACGACTAGAGCTGTCCTGCTTTCACTTATTTCGCATGAGAGAGTGAGATGAAATTGGAACAGTATTCATATCTTTCATAGTATGATATTGTTTGTTTCACGTTTCTTGTGCTGTTCCAAAACAAGCACTAAGAAATATATTTTTAATCAACACTTAATTAAAAAGATATGATTGATTTTAAAGTACATGACAACAGTGTACGAGTCCTATTATAATAAAAAATCACGTTAAAAACCATTGGAAACAAATAACATAAAATGTTTTATTTCGTAGAAGTGTAGCGTTTCGGGAATGGTATACATAGGTTGTAGCATGTCCTACTCATGTAAAGAATTCATTAACCTTTTCTTACCTTGTCCTTGCATGTTGTTGACATAATGGTAAGAATTAAAATTTGCCATTTTAATGATTTTTAAGTTGTATTACAAATAAACCGAGTATTCGGCCGAATACGAACACCTCATGATTTGCCGAATATGCTGAATACCGTAAAATAGGCGAATATTCAGTTTACGTAAAATTCTGTGTACTCGTCATAGATTCTGCCAAATAATATCTCCTTGGTATTCCAGTTTTCCCGGTGGTAGCACATCTCGGAATATCTATATCTACATAAAGTTTGAAACGATTCTGCCTACTACTTGCATTATTTATGTGAAACTTGCTAGAATTAAAGCAATTCTGTATTCTCATTTATCATTTATACTTACTTCATCATCAACGTCATCTTAGCCAAAAGACTTAATTAAGGTCATGGATTAAAAAAGTCCTGAAAGCAAACATAAGGTTGCGATGTTGACTTTACGATCTGACTACTTCACAAACAGCTTTTACTTATTGAATTTAGATTTGGCATGCTTCGTAGTTCGTAGCAGTGCGCAGTGCTGCTACGAGATTCGGCGCTGTGTAACAAACAATATCTATTTTTTAAGGCTAATAGCCATCCTATTGGCGCAAGCAGGTGCTGTTGATGTAGTTTTTAGTAATTAGGTATACGAGTACCCCCATCAAACTGTTAGGAGTTATTTAAAAGATATGAGTCGTGGGCCACCCTTGACTGCGTATAAACTGCAATATATATTTTTTTAAATAAATTAAACCCGTTGATTTGGCAAATCAAACCCATTTCTGTTACACCAACCTTTGTCTTAATCAACGTTTGTCTTAATCATAATCGTTACAATCATCATAATACACATATCTGTATCACATAAAAACTCCAGAGTTCTAATTATTTCAAACCAATAAGCCAGTTTTAATGTTTGAGGTTAATACAAAAATTTACTGTTTAGTTAAAAAAGGTTAGGAAACATTAGAAATACGTTGGTGTAACTTTATAAATCTAAAACTAAATTTAGTGATTGGGCCACAGCTGGCATCTATAAGAGTAGAAATAGGTTGTATCAATTATATAATATAAAGGCCAATTCTAAGAATCCAAGTGTAATTGAATATGTTAAAAATTATTCAAAAATGTTCAAAAAAGTTTGTTCCATAGCAAAGGCTAACTACATTCGGGCAAAGATAGTGAATTCAAAAAATAAAATAAAAGCCACTTGGAACGTCATTAATAAAGAAACTTGTAAAGTAAGGTCTCGTGATCGTATACTTGAACTCAAAGTCGATAATGCTTATATTAATGGTGATACGGAATTGGCAGGCGCGTTCGAAACATTTTTCTCAAAAATTCCACTCATCACATCAAATAAATTAAATTCTTGTAAAAATCTTGCCCAGTCTCTTCTTGTGTCGAGTGTAAAAATATGTAATATTCCATTCAATTTTCACTATATTGATTCTGATATTATAATAAAAGCTTTTAGGGAAATTAATATAAAAAAGACTGAGGATCTTTGGGGTATCTCCACTGATATATTAAAATCTATAATATCTTCTATCGCGTCTAATCTAGCAATAATATTTAATAAATGCGTTGATGAAGGTGTATTTCCAGATTTAATGAAGTACAGTAAAATTATACCGTTATTTAAAACAGGCGATAAAAGTGACCCATCTAATTTTCGGCCTATATCCATACTACCGGCTCTTAGTAAAATTTTTGAAAAAGTTCTTTTTAATCAATTGCTGTCACATTTTACAGATAACCAGTTACTTCATAACAAACAATTCGGTTTCACCAAAGGTAGAAATACAACTGACGCGGGTGTTGCACTCATTAAGCATATTTTCGATGCATGGGAGCAGAAACAGGATGCGATAGGTATCTTTTGTGATTTATCGAAAGCTTTCGACTGTGTCGATCACGAGACTTTATTATTAAAAATGGAACATTATGGTGTCTCAGACAACTCGCTTACCTTATTGAAATCATACCTCACTGGCAGAGTTCAAAAAGTTAATATTAACGGTACCGATTCTTCTGGCGCTCCGTTACTCATGGGGGTGCCCCAGGGTTCAATATTAGGACCTCTTTTATTTCTCATTTATGTAAATGATCTACCTTACTACACCGAAGATCTTTGTGAGATAGTATTATTTGCTGATGACACCTCATTGATTTTTAAAGTTGATAGACATAGAGCAATATTTGACGACGTAAGTAATACTCTCTCTCAAATATTACATTGGTTTACCACTAATAACCTGCTGCTTAATGCAAAAAAAACTAAATGTGTGAAATTCACGATGCCTAATGTGAAGCAGGTTAATACCAGTATCACTATGAACGATGAAATAGTTGAAATTGTTAACTCGACAGTTTTCCTGGGTATTACCTTGGATCACAAATTACAATGGGGTCCTCATATTGCTGCCTTGGCAGGAAGACTTAGCTCGGCTGCCTATGCGGTTAGAAAAATAAGGTCACTTACTGATGTTGAAACGGCAAGATTAGTTTACTTTAGTTACTTTCACAGCGTCATGTCATATGGTCTTTTATTGTGGGGCTCAGCGGCTGACATTGAAACTATTTTTGTCTTACAGAAAAGAGCCATTCGAGCTATTTATAGCCTTAGACCCCGTGATACGCTGAGAGAGTTATTTAAGCAGATTAATATTTTAACTGTAGCTTCACAGTATATTTATGAAAATATCGTTTATGTTTATAAAAACTTAGATAAATTCGAAAAAAAAAGTAATACCCATAATTTTAACACAAGAAATAAAAACAAACTTGCCGTTCCAAAACTTAGACTCAATAAGGTCGGTAATTCATTTGTTGGGAAATGTATAAATATATACAATAAAGTGCCTGTCACTATAACGGAACTGCCGCTACACAAGTTTAAGACAGAAATAAAACAAGGGCTAATGAAAAAAGGTTACTATAAAATTAATGATTATCTTAATGATAAGAATGTGTGGTCATCTTAGTCTGCTCGCCTGCACATAAATAAAATTTACTCATATAATTTTTATACTGATATATAGCCTTTATAAGCAGTGTCCTACAGATAACAAACAGCGTTGAGTTAAATATATCATTCAGTTTTTATTTAGAGTATCTTGAGTGTGTCATGCTCTCTTTATTGTCTCTGCGGTGGTGGCGTGTGCGTCGGGTCGTTACGTTCCCTAAAATATGGTTGAGCGAAGCGATGGCTGATTCATATGTCATACTCGTGAACGGGTGCCGCCTGTGGAGGCTGGTCTGCTCTTGCATACTTATCTTATTTTTAGTATTATTCACTATAGTTTGACTCTGTTCTTCTAAAACAATTTTTGACTTTTACTAGAACTGTAGTGGTACTGTATGACATTGTGGAAATTGAAATTTTTGCCTGATGTAAATTTGTTAACCTAGAATTTTTATTTTTTTTGTTTATATTTTTTTTTTTTTTTTTTTTTACATGTTGTGGTTGTCTTCTATAAGTATGTTTTGTGTTTATTGTAATGGAAAGTGTCCTGCTATGATCGGACATTTTCCAATATTTTTGACGCTGTAAGGGAGAAAAGAGCTGGACACTTGCTGAGTTTCTTGCCGGTTCTTCTCAGTACAAGATCTCCCGCCCAGAGTAGACTTACGAACCGATGGCATAGTGACATTCACAAGAGCTACTTGTAGCCTAAACTGAATAAAATGATTTTGAATTTGAATTTGAATTTGAATTTTGAATTTATGCGATTTAATGTTAAAACGAATGGACTTGTTTGTTTCGCTAACTCATGCAAAACTTTCCGACGCTTTTTTGACAAGTGTGGCCACGTGTGCGTTTTAGCGTGTTAGCTATCGAAAGTTCGAAACTTTGTATACTGCAATTACCACCCTATCTGTGTGTGGCATCGTGCCTCACATAATAACTTTTGTATTGAAGTTGTATCGGACGTTATTTCGTTGCCATGGAGATATGGTGGCGTAACTGCTCAAAATTCTGCAACCCTGGTGAGACAGGGCTAAATAACTCCAAGGTGCAAACGATAGTTCTGCGATCATCGTCTGGTTTTTTTTAAACATGATTTTTATTAATATGTGTTGTTTAATTATTATAATAATAGCTGACTGCATAATTATAATGTGAGTAATATTGATGTTATCATCGTCTCCCCTTTATACAGGAATAATATAGGCCCGTAATGCTCTCAGGTCTTACCAAATGAACATAGATCGGGCCATGAACCACCACGATGCATCGGGTTCATTGTTATCTAACAACTCGGTAATATTCACCATCTGGTGAATATTACCGATTGCCATCCGTGAGATAGAAGACACGTTAAACCAACATATGTATATAACATATTGTTAACTTTGCTTTGCTAAGTAATAATTAAATGAATTGTTAAATAAAGTTCGCAGTGACATTTGCTTGATAAGACTCCACGCGGAGTTATTATTATTTTACACAAAACATTAATTTTAGAAAATAAAACGAAACTGCTTTCATCACTTTCAGTGTCCCGCCAAGAAGTTCAAGGTGTTAGTTACGTTACTTTTGTCTTTAGGCTAAACTATAATAGATAGTGCTTATGTTTAATGCACTTAGTTTGACCCTGTGGTTTGACCTCACGGTTAGTTAATAGAGAAACGTTTTAGCAACTTTCAAAAGGATGTTTTTCAATAGAATATGTAAAAGAATGGAAACTATGACGTCACGACTTCCTTCCGTCAATTGATTGTCTATTAACACTATGATTCAATATTAGCATTTGTTCCAATCGAGAATGTTAATGTACAATATACTGCAGTTAGTGTACGTTGAAATACTGGTCGCACAACACAGTAAGTAATGATCAACTTATAGGTTACAGAAATTCCTACCCAGGTAAAATAAAAAATTGATTAATGTTTTAAAGAACTGTTACTTGATTTCATTTATGCATTTGAAACGTTCTTGAAATTATTATTGTTGTTGTCACCATCCCTATTACAACAATCCCAGACAGATATAACCTGCGCAACTATATAAGTGCATTGGATCCGACGCCATCGTCACGGTAAAGCCTGCTTCCCCTCAAGACTGCTCCTGTTGATTTATGCAAGCCTGGTGCGTGCGACAACGGCATAGCGCGATTCAGATGACTACAGACTGTGCCGCCATCTATGAGCCCGACGACTAAGAATCACATATAACTTAATTTTTACCTTTCCTTGACCACTTACTCACTTTCCCGCCAATTTCAATATTTTTTTATTTGAAATATCGTCTTACAGCCACCTTGCAGTTATACAGCATGTTATTTGTAACCAAAAACAAATGCAGACCGTGAGAGTCAAATTTAAAGCTATTAGTTAAAACTATTTTCACTTTTAATTAAGTCAAATTCTTACTCTTAAAGACAAAATAATTGTCCAAACCTAAAAATAGCGAAAGTAGTTACAACAAATGTTATCCATTAATACAAATGACAAATATGTAATATTATTTATTATAGCAAACAAGTTTAAAGATAAAAAATTATTTAAAATATGTAAGTTAATAAACAAGAGATCAAGGAAATATTAATAGGTAAAAAAAATTCTTGGTGCTTTTATCAATTTCGTTTTTGCTAAATGAAGTATTTTGTTAAATGTCCTGATTCCTGAACCGTAAAGAAGTCTGCAAGTAAAGGAAGTAAGAGGAGTGGCGGAAAGTTATTTTTTAAAATAATGAAGCAGGCGGTTTGCGTTGAGCTAATGAGTGGGCTTTTAACAAATAGTGCTTAAATGAGTAAACATCGTAATAAAATTTTTATTATGGGATAGATTATATTTTTATGACATCTGATGTCGTGTTTGTGAACTACGCCTTTCAGATGGCACGCATATATTTCATAAAACCAAGGTTGCTGTTGAAACTACTGGTTAGTTCCACTTTAAACTGCAATGCTACCGGTGCCGTACTTTTGGCTGCGGTTCGGTATTGATTCCTGTAGCTTCATGGGATACCTCCTGGACTTTCATAGGTTCCTAGTAAAGGTGATGCATTTTGCTTGAACCTCGCAATCTTAGAAATTTGCATGCAGCTTTACGCAAGGCAAGCAAACGTCAAAAAACCAAATCTCTTAAAAAAAAACAACTTAAAATACAAAAATGACGAAAGCTCAATTTTATTCTGTATAATTGAATGAAATTATTTGATAATGTGGGAGATGGAGATAATGAGTTTGCTAAACTTATATCACATTTTATTTGTCTGTCTGAGATGCATTCGTCAAGCCTCTGTTGACATATGGAACGAAATATACCGCACTCAAAACATTGCTGGTTCCACTAAACTGTTCTTCCCAGACGCCAAGAAAGCCTACAATAAAGACTAGAGACTAAGAAAATTAGCCTGAACGGCCTCACCCAAGCACTGACAGATCACGGCGCAGCGGATTCTCTGACTACTAACACCAATTTGAGTGTAAGGAGAGCCTGTTGTGCGCCTGTGATACAGACGACAACGAGACCATCTTGCATTTAATAAAAGAACGCCAAGAAGAAAAACGAAGCGTATGAAGCAAAAGATTGATGAGCTCGTTAGTATAAATTCGATTAAAGCTTTGATAACTAATAAAAAAATTTAAATTAATACTTAGTTATATGTAAGTATTAACTACGTTATTATAATTAAGAGAAGCTGGCAAAATACTTAATAAAAAAACGAGCCTTACAGTAGTCGCATATGATGTGCAACATTTGACATACCTACTTGGATTTTTTATCAATGATCTGCACTTTATTGAGACTTATCATATCTTATTACGTTATACATATATTATATACACTAACCCCAATTACTTATCATAAGACTTTTGTATCTAGGCTAAGTTTTTTATAGCAATAAATTATCTTATCTTATATCATCAGTAAAGGGGTATGCGTTATTTGGGGGGGATTTTTTAGCGATGTCGCTTCAAAAAAAATATTTCATGTTAAAGATCTTATCCCAATAAGCAAAAAATTATTAAACAGTCTATCATGGGCAGATTTTAAGCTATTTTCACAACACGAAACAACGCGTTTGACACTCACTGAGATAGTCTGCTGGCTGTGCCGGTGTAAACCGGTTTGTCCTCTCGCGGCGTGTACGTGAACCCGTCGGTGAGAGGTCACGCACACATAACCGTGCTAGTAGTAGCAGCGCGCTATAAGGAAGCTTTCACTCTGTTAGTATTTACTCATATACTCCTAGTGCAATATATAGGTATGTAGAAAGACGGCGGGGATTCACCACGTGGATATGTACAGCATCTCCCTCGCACAGCCTGGTAATAGTGAAATAGCTACCTACATGAAAACGAAACAGATGCGATGCTGTTTCAGCTTGCGCCTACCTACCTAGCTGCTAGATCGACTTTAAGCTGCAACTTAACCGGACGGTTTTTATGATATCATGTACCTCCTTCAACTTCATGGGTTCCTAGTAACAAAATGCAATATAGCAAGCGGATTTTTGCGTTGTGATGTTACCGACTCGATGCGGCCCGCCTGGTGGACGGACACTTTTGACGAATAAATTGCATTCAAGTTATTTAAAGTACATCTATTTAATAAGACAGATTTTTTTATAATAGACAAGTTATTTTAAAATCAACAACAAATCTTAAAACACCGACGATTTAATGAAATAAAAGATTAAGAGAATTTGGAAAGCGTTAAACATTTTTCCACGAGCGGATTCATATAATGTCATGAAATTAAGTTTTGAACAAAATATGCAAAGTAGCAGCTACCTCTGCCAGCGTATTAGCTTGGCAATCCAGAGGGGCAATGTTGCCAGGATTCTTTGGACCGTTCCCAAGAGCCCACAGTTGGAAGACATCTTTTATTTATAGGCATTTAGTTTTTAATTTGCTATTTTTATTTCTTTGGTTTTTTTTAAGTTCAGTTAAGTTATGTTTCTTTTTTTTTTGTTTTAAGTATTGTTACAGTATAAATTAACAGTGAGGATTGTGAATGCAAGGTAAGTGTATGTATGTGGCTGGCAAGAGCTGGATGCAAGTAGCCGCGGATCGTGCTCAGTGGCGTGCACTTGGAAAGGCCTGTGTCCAGCAGTGGACTATTATAGGTATAGGTATCATGATGATGATAATGATGATGAAGTGTATGTATGTATGTGTAGGCCAAATTTAAGAAACTAATGCAATCACGTTAACCTTAAGGGAAAATACTAAGGTCGACTGATTATATGAAAAGTAGAAAAATCAACGTTTCGTAGTCCCCTGATTCCTCCTCCAAAACTGGACCGATTTAATTACTTTTTATAATAAAAATTAAAGAAAGGCTTTGGCTGTGTCCCTATGTTTTCCTTTTTTTTATATAATTTCGTCAAATTTGTTTGCTGGATGTCTGAACACAGCGAAAATCTGGCCAATTTTTAAGGTTTTTAAAGGTTCATATCTTTTTTATTAATTAATTTATAAAAAAAAATTGAAATAAGAAAAAAAAAACAAAAAAAAACCCGCCAAAGTAAAAAATAATAAGTAACTAAACAAAAAATCAACTGAAAAAGCCGGAACAAGATAAAAATTTAATTTATGAAACATCATACATAACATGCAGTCGGAGGCATAAAATTTGTGCGTGCCTCCGACTGTGTGTTATGTATGATGTTGCATGTTTTATTTTATTTAAGTATGTCTTTTTAGTTAGACAAATTTCATGATATAAGTTTTTGAAATCCTTGTGTTGAGCCCTCTAATTTGTTACCCATAATGAATTATTCGAAAAAAAAATTGTTTTTCACCAACTCCAATGGCGTCGCATAGCCGCCATGTTTGTTTTTTTTAACGTCACCTATCTAAAAACACTTGGGCAGCTAAGACAAATCTAACGATACCTCAATTATGTAAATCCGTTCAGCGGTTCTGGAGATATGAGGTAATAAAGAATATTACATACAAGATAGGCGCGAAAAACATAACCCTTCCTTTGCAGTCGGGTAAAAAGCAAAACATAGGGACACAGCCAAAACCTTTCTTTAATTTTTAGCGAAAAAAGTAATTAAATCGGTCCAGTTTTGGAAGAGGAATCAGGTTTGGGGGACTACGAAATGTTGATTTTGTCTACTTTTCATATAATCAGTCGTCGACCTTAGTATTTACTAACGTGATTGCGTTTCATAACTAGAAGATGCGAGATCGAATCACGCTCGTACCATGAGGTTGGATCTCGCATCGTTTACAATATTTTTTCCATCTTTATATTTATTTGCAGTGATATTTATGTATTACTGCATAGGTATTCGACACATTTATTTATAAACTACGTTTGATATGGGATTATGCTGACCTGACCCTAAATGTCATGGGGTGCGGATCGAATTGCGCTCGTAGAATTTTTGTCTTTTTTCAAATACGTTTGCTTGTTTGTTAGAAAGACAAATGACAAAATACGGGTTTTGTCATTTGTCTTTCAAATAAACAATTATTATTATTATTTTATCATTGTTCTTTTAAATACTTCTAAATAAACTTATTATTGAAATGAAACTAAAACAAAAAAAAACTATAATTGTAAGTTTTATGCTGCGAATTATTTTTATTGAAAGTACACAATATATATCGTCAATTTCTGAAACTACTGGTTGTAAAGATGCAAACATTATTGTTGTTCTAGTGCTCATTATTGTTGTGCTTGTTCTCATTGTTTGAACAAACTTTATTTAATAAACTAGTGGACCCGGAGGACTTCGTACCGCTTTGACAGTTTCAAATGTCTGTCAAAATTTCAATAAAAAAGTATAAAAATAACCAAATAGGTTCTATTCCCAACATCAAATCCAAGACCTAAATAGTAAATTATGAGTTTCATTCTTGTGGCAATATCGGAATAAAAAGTATCCTATGTGTTAATCCAGGTTATAAACTATCTGGATGTCGAATTTCATCCAAATCCATCCATCCGTTGCACTGCACATCGTGAAAAAGCAACAAATATACACACACACGAGTATCTCAGTAAGTCCTCGGGTGGACTTCTTGAGAGAATTTAAAAAGTAACGTTGCACTGTTTTGTTTCATTTGCCAACACTCATGCACACTCAGGAACCCTTAACGATTAATAATCCACCATTATTTCACATTAATATCCGAAATAACACAAATTTTAGAAAATAAAACAAAACTGCAGACATGACTCTTCACTTTCCCGCCAAGAAGTCCACACACAAACTTTCGCATTTATAATATTAGTGCGATAAATGTGTCAAATATCACCAACATATTTAACATCACTATAAGTAAATGTGTAGGTATGGTAGGTATAAAGTAAATTTTATATTCAAAATTGCGAAAAATTATAAATATATCATATAACATCAACAGAAATATCAGGAGATAAAGGTGTTCCAAGAGCTGCGAATGTCATCCGTAAAAAAGGCCGAACTCTTAAACTGTTCCGCTAATTCACTCCTACGATATAAGTTGAAGCTTAGCAGATGCGAAGAGAACGCGTGGCAGATGCCCCTTACGTTTCATGAGCGCCTGGTGCATTGCGGCGTCTAGGCGGCCAGTTTTACTCTGAGAAGGCTGGCTACGTTACGTTGCCAAGCGCGTACCTTTTGTAAATCCAATAAGTAATATCTTCGATCATCTTAGATGATCGAAGAGTAATAATATAACAACTTATATAATTGACTTATGTGTTTTTGATGTGTAACATCTTTCCGTTCGCCTTATCAAATAAAACAAAACCGCAGACATGACTCTTCACTTTCCCGCCAAGAAGTCTCGAGTTTTTTTTATTTTTTTTTCATTTTTTGATGGCTTTGTGCGATTAGCACATTTAGCCAGTGTCAAAGTATTTTTTCTAACAATACATAATAAACAATATTTCTTTTCTGTATGATGATGATGAATGATAATAGAAATGAGAAATGATATACCACCCAACCCCTCGAGTATCTCAGTAAAGATGTGGGGCTTTACTAAGTCCTCGGGCGGACTTCTTGAGATAATTTGAAAAGTGACGTTGCACTGTTTTGTTTCATTTGCCAACACTCATGCACACTCTCGAACACTTAACGGTTAATAATCCACCATTATTTCACATTAATATTTGACAGAACACAAATTTTAGAAAATAAAACAAAACCGCAGACATGACTCTTCACTTTCCCGTCAAGAACGATCGAGTTCATAAATTGCGCGGCAGATAGGATGTGTCAGTGTGAAATGTTTTCTAATGAGGATTTACTGCATTCTCTTTATGATTAAAAAAAAAAAAAAAGACGGAGTCGTAAGCGCGCATTTAAAATCGATAATAAAAAAAACAAGACATTTTATTTATTTTAAGTGACATACTGTGTCATCATTTTCATATGTCAAATGTATTTTAATGAGTATTTACTGCATTCTCTTTAGGATTTGTAAAAAAATATACGTCATTGTTAATTTCCTTTTTCTATTTTAAATTGTAATATAGATTATGGGGTTTGAGTAATTTTGTATAGAGGGGTGGTTTTTTTTTTGATTAATTAATTGCCGGCATAAAACATACTTCAACATAAAAATAAACCCAAAATCGGAAACCTCATAGTTTGTGAAAAATTGCTCATAGAGAAATGTATGAAAAAAAAAATTTTGCTTGTCGCGCCTCAATTTTTATTTTATTTGAAAGAACTTGTCAAGACATAAAAAAAAAATACTTTGACAACATTTCCCAGTATTGGGCAGTTTTTGAGGTATCGACTCTTGTTTGATTTCCGTATATGTGTAAATGTGGAATTGGAATTTCAGTATATTTTCATTCAGTTTTTTAGGGAATCAAGATAGTTAGAAAAGAACAAAGGAGCAGATTATGTTACAAGAGCGACATACATACTGAATTTTTTTTTTACGTTTCAAACCCTTTGCAGGGTCCATGGTCACAGGGAGACTGAGGTGTTGGTCGTCTCATAATTAGTTAGTAGCTTGTATACCCTCATTTAAATTTAATCAGGTGCGTTCCGTTTTACGCAGAAAGAGCTTACAGTATCTTTTGGTCTGGCAGTATGGTGTTGGGGCTGGGATTTAATATTTTGTATGATGGGGTCCCAGGCTGGTGGTAGACTCCAACCATCTTCTGTATTAAAATTAGGATGTTTTTTAATTTCAATAGCCTCGCGTATCATCCTAGGGATGAATCGTTGTTCTCTAGCGAGTACTTGCGGTTTATCAAATCTGATGTAATGGTTGGGCCCCTCTAGGGAATGTTCGCATACTGCAGACTTATTTTCGCGCCTTTCGATATTTATTAGGTGCGATCTTTATTAGCGAACGCGATTAGCGATCGCGATCTTTATTAGGTTATGTTGTGAGAACCATTTTAATCTTGGATGGGCTTTTTAATGATAAAAAATGAAAATCATAATGTTGAAATACGTAACATGTTTAGTTACCTAACCCTTTTTACTTATACCCTTATGATATTTACCTTCATAAGTTTGGCTTTTATTACCCACGTGAGCAAAGCCGGGAACAAAAGCTAGTGTGTCATATACATAAAGTTCAAAGTCAATTGTGGAAATTTGTCAGATTGTGGTAGTCTGTTGTGGAAGCGTGTGCATTTGAGTGTTTGCTACCTGCTACTTTTTTTTTGCTAAATAATGTTCGCAGTGACACTTTGTATGAAAGGTAACTATGACCCCAAGTCCACGGTAGCGTTATTAGAACATGAGTGTTATTAACGAGGAGTGGACTATTAGACACAGACATGGTGACGTCACTGATCGTTGGTGACCGTATAAAATCACGTTTTAATAAAGAACTATACTACGAACTAATAAGTAAAGCCTTATTGATTAAACTAAACTAAACATAAAGTATAATAAAATTGTGGTAGTTTTCTCACAGTAGATTTTTGGCCGTGGTTCTCGTATAGAATAGTTTCGAGCACCAGAGTAACAGGAACGACAGAAGTAGGGCAGCTGCTGGATCATATTATGATAATTGAAGTGTCGAACCTCATCGGCTGCTATCCTTTTCTCTTCAATAAAATATTGTAATGCGCGACAAGGACGACCCCCGAAGTTCAATAGTTGAGATATTGTCGTCCGAACTGAAATAAGTTTGTGATGTCACGTTTTTGAACAGCGTTGAGTTCAACGCTGTTCAAAAGTTGTTAAGTTTTACAACTTATATAGTTAAAATCTGTATGATAGTTCTAAATAAAAGAAAAATAATGTAGCTTTTGTAATAAACACCTCCAAAGCAAAGCGATCCGTCCGATGTATGGAAGACACGGTTCAATTCCCATGACGGGAAAACCGTAAACAACAATTGTTCGATATATAGATTTGCAAGATTATGTTATTCTGTTTTATTTAGATTACTTTTGTGTTATATAAACTGCAATGAATCCAGAGCATTATATTTGGCTTGCAAAGAAACAAAAAATCATGTTTTGATTCTTTCAAACAAATATTTAATGCAATACCTTACGAGCGTGCGAGCTTTTAGTTTGAGTTAAAGTGAAATACAGTGCGAACCACGCTGTTTATGCGCTAAAAAGTTCAACGAAACCATTTCATATATAGCAAGTGTATACCTTCAGATGATATAATAATTATGCTGAACAATACAAACCCCATTTAATTAATTATATTACAAACATTGCAACGATCATAAACCATATTAATTTGATGTCTTAAATGCATATTTTTACCCTTAATCCTAATCTTATTCTCCCCCAAACCCCTTGAGCATTAGTAAAATATGGAACTTTACTGAGTAGTTTACTTAACTCACACGTGGACTTCTTGGGAGAATTTGAAAAGTGACGTTACACTAGTACGAGTACCACGTTACGTTCTCATTAATATTCGACAATCCGAAAAAATTACATTCATGACTCTTCAGTTTCCCGCCGTCCAAGGAGTTACGTTACTACTATTATCTTAAGTTTAACAAAATCGCTAGTGCGCATGTCCAATGCACAGTTTGACCTCACAATAAACAGATACCTTGGTCCGACGCCATCGCTTTACTTTAAAGATGGCTCCTGCTGATTTCTGCAAGCCTGGTGCGTGCGGTATCATGACAGCGCGATTCAGATGGCTGCAGACAGTGCCGCCATCTTTGAGCAAGTGTGTAATCCAAAAACTGCAACATGTCCAACGCAATTTTATCATCAGATTGTTCATAATATGCTTTGTATATTCGACGCTAAAATTAAGACGTAGAGAAAACTTTTGACACTTTTCTGCTGAAGTGTAAATTATTATGATTTGTCGGTGAATGACTTGATATTACTTCAATAGTAGTTCAGGAACTCGATGGCGTAATGGCATTTTAAACGCCCGGTCTGTAATTTCTACGGTTAAGCATCTTTCGCAAAGACCGGTCATGGGATGGGTGACCAAAATGTAACATCTCCATCTCCTTCGTGCTTCGGAAGCCACGTAAAACCGTTGGTCCCGGCTACAGCAATCGTTAACGAACACCGCATTTTGCCCGCGTAGTTGCTGTTTTTTTGAACCGATGAAGCTGCAGGAGACATTGCTGACCTAAAAGCACCAGATATGAAGCACGGCGCCGCCGCCGCCGGCCGCCGCGCGCCGGGAGCATTGCAGTTTACAACGGAACTAACAAGTAGTACTTACTAAAATAATTTGAAACAAAAACACGCCATCAATTTGAAAAGCCATAGTAGTATAAGATAATAATTGTCGTCATTAATGACTCATCAAGGTAAAAGAAAACTAAAATGCGTACCTTAGAAGCATGTTAAATATTTATCTCGTCATTTAATTAAAACAGTTCTACGTAATAATTATTATTTGCCAAATCTAACATTCAATAAGTTCCGGCTGGTTACATAATTTTAAGTCTTTTATTTTATTTTTAAGATTTGGAAAACTACTCAGTAACGAACGCAAGACAAAGTAAAAATCAAATACTCATTGACAAAGTTTTGGAATACGGAAAATGAAGCTCGAATAGGGTTTATCTATTATATGGAAACTAATTCGATACAGGTACTAACGCAGACTTATATAAAACTTGTATGTGACGTCATGACGTGACACACACATCAACAAAATGATCACACTATGTGAATGCAAGGTTCGTTGGACAACCCAAAACATTCAAACAAATGTAAATAAGTTTTTATATAGCGAGATTTAATTGGCGCGGTTTTAAAAGAGATTGTTCGACATAGTTACTTTTACCAGCCGGAGAAGTTCTTCAAGAAAATGCATCTAATCTACTAATGCTATTGTGCTATTGTGACCTATTGCTTTTTTTAAATCTCAAATTACTTGGCTTGTATTTAGATGATTTCGACTCTTTGTTCCGTGCAGTGTTCGTTTTAATTTTAATTTAATTCCTGCTAGTTTATGCTATTCTAGTAGCGAATCTAGCAATAGAACGCCGTTGCCTGGATGTGTGTTGTTGTTGAAATAAATAGATAGAAGTGCAGTGTTTGTTAATTACTATTCACTCCTTTTTAAATCTGTTTGCGTCACCAAAGGCGTTACGTAGGTACGCGTTGCCAACTCCTAAATCTAAGTTCCACTACTTCCTACATATTTCCTACCTCTCTAGTAGGTGTCATGCTTGCCCCTAGACTGCCTTCTAGGTCACCCGCTTAGGTTTCAAGACACACACTACAAAAGGACATATGTGTGAGATCGTCTGCCTCAGTCTGCGCATGTCCTATAAACTTGGGGGTCTATTATGATAATCGACATGTCGAGGTCGGAACTGGTTAGGCCACTTCGCATTTGGTATAGCTACGATGCTATTGCAACAAGCAGTGTCATAGTCATAGTTCGAAACGTTGGATACCGTAATTAACTCCCTGTGTGTTACGTTGTGCGTCGCATATATCTATTGTATTTCAGTTACATTCGACGCTATCTCGTTGCCATGGAGGAGGCGGCAGAATTACTGTTGAGAATTCTGCAAGCCTGGTGTTACTGACTTAAGTAAGGCCACGGGAGCCCCATTGGCAGAAAGTAATTCATTTCTTCTAGACATCACAGTTTTCTTTGATGCGTGATTTGTTTGCGTGAGATATAAACCAGCAGCGCTATCTGGTGTTTAGCAATAGGTGCCCACAATAAATAAGGGTTTCAAGACAGTGGTCAAATAATTTTTGCTGAAAAATATAATTTTGCTATAAATTCATCTATCATAAATTTAAAGTATAAAAGGATGGAAGGAGGAAAGAAGGAGAAAGGAAGGAGGAAAGAAAATAATAGGATGTAAAAGAATAATTGGAGTGACAATAACAACAACGTCAAAGAATATTATGGTTAGTTCCACAAAATTAATACAGATATATAGAAATACTAGATACAAAATGTATTATTACGCAAAATTTTTTGCTTGTATTTATTTTTGGACCTTGTTTTTTCATTACTTCGTTACAGTTGCCGATTTGTTGGCATCGATTCATCTACTTCGTAGTCCGTAAGATGTGGGGCTTTACTAAGTCCTCATGCGGACTTCTTAAGAGAATTTGAAAAGTGACGTTGCACTGTTTTGTTTAATTTGCACTCATGCACACTCACGAACACTTAACGTTAATAATCCACCATTATTTCACATGAATATTCGACATAACACAAATTTTAGAAAATTACACAAAACTGCAGACATTGACTCTTCACTTTCCCGCCAAGAAGTCGACGATATAATTTATTATTAAATGTGTTTTATGCTTTTTTAAACATAAGTATAGTATATTCCGAGCAATAGGATATTCGCAACTGATATTTTCTCATAGTGAACTAACTGCTTTTCTGTGTTATAAAAACTAATTGTTTGATGTTAAGATTCAATTGAAACGTTTTTCAAACTTTTGCGCTTTATTATTTTCTAGCTAACTCAACGGTCCACATTGAGTTTCTATGACAACAAAACAAACAAATCGTTAAATAGTTTACGCGTGAAAGTGCGTGTTACGCGTCAAACAAACAAATAAACAAACTCACTTTCGCATTTATAACATTAGTTAGGATGACTATATTATTCTTAACATACTTTACAGTTATATTCATCGAGCGTCATCTATACAAACTACATAATTTATTGGAGAGTTTTCTCAATTTTAACTTTTTCTTAGTACACAGTATACTTTAAACAAACTTACTGATCTCAAGTTAAGGAGCTAAAGCACTTAAGATGGCTGTTTGTGTGTACACCTGTCACAATTTGATGAACTGGCTAGTTCTAAACCACTTGGCTAACTAACTTTTTGTAATGGCATTATTGTGTCCTGCCAGTAAAACTGCCCTGCCCTGTGCGCGAGATCAAGGATTCTAAAAAGATTTGTGTCTCTTAAAGAAAAAATAAAAAGATCCGAAGCTGGGAGTAATGGCACCTTATCTCTTGGACAAGGATACGCCTGTGTGTGAGAAAGTGCATGTCTGTGCATGTTCACTAGAAATGTGACGCCTTAAAAAGTATATACATACTACTACCGTTATGCAGTTGCATAACGAACCCCGACAACGCTTCCGATATATTTCGTAAAATGGCGGCAATTTTTGAAACTGGTAACGAAAGAGGCATAGCGGTAATGCGCATGTCCACTGTAGAAAAAGAGACGACACAAATAGTACCTGTTGCATCGGACGCTACTTTGATCTCCATGGTTACACTACTATTGTAGCTCTTGCGATTCCTGTGAGCCTGGTGTGGCAGGGCTAAATTTTGTGCGAACCCTGACAGTACTTTAAATTTTCAGATGAAACAAACGGAGCGAGTGTTATAAATAATATGTGATTGTACTATTTCATAAAGTTAAATTCTTTAGATGGTTGGTAACGTTATTTCAATATTGTTGTTATGTATTATTTTTAATACTACAGAAATTTCCTAAAATACGTAATACAAATATTGTTTCAAAATATAACTTACAATGAAATTTTATTCTGAATAAGTACTAAATAAAAAATTTGGTGACAAAGAAAGAACCTTAAAAGCAGTTATGGCAGTTTATAAACAAAATAATCAAATTTCATTTTATTTACTAGTTATTGAGTAAGGATGAAAATATACTTAACTCTGCATTTTTGTTTAATGCCCACGTGGTGCCCACGTGGATAAGTGTGCCAGAATGCGCATGTCCACAGGAAAGGGGCTTTCCACAAGGTATATACTACCGATATGCAGTTGCATCAGACGCTAGTAAATGTATCTCCATGGTTACCTCGCTATTAAGCTCTTGCGATTTATAGGAGCCTGGTGTGGCAGGGCTAAATTTTGTGTGAAGCCCGATAATGCCTAAGTTATTTTAAGTGAAATGGCGGCAAATTTTGAATTTTGTAACAATTTTTCTTATTATGTTTAGTTACAACTTTCTTTAGATGGTTGGTGGATGGTTGGTGATTCGGGCCCATGTTGAGGCCTATCTTTTGGATATTTTCTCGTTGGAGTCGCCGAAAAGTAGATACTTATTTACAAATTCGGTATAAAAATAGCTCTCTAAGACAATATTCATTCAAAATAGCACAGAAGACAATGTTTGGTGAAAAACGTACAACCTTAAAACAGTTACAGAATAGAAATAGAATAAAAATGGATTTCGTTTATTATTTGTTGAGTAAAGATGAAAGATAATTCTCTTACTTAGTTTGATGCCCACGTGTAAAGTAATGCCCGCTAGTTTTGAATTTACGGTTGCACGGCTATCATAGCTCTTGCAATTCCTATGAGCCTGGTGTGGCAGGGCAAAATTTGGTGTGAAACCCCTTCGTTCAATTAGTAGTTAGTATTATTATTATTGATAACCTCAACGATGCCTTCTTTTTACCATTGAAAATGGTTATCAGACGCCTGAAACGTATTTTTGGCCATAGCTCCGAGGATTTTTGGGGGAATCGAGATGAAGTAGTTCCAAAAGTTGAGGATATATTTTAAATGTTGGATCATGAAAAACGTATATCTACCGATGAGGATAATTATTATTTAAAAATCGGTCAAGTGCGAGTTGGACTCACGCACGAAGGGTTCCGTACCATTATCTACAAAAATATTTCAAATTTCTAACTGTTATCGTTATTAAGACTTAGGAAAAAATTGGAAAAAAGTCACGTTTGTTGTATGGGAGCCCCCCTTAAATATGAATTTTATTTTAATTTATTATTTATTTTTAAAGTGAATAATATAACTCAATATTTTGTGAATATTTTAAGCGTCTACCTGTTGTCGTTACTAATATCGAACAAAAAAAATCACGTTTGCTGTATGGGAGCCTCCTTAAATACTATTATTATTTTGATTTTTAGTATTTGTTGTTATAGCAGCAACAGAAATACATCATCTGTAAAAATCTCAACTGTCTAACTATCACGGTTTATGAGATACAGCCTGGTGACAGACGGACAGACAGACAGACAGACAGACGGACGGCGGAGTCTTAGTAATAGGGTCCCGTTTTACCCTTTGGGTACGGAACCCTAAAAATGAACTAATACTGTTGTAAATAAATATTTTCTTGGTGCTTCAATAATTTTTTTTGGCGGGATAAAATTTTACGTTAAGTTTCTCGACCCGTAAAGGAATCTGCAACCAAATTTAACGATGCCGATGTGCGGGGATTGGTGAGAATTTGAATGTTAAATGAGTGAAGTAGGCGGCACGAGGAGCAAAGTGTAAAAGAATTTTTCATCCCCCCATCTCGGAAAGAGTATTTTTGCTCTTCGATATCTGAGTGCAAAAGCCGTTTTTATCCGCTAGAGGATAAAGTAAATTGAATTTAGAACATCGTGTGCACTAAGTTTGTGAATTCAAAACATCATTAAACCTTCCTTTACTTCTACCTCCATGGTGCCGAATTTATCAGTACACAAGTCACTAACACCAACATTACAGTACCTAACAAAAATATTACACTCAACTTAAGGGGGTGCAGCGCGAATGCAAAATTGCGAGTTTCATGTTTCTTTGTGATAGCGAGCGAGCGGCGCGTGGCAGTGGTGTGACAACGGTGCACGACAAGAATACGCACGCACACTAATATCTGTACAGAGTAGGCTGGTGATTCAATTAGAGCAATGTTTACTTTCGTAAAATCATAGGCGTTTGGGTAAAAATAAAAGTTTTAATATTTTCATATTCGTTTTTTTTATTGAAAAATAAGACAACAGTGGCCTGCGGAATATCAATACAAACATTTTGATGTTGGATCGTTGTTTCATTTGTGCTATATTTACAAAGTTACTGAAGAAATAAGTTTTTGTTTCAAACTCCAAGACAACCATGGCCTTGTGAAAGGATCAAGCTAAACTACACTAGTCCTTTTAATGTATATGACCTATTCAGCGCCTAGCACCAGTGACTTAAAAACACGTAAATTTTCCGCGCGGCACCCCTTTAAGTAACTGTAGCAAAGTTACTTTAAATTTTTCTTAATTATACCTAAGTATTATTTGTTATAATTTAAAGATTATTCTGTAATACCTACCTATCATAATGTAGTAGTTAATACCTAAACTGAAATAAAAGTTTCTTGTGATTGTAGTGTTTTTTTTGCATTTAGTCATTTCCTCGCTGAGGTGGGATGAAAAGTTACGTGTTGCACTCGAGTGCAAAGATTTTTCACCTTGTGCTCTTTTGATTCCCTCGCTAACGCTCAGGATTCTAATTTTTGAATCACTCGCTGCGCTCGTGATTCAATTTTAGAATCCTTCGCTTGCTCGGTCATCAAAATTGAGCACGCGGTTAAAAAGCAACTTTGCACTCTTGTATAACAAATAACTATTATTAAATCTAGATTTAGACTTTTCGCAATTAGTACACACTAAATAATATAAGTAGGCATAGGTACCTATAGTAAAATGTATTTTATGGTATGGATTATTATGTTGTACGACATCAGATGTCGTATTTGCGAGCTACGTCTTATTAAGATGGCACGCATCTATTACAACCAACCTTGGTTGCTGTTGAAAACTGGTACTAAATGTTAGGCTGCAGCTCGGTATTGATTCATGTGTCCACGTGTGATACCTTCTGCACCGTTATGGGTTCCTAGTAACGGTACAGTTTGCGCTTCATTTTCTTTGAATCGCTGCACTTCCAAACTGAATTTTGCATGCAGCTTTCAGTAAAACTTAACTTGCCTTAAGTTTTGTGTCAAAAAAAACTGGGACACTTTTAGACTTACTTACATTAATATAAAACAAAAAACTAAAACTGAGAAATTACTTGATTGAGACAAAGATGGCGAAAATGAGTTGAAATACTACAATGTCACTAACATCGATTTAAAGGCGATATATTTAGATAAAATGGTTATAACCGACTAGCACTACGTATTACTACAGCAAAAATTATAAAACATTTCAACAAAGAAGAGGAATACGTCATAAAAACGTTATTGATATGCTACGTCACAGAATGGTTACAATGCACCAGGCTTACAAATTCGAGCAGTAACAGCTGCGAACTTGCGATAGAGAAGAATGATAATTAAATATTTATAAAATACAGTGAAAAAAATGCCCCCCCGACCTAGCTAGAAATCGAACCTGGGTCTTCTGCAATCCGGGCGGCTGCACTGACCATTATGCTACCGGGAAGGCTGACGTAAGCACTGAATTTTTTCACTGCTCTGATTTTTTACTGCTTTTTAGCGGCAGCAGTGGCATCTATCCTATGGTTATTGCAACCGATTGGCTATACAGATTCATCTTTACAGATGAAATATTACAAATTTGATAACACAACGCTATATAAATTTTACTTTTATTTTGCCGCCATTCTGTCACATTTCCATGTATGTGGAAAACGGGGTTCTCATGATACAAACTCCGTCCGGTGTCACTAGGAATACAGGAAAAGCAAAGGCTATTTCTGTTGACCAAGCTATCGTAGGTATAATATGATGCAGCAGCTAGGTAGCTGGATGCATGCTGAGACAGCATCGCTTTGTCCCGTTTTATGGAAGTAGCTGTTTCACTTTTATCCTGCTGTGCGAGGGAGATATACTGTGCGTGTATAGCCCCCGCCCCCTTTGATGTACTGTGATACTACTGTCGCCGCGCCCAAATAGGGTTTCCTTATGAAACTGCGAAAAACCTCTGACTATTAATTATTATTATTATATTATTATGATTCATGTTCGAAAAGAAATTTAAAGTTTATATTTCAACCAGAGACGAATGGAAGCAAGGGCCACTGTCTCCGAAAAAAGACAGCCTAATCTGGTATCATCATTATCATCATCATCATCATCATCATCATCATCAGCCTATACTAGTCCACTGCTGAACATAGGCAAACAGACGGAAAAAAATGAAGTCGGGCACAGGGCCAGGCATCTATAATAACTACTTCAAGCATAGTCAAAGCATGGGAAAATTTGCCACTGTTAATTGTCAATTCACAGTGTCAATTGACACCACTTGATTGACTTGACCACTGTCAATTGACAGTAAAGAAACAAGAGTTCGTTCACTAACGACACAATTAAAATGCAATATATCGCCCCCTACCGAATGCCCTATCTCTACTCTCAAGACGACCTTGTGACCCATAAAACCTGCTGTGGACTGCGCATGCCTGAACTTGAACCCTAATATGAAAACCGACGTGTCGACCTCGGAGCTAGTCTTGACAGTCTCGCCTTTTACGTGGGCTCGATGCAATTGCAACAATGATAGCAGCTACCGATAGTTCGAAAGTTTGCATTCTTCAATTAACACCCTGTCCGTGACTCTTTTGCCTCGCATATACATTTTGTATTAACGTTGCATCAGACGCCATGGTGTTGCCATGGAGATATGGCAGCGTGACTGTTCAAGTTTCTGCAAGCCTGGTGATGCAGGGGTAAATAAGTCCAAGGTATTTTCTACCCAGCGCGTCTTTGAATTTCCGTAAAGATAGTTCTGCGGCCATCGTTTTGTTTTGTTATTGAACATAAAACTGAAAAAAGTATAAGTACGAGTATATGCGTTGTGTAATTATAATTGCTATATTGCAGACTGCTTTGTCATCATTAGCTACACTGGACCGCAAAGAAAAAGGTCGATTAGAAAATCTTCAATATATTCAAAAACAACTATATTTAAAAATATTTTAATGTTTGAAAAAAGACAGTGTTGAAAAAATCCAAGAGCGGGATTCGAACCCGCAGCCCATGACATGCCGGGTCAGTTGCACTGCCAACAATGCTATCGTGGCTCAATCCAACTCGCCGAAATAATCAACACTATTTACTTTTACTTTATAAGCCAAAGGAGCCTTACTCGACAACTACGTCATCAACATCCGGTCTTAATATTTTTACAAAAGTTTAAAGATATAGCTATAT
Source organism: Eudonia mercurella (assembly GCA_963082485.1). Taxonomy (NCBI): domain Eukaryota; kingdom Metazoa; phylum Arthropoda; class Insecta; order Lepidoptera; family Crambidae; genus Eudonia; species Eudonia mercurella. The sequence continues at coordinate 5,444,682 of OY720022.1, forward strand.
TTATGATTATTTACGTAAATAATACACATAAAAAAATAACTAAAATTAGATTTAAAACACAAGATTTAAGAGAAAGAAAAGATTGAAAAATAATAAACAAAAAAAAATTTCAAATTGTAATATGTTTGCAACAATACTTGCGTAAAATATATGTAAATAATCATATTTAAATGTGCTTAAACGAAAATGTAAAAAATTCAAGCTTTTATGTTTTTAAATGTAAAATAAATAAAAATGCGTAGTTTCTCCAGTATTTTCGTAAATTTAGATTGTTACAGAAGTGCGTGCCGTTTTCACGCATTTACTTTGTGTTGCCTCCGCGAGCTCGTAATACTGCTGTTATGCGATTTGGCATACTTTCTACTAGGTTTTTAAAACGATGCTGCGGAATATTCTGCCATTCCTCTATTAAAGTTTCTTTCACGTCACGTAGCGTGATTGGCGACGGATTCCGCTGACGTACACGTCGTTCCAGTTCGTCCCATGCATGCTCAATGGGATTTACGTAGGGGCTGCGTGCTGACCAATCCATGTGTGTGATACCGATTTCTTGAAAATGAAAATGAAAATGAAAAATGTTTTTATTGCGACAAACACCAATTTAATTTCTTGAAAATAGTCAAACACTATCTAAGCTGTATGCGGGCAGGTTTTGTCTTGCATAAAAACAACGTTCTCGTCCATGTCCACTAAAAATGGACCAACGCAGTCAATCAGAATTCCGGTGACATATCTTACTGCAGTTAAAGTGCCATTTTCTATCACCACTAGCTCAGTGCGGCTTTCGAAAGAAATCCCAGCCCACACGTGGACAGAGCCTCCGCCGTATGGTATATATACTTTTTCTGAAGGCTTGGTTATAGCGCTCTCCCGGCCTACCGTACACTCTATTCCTCCCGTTGTGCTTGTGTAAACAGAATATACCGTGTTTTTACAATGCCCGCTTGGTTACTGAAAATTTAGGCTTCTAGTTCTTGTTATAGGGGGCGAAAATGACCTGAACTGTTCCGAGAAAAGAATGGTACGGCCGTGCCGCTTTTTTGCCCGACTTGGCGGGGGCACTGCCGTGCCCCCAGAGCTAGACTCGTCTGAAAACATAACTTTTGATCGGTTATCCAGAGTCCAATTTTCGTGTTTTCTACCATAACTCAACCTTGAGGTTCTGTAGTGTCTTTCTAGTTCTTGGCCATTTGAAGATCTTAATGACTTTAAATTTGCTTCAGCCAGTCACCGTCTTACTGCACCCGTACTCAGATTGTTTCCTCCAGCTCGTAAGTGATGTTTCTTTACTTCAACAGCCGTAAGAAAGAGATTTCTCAAAATTGTTGACACCATATGGTGTCGCTATATAGCGATCCTCCCGCGCCCTCGTACACCTTGTTCGGCCTGTTTCTGGTTTTCCTACGAAAACCAGGAACAAGCCAAACAAGGTGCAATCCAATCTCCATTGGATCCAGTTTAATGGAAATGCTGGAGTACTCGCTGAACTGTAGAAAGAGTCACACCAACAAATCTCACTGTATTTCGCTGACTGCGCCTATCTTCAAGCATGTACATTTATTGGATCCTGGTACATTCTTCAGGGGTGAGCGACATGATGACTTCAACATAATAAAATTTATAAGGCAGAGACAACATATTTATAGCATTTTTTATGCCAAAACTAAAACAAATGCGAAACAATTGATTTGAATTTTTTGGTACTAAATTCAAAAAAGACCATTAATTTAAATTTTCAGTTTTTATACAACTATCAAAAATAAAAAGGTTTTATATATTATTTTATGTGGCATTAAATATTCTTAAATTAAGTCTTTATTTCATAAAGCTTGGTCAGGTGCTTTTGAAGATATTGAAGATTTTCTAACCGACCCTTTTTCTTTGCAGTCCAGTGTAATAGACCAAGATTCCAAGACTGCCAGACAATACATTTTTCTGAAAGACCAAGTGTGGGATTAGGTAGGGTTAGTATGTACTTTGAGTGTCTGCATACCTGCTAGCTTTTTATGCCCCAATAATGTTCGCAGTCACACTTTGTATAAAAGGGGAAAAGACTCCAAAAATAATTATTGAGAGATTTTGAAAAAGACGTAGCAACTCTCTTGTAACTTTTCGTCACTTAAGTTCTAACACCGCGCAAGTCAAAAATGGCAACTTTTCAGGAGAGCAAAAATATCGTGCCTCTTTGTATATCGCAATCATAATAATTATGTTTTTGTTTTTAAAATAAAACGCTTCCGTTGGTTAAAGTCCCTGTTTCTGATTGGTCTAGAGGTGCGTCTTTCTATTCTCTATCGAATGAGATGCAATAGTCAAAATAACAAATTTTGGTCTTCCGCGGTGTTAGAACTTTGGCGACGTTTTGTCAGCACTGATGTATATTACAAACTCTTAACGGTTAAAACTTCAACCATTAAATTTTTGAAAATAAATCAATGTTGCTACCATGACTTAATTTTCCCGCCAAGAAACTTTAAATATTGATGTTGACATCCTAACTAATATTATAAATGCGAAAGTGAGTTTGCTTGTTTGTTGTTGGACAAGCTTTCACGCGTAAACTATCTAACCGATCTTCGTGAAATTAACGCTTTCACGCGTAAACTATTTAACGATTTGTTTGTTTTGTTGTCATACAAATTTTAAAAACCGGTACGAAATCCGCCTGGCCAGCGAGTAAAATTTGAATAATAAATAAAAAGTATGATAGTTTTCCCACATAGATTATTGGCCGTGGTTCCCAGACAGAATAGTTTCGAGCACCAGAGTAGCAGGAACTACAGAAGTAGGGCAGCTGCTTATCTTATTATATGCTTAAGGTGTCAAACCTCATCAGCTGCTATCCTTTTCTCTCTAATAAAAATAATAATATTGCGCGACAAGGACTGAGATATTGTCGTCCGAAGTGAAATAAGTTTGTGACGTCACGCTTACGAACAACGTTGAAAAAACAACTTATGCGGTTAAAAATCTTTATTATCGTTCGAAATAAATGTGACATTTTAAACGAAACAACTCCGTAGCAAAGCGATCTGTCTGATATTCGGTGGTTCACGGTTTAATTCCCAGAACGGTAAAACCGTAAACAAAATAATGTTAAATTTACAGATTTGCGAGATTACGTTTTTTGTTTTATTTACGTTACTGTCTTTTACGTTATAGTAAAACGTATGCAGAGCGATCCATTTGGCCTGCAAAGAAACAAGAACACGTTTTGTATTTTTCTATCTTTAATTGCATCAAAGATATGGTTTTTTAAATAAAATAAATTTGAGTAATTCTACATGTTCAAAAACGACCGCACTGCTCTATAAATTTTCAATGGTGAACATATTTCAATATCGAAATTTAAAACACCTACCTACGTGTAAAATATCGATGTTCAAAACATCGAAAATTAAAATATCGATTCTATGGAAATATCGAAAATTAAAATAAAATATTGTCGAATGTTTAGATAACTTACGTCCAATATATCGAAAATCTAATTATCTACAAAGTAACATCGAAAGAACGAAGTACAGAGTATCTAATGTCTTAAACATCGATATTTATTTGTAATGTTAAATAGAAAACGTCTCAATATAATTTTACATGGAAGAAAACCTTTGCAAAGGTTAGCTTAACTATCAGTAGGTCTAATTTGGTTGTTTTGGCATAATTTCTCTAACAAAATCTTCGGTTAGGTTAGGTTGCCGCGGCAGCGGCCGGCGAGTGCTAGAAATTACTAGATTATATAAAAAAATGTTATAAAAACAAGGGAGAACAAGGGGTTGCCAATTCCAACCTACCAACATTTTTTTCCAAGTATACTACCTACAGATTTTATTTTAACTAGTAGTTATATTAAATGTTGACATTTTAAACTTAGGTATAAACTATTTATATTTTTATTCATTCGATATTTTAATCACTCTGTATTTCAATCTAAGAATTTTTAAGCTTAGGTATATACCTAATTTAAATATACAAATTGATATCAATTTTCAATATTTTGATACAATCTACATATATTTTAATTTTCGATGTTTGAACCACGTTTGAACATCGATATTATAAAGGTAGGTATTTTAAATTTGGATATTCAAATATTATACCCTTAAATGCAATCCCTTACGAGCGCGCGAGCTTTTGCTAGTAAAAGTGAAATTCGGTGCGAACCCCGCAGAGTGTGAGCTATAAAGTTCGACGAAACCAAGTTTCTTAAAAAACATGTTTTTCTTTAATATGACAAAGCGTATAAAGGTAATATTATTGTAAGCTTTAGTCATTATGCTGAAAATACAATACCCATTTGATGAATAGTATCACAAACCAGGAAGAGAGGAGCACGGTGGCGCGGTGGTTAACGCGCCCGGTCTGCGAGTGCTGAGGCTAAGTAACTTACGCAAAGGCCGGTCATCGGGTGGGTGACCAAAAATTTATCATCTCGAGCTCCTCCGTGCTTCGGAAGGCACGTAAAGCCGTTGGTCCCGGCTTCATTAGCAGTCGTTAACAATCACCAATCCGCACTGGGCCCGCGTGGTCGTTTATGGCCCGTTCTCCCTATCCTTTCATAGGGAAGGCTTGTGGCCCAGCAGTGGGGACATAAAATGAGCTGATGATGACCTTAGAATTGTTGGCGGGAAAGCAAACAGTCCATGAATGCAGTTTATGACCCGCCCGACTTATAAATTCTATAGTTTTTTCTGGATTATTACTCAATTGTAAAATGTGACCTGAAAGTGTAACAAGTTTTGTTTAAGTCGTAATTTTAGCGTCAATTCTTATTATCATGCTGTACATGCTGTACATGCTGTACTGTACAAGCGCATTCAAGTTGTAAGAGCTTTATCATGATGCACATGGACTATGGTGTTGGCAAACTAAAAAAAACAGTGCAACTCACTCATAAATGGCGGCACTGATTGCAGCCATCTGAATCGCTCCATCACGCTACCGTACGCACAAGGCCTGCAGGAATCAGTAAGAGTAGTCTCCATAGCGAGTAGTGAAATTTTTAGATGACAGAGAAAAGTATCTCTCTTACAGATGGCACATAAAAGTCGTAAATTTAGCGTGCTTTTTAACTTTAGCATGCTTCGTAACTTTAGCATGCTAGCACTAGCATGATTGGACAAAGTCAGGAACATTGCAGTATTTAGTTTACCCTGCCGCTCACAGATGTCACTACCTGCGTAGCCATCTGAATCGCGCTTTCACGTTGTCGGGGTTCATACGAAATTCAGCCAGGCAGCACCAGGCTTGCAGAAATCAGCAGGAGTAGTCTTAAAAGTAAAGCGAAATGCAATGCAGTTATGTACAATTTATATCTGTCGATTGTCAAGCGGAGCTAGGACATGCGCACTTGTAGTCATGGGCGTACCCAGGGGAGAGGGGGTGGGCAGGGCTGGGCGGCTGCCCTCTCTGGACATCTCGCAGAACATGGTATGAACTCGCCTAATTATTAATCAAAGTGTAAACGGGGCCTTATGTTCTAACTTTTTAAAACCGCGCGCGACGATGGCGGATGAAGATTACCGAGTCTTAACCTTCGGTAGGGTGTTGCGAGCTGAGGTTGCGAGCGACTAGCATTTATTTTATTCGACATGTCTACTTTTAGCATCGGCGATTTTGCGACTGTATCGATGCTGAATCACGTTTTGGCGACTCTCTGCGTTCGATCGCAGTAAAATCGTGAGATTCTTATCGATGCAGCATCGCGATTTCGCGACTTCACGCGTTCGGTTCGGACGCGGTATCGGAATCGCGCGTTTTAGCGACTGCTCCGATGCTGGATCGGCAACTCGATGCAAATCGATGCGACCGGGCATCCCAATGTGTGCGGAGTGGTCGAGTTTCCGAAAAGCGACTCAACCGCCGCGTTTGGCATTTTTAAGTGTGCGGTGTGGAATGTGTGGTCGCTGCATTCAGTTTCTAAAAAGCGGTTTAATCGGCGATCGCCGAAGCCAAAAGTAGCATGTCTGCGGTGGCCCGAAATAAAAATATTCATTCAGTGTTTATATCAAAGTATAGAAATCTGTCTGACTGATATTGTGTTGTGATTGTGACACGCACATACATTCTGCATGCATGCATAGTAAAATTTACTTTTATTTATTTAACTAGGTACCTATAAAGCAAGATCATTTGCGGCTGTTTGCCCTACACACTACACTACATATACCTAATATTTCATGTAGGTGTGTTTGTGTAGTGTGTAGGACAAAACAGCCGCGGACGATCCAACCTAAAAAATCTGACTTGCCCCCCCCCTAGGCCAGAAGCTGGGTACACCCATTGTAGTTTAACTTTTATTAAAGTAACACTTTTGGCTTCTTTGCGGAAAAGTAATGAGAGATGAATGCTGTTTTATTTTACTTTCTAAAATTTGTGATTTGTCGAATTATTATATGAAATAATGGTTCATTGTTCGTGAACGTGCATGAGTGTTGGCTAATGAAACAAAACAGTGCAACCTCACTTTTAGAATTCTCTCAAGAAGTCCGCGTGTGATCTCAGTAAAGTTATTCACTGGTGCTCGAGGGGTTTAAAGAGAATATCATTTATCATCAAACATTTATATTACCATTCATTATGTACTATTATTTTGAATCTGACTTCATTTTTTACAAAATAAAATTTTCCATTATCCAATATTGTATTCAATAAGCTGGTTATGTAATCTTACGGCATAATGTAGGTAGGTATTTTTATATTAAATTTTTCCTTGTAGGCGTTTTGAATCATTATTTAATATCACAAGACTTTTTTGAAGATGAAGCGGTAAATTACAAACAGTAAATATTTTACAATATCTGTCTGATTTGGCAGTCTTGACACTCAATTTGCAAAATGTGCAAAACGCACCAAAACATAAACAAGGAAAAAAGTAACACATTTGGATAGCAATAGCGAGTCATAAGAAGTGCACCAAATACCCGCATACCGCATGCTAGCCTGCAACCTCTGTGCGCTGTTGTTACGTTGGATGTACTATGTAGTCTAAAAGAAAGATTAGTAATAAAAAATATTTATTTATTTATTGAGACAAAAACAGCCATACTTAACTTCTAATTTGACAATATTACTAAGACTAAACATATCCGGCTAAAAACTTATCCACAGAAAAATAATAACAAAACCGCCCATAGAGGCAACTAGATATATTATGCTAGGCTTACAATTAATTTAACCTAATAAAAGCAAACCATATTAAACAAAAGCAAATTTTGTGTATTGCATAACTTGGTGACCAATATACCTATGACATCGAACTACATTCTTGGCGCGCGAACGTGTTGCAATGTTATTATAATAGAATTATTTTCGAAAGAAGATAAATTATAATTAAAAGAATAATATTACGTTAAAACATACCAACCACGATGACAATACAAGGGAGAAAAAGCTAAAACAAAAGCAGATTGACATTAAAAATAGTAAAATATAAAAAGTATGTATAAAATTTAAAAATAAAAATGAGATCATGATGATGATGTATATAATTTAGAAATGAGTATTTACTCCGTAACAGATGTTTTATTTTGCCCCGCTTGTCCTAAGCTGGTAATCGTAAGAACTTCAGCATGGTAGTGTGGTAGTATGATGAGTCGATGGCGTTGGAGTGGTTGGACGCAACTTGCAGTTTTTAGCTTTTTTATATTTTTAGTCTCTCAGTATTTCAATATGTTTATTATTTATTTTCGTGTATGTACGTACCCAAGAACATGAGTTTAAGTTTTAGCACCTTTTAATTTTTTTTATTGTAAACAGAGTACTGTTTTCTTTAGTGACTTCTTTCTGTCCTTCAAAATGCAAACTACAAATATGAGTGTTGTTCAGGCCATCAAGTTTTCTCAATTAAAGAATCCAACATCCCCCATCAAAATCGCAATCCCTCGGGATCGAAGTTATAAATCTCGCGGATCCGCGAGATTTTGCTGTTCTACTGCTCAAATACGACCAATTTTGAAAACTTGTTTAAGTACATTTATTTTTCAGCATTGTTTTCTTATTCATCAGCTAAGTTGCCTGGTTAGAGGGGGCCTTATCATAAGTTCCATGTTATTAAGATTGTCCTGTTATTGAGATTGAAACCGGGACGAATTATTTAGAACGAAGTTTATATCCATTTTTCTTCGAATTTCAGTTTTTTAATCAGTCCCGCAAATTCTGTGGATCCAGTACATCATATGTGATCCCGAATTACAAATCTTGCAAGTAAAATATATTAAATACACGTATCCAGACTCAAATTTGATTCCCATATTGAATCGGCATTTCTCCTTAGACTTAGTTACTAGGATCACAGTAATTTCGAGGAGCTATGGTTGCGCCTCGTGCATATTGCTGTAACCTCACACATACGACGTTTCCGATTAGGACTCATCGGGGGGTGTACGTACTGTGTTCTCGTGTCAAGATTGTCGTTGCAAGTGTTGCACGCGACACACATCTGAAACGTTTAAGGCGGAGTTTGCTGGCGAAGGAAAGAGATATCAACAGTGCAGTATTTACGTCCTGAATATTGGTGAAATTGAGGATAGGTCTTTTATAATATGTAGGTATCTACATATTGTAAGTGTATGTATGCACCCCTTCAGTTTATGGGTTCCTGATCATCAAAGAGCAGGACTGAACCGTAACGATCGAATGAATTAGCAAAGCGCATGCGCCGGGCGACGGCGCAGGTCACCTGACGAAGGATGCATTTTTATATATTTCCAGTGAATAGCGAGCGTACTATAATTTTGAACATTCTAATAGAGCATCTGAAGCCTTTACAGAATAGTCATTTATCTTCATCATTTAAATTTACGTAACTATTTTAACTATTTATGTCAACCAAGAACCGCTTCGAACGCGCTCTATACCAGGTACAGACATGTACCTGGGCGCTTCTCTCCTCCTCCACGGCCCGGTCTACCCGAGCCGAGGTCCGAGCCTTTAGAGGCGCCCTCGGGTGGTTCACCTCCCTGATCCGATCCGAACCCTTCAGATAATCGTAGACCCTTCGGGGAATTGTAAAAGAGAAAGTAGGCCACGGGGATGCGCACTAGTGCGCGATGCCGTTCCCTCTAGAAAACCTCCGAAGGTGATTCGTTTCACACGGCTTGAGAGACCCTTTACGTTCCTCGCCGCCCCCAAAAAAGCCCGGTGAAGCTGAAAATGCCGTCTGAGGCAATCAGTAATCTCTCTCCAAAAAAAAGCATGTGATAATTAACTCCGATAGTAGACTTTACTAACAAGTGTTAAAAATTCATTTTCGTTTCTCATGCTCGTAAAGTTGTTCTTTATGTCGAGAGAAGGCTGCATAAAATGGGTTTTTATGCTCTCGTGCGTAAAGTAATTTCTTCTTTTAAAACTAAGGCAATTAGGCTTTACAGCCAAATACACAATACACCTTCATTTAATTGATATATTTTTATGAGATTTCGGTTATATCTTAATTTAATTACGATATAATATGCATTACTATCTAAATACAAATTTACGATTAATACGGTCGTGCATTTACGTAAAAAATATAACGCAAATATGTATAATAACTTGGCATTACGGCTCAGACCATAGTCGAAAGTCACATAGTTAAACATTATTAAAAAAAAATAATAAAAAAATTATTAAATTTTCTTGTTTTATTTCCTTGCAATCGAAATGAAAAGCGAGTGTAAAACTCGAGTATAATAGTATATTATGCAACTAGTGAATAAAAGACGGATTTAATGCGAGGGCCATAGATGAATCACAAGCAAGTAAAGGATTCTAACGAGTGAATCACGACCGTAGGGAGTGGTTCATGATGATTGAATCACGAGCGTAGCGAGTGATTCAAGTCTTAGAATCCTGAGCGAAGCGAGTGATTCATGGCCTTCGATATAAATCCGTCCTTTATTCAAGAGTTACATACTATACTTTATACCATGACTACGAGAAAAAGAAAGATTTAAGCGAAAATAGACATTTAATGAAGAAAAAAGAAGAATTAATAATATTTTCATGGCTCTGGATACTAATGACAGCAAAGAAAAACACAAAACTGTTCGAAACTCAAGCAAGGAGTTTGTATGTCGAACAGTTTTTGCATGTTATCGAGTATATTTTGCGCAAGGAGGTTATGCATATAGTATTGAGATGAAGGTCGAGTATATTGGTGTGTTCTAAATTCAAACACCAAAACAGTGATTAAAAGGGCTTTTTATTCACTGTTTTCAGTGAATAAAATACGCTTTTTAGAGTGGGAATGGTATTAAACTCATTTTACCCCCGACGTGACTATCCACCCTCGCCGTACTGGCTCGGGTGGTTATATGCAGGTCTCGGGTAAAATGGTTCGTTTTATGCTCTTGTTGTACAATCTACTATTAATTACGAATACGCAAATATTATTTTATTAAAGCGATGTTTTTGTACATTATTATGCGTATACATAATAATGAGTATTCACTCAACCTTATTCAAGTCTTGAAATTGTACAAAATTACAGAGTCCTTACTAACAAAAGCTACCAAATAGGGGCTAACTGCAATCACACTTTTGTTTGCTCATGATTGCCTGGTGCTCTGTTCTGAGTACTTCTATCTTTTTCTATGGTCATTCATTGTTTTGGTTCGTGACAAAAGCAAAAACCTTTAACTATGCTATTCAAGAATAATCAAGAATCAATTTAATCATTAAGTTTTTTTATCTGATAACAATAATGTCCTATTAGATTTTATATCGTCATTATATTATTCATATTATCATCTTCATGATTTGATTTCCAATTTTTGATTAAAAGATGTTAAACTTCAGAAATAAAGAACAGCTGTTGTAGCTTTGTTAGAGGTTTTCATTTAAAAGAACACAGCTATTGTAACAACCGTCATCATCACTTCGTTGCATGCAGTAACGACAGTTGTTCATTTTGTCTATAATGCGCTCTCAACCTTATGCGACCCTGGTGCTTTGCCCTGAGTAGCCCTTTTCACATGTTCAAAGTAAAAGAAATATCATTTCAACCGTTGTATCTTTAAACTAAAAACAACTGAACTTTAACTAAAAAATTTGAAAAAAGGAATGCAGTTTTTAGTTTACTTTTTAGCGAATCGGGTAATCAACCGGGAATCGTACTTCAGGTGAACTTTAATTTAGTTACATGCTGCCGTGTGCAATAGTTCAATAGCGCATGTGCAAAGGGGGCGGGGGTGTTGAAGTCTCCGCCCATATTTCACTGTCTAACCTGCTACCCGTCTATGCACTCCTGGTACATAGCTTACCAATCACTCTGAGTCAGAATCACAACTCGGTTTGCCAATTTTGGAAAATACGTATCTCGATTTGGATGAAATTTTCTGTGTGTGTTCAAGTGGATTCGAGAATGGTTTAGATTAACAATTGGTCCCCGTAGGTGGCGCAGCTATAGGGGTTCATCATGGGATACGGGTCTTCTTAAGCAGACGAATGGTTTGTTTATTTTGTTGTCATGGAAAAGTCCGCCGGTCAGCTAGTTTTAATATATATAATATATATCCCCTTGAGCGTCGAGCGACCAGCAGGTGGCCGATAACAATTAAAATTCTATTGTGTCTGGGTATTCGACGCTTGAGCTCATATTATTTAATATTATAAAGAGGAAAGCTTTGTATTTTTGTATGTTTGTATGTTTACAACGAATAAACTCAAAAACTACTTGACCGATTTAAAAAATATTTCACCAATTAGAATGCTGCACTCGCGCTGACTAACATAGGATAGGCTATATTTAAAAAAAAAAGAATTGCGGTACAAAGTCCGCCGCGTCAGTATTCCATAAATGAATTAATGATAATAACGATATCACATTTAATGTGGAGCTTGATGGCGCAGTGGTTAGTGCGCCCGGTCTGCGATTGCTAAGGCTAAGCAACTTTCGCATAGACCGGTCATCGGGTGGGTGACCAAAGATTTATCATCTTGAGCGTGCTTAGGAAGTCACGTAAGGTCGTTGGTCCTAGCTGCATTAGCAGTCGTCAACAACCATCAATCCAAACTGGGCCCGCGCGGTGGCCCCGTTCTTTCCATCCATCTATAGGGCAGGCTCCTGCCCCGGCTGTGGACATAGAATGAGAAGACGATGATCATATTTAATGTTGGAAAAAAATTTAAAAAACAAGTCAGAACTAGACTTTTTACAGCAACAGCTAGTTTTTTGTTATTTAGTTTTAGTCAGTTAAGTAAAAAAACAGTCCAGAGTCACTGTACTAATTCATTCAACTAAAAACTCCACAAGAAATCTCATCAATTAAGTAATTAAATGTAGTTCTCGTTACTTTTTGTTTTCTTTTAGTTATGATCTATTTGTCTCACAGAAGACTTTATTATACAGTATCTTTCCCGAACTACATGAACACACCGCACCTTGCCATTCAATAAAGTAAAATCTAAACCTCTTACAAAATGTGAAGTAGTAAAAATATCTCTTATCAACAGGTTGTGTGAGGTTTATAGACAATTATGCGACCAATTTTATTATCAAAACTACAAAAAAGCTGTCTACCGATAGCAAAAATATACAACGTTTTTCAGAAGGTAATCGCTAAATCTTCTACGGAATATCACGCACGCGGTCCGCGATGCGGTCGCAACCTGCCGCACTTGTACTAGGCTCGCAGCGCTAGCGAGGAGATCGCCGTAGCTCGCTACAACCAACTTGCTGGAGCTGCCGCCCCTCCCTTGTAGCTACGAAAAAAGTGCAGTCGAGAGGAGCTGACTCGTAGCTGTAAAGTTCACGATATTATGGTTGGTAGCTTTCGTGTGCAGTAAGTTGCGCGTTGCTTTCGTATTTTGTTTTAGCGTGGTTACTGAAAGCGTACCGCGCGTAATGCATCGTGCACTACGCTAGCTGTTATCTTGTTTGCGTTATTATTTTCGGAATTAAAATTGTATGGTAATGGTAAACCGATATAAGAGAATATTGAAACGAGTTATGTAAATTTTTACTTGTTGGATTTTGGAACTTGCTAACGGGAATAGACGAAAACCAATGTTAAAATATCGCATGTTTTAGCAGGCTTATCGGTCATAGGTAGATATGATTTAATATATACCCAACCATTATATTTTATATACTATACTTATCTGATATAACATAAATCATCATCAAATGATATGAAATTTATGTTCTTATGAACTATACACACACACTAACCAAACAGTGTTTAACAAATAAATAAGTAAAATGTTTATATGACCTAAGTAAAAAGGTGTAGTAACCAAATAAATTACAAACTTATACAACGTTACGTTAGTCGGAACGGGGTAACCGGAAGTATACATGATAGATAGTGAAGTGAGTAACTATTTTTTTATTTTTTTTATCTTTTTTTTATTTAATTATTGACCTACATTTGATTGGTCTACAAAAATCTAGTAAGCTACGATTTTGACGTAAGTTGTCAGCAAATAGGTTTACCTCTAATGTCAATGTACGGGCATTGTAAACAGTCGAGTTTTCTCTCCATAATTGGACTAATGTATCCAATAATACTAACTTTTGAATTGTTTTTTTTTGTGACCGCCAGGCTACCACAGCGTAATTTCTTTTGAAATCTTAAAAAAGCTGTTAATCTAAAATTATCCATTTTTAAGGAAAAGTTATTCACTATCATGTATGTATACTTTGCCCTCTTTTCGGCATAGTACCCCCGCCCGTTCCGACTAACGTTGTATTATTGTCAATGAAATTTTACGGGATAATGACGGATAGGAAGCACGTGGTCTTAATTAAATTATTGCTTGAATGTCTAAAATCAGTTGATGACCCCTATTTTTAACGATTAAAGGAGAATAAATGTCTAATGCTATTTAAAGTCTAATTATTAATTCACTGGAGTAAACTGACAAATGCTAATTTCACATTGTAAACTTATGTTGCCATATTTATTGTACTAGTTATGCGTTTCGTTCATTGTCATTCAAATCGAGTGATCTGAATGACAATGTGTGAGTACACAAAGTCAGTAGGAACGTTTATTATAAAAAATAACCTTGAAAATATGACCCTACGTAAGTACGTATGAAACTTTTTGATTAAATGTTGTCGCGTCGGGGGACCTCCACTTTTACAAGTTAAATCTTACAAATTATAGTTTTCATTTTGTATCAAATGACTACAAAGAACACAAGAGATCTTTCACTAACAACATATTTAAAATGCCCTATATCGTCCCCTTCTGAATGCCCCACTCTCCAGATGACCTTGTGACCCCGAAAGCCTGCTGTGGACTGCGCATGTCTGAACTTGGAACCTATTATGAAAATCGACGTGTTGAGCTCGGAGCTTGACTATACAGCCTCGCCTTTTACGTGGGCTCGATGCCATTGCAACAAGGATAGCTTCTGATAGTTCGAAACTTTGCATTTTGTAATTAACACCCCGTCGGTGTCGTTGTGCCTCGCATAGGTATATTTTTTTATTGCCGTTGCATCGGACGCCATCGTGTTGCCATAGAGATGGCAGCGTGACTGTTTAGAATTCAGCAAGCCTGGTGTGGCAGGGCTAAATAAGTCCAAGGTATCTGATACCCAGGGCTATGGCAGATTAAAGTAACTAGTGGTCGCCCAGTGGTCGAAATTCAACCGTAATTATATTAAGGCTGCACGGATTGTATCCTAAGCAATGAAAAATTAAAAAAAGATTGAATGTGAATTTGGATTGGCATTAACAGATGTCGGCCGCATTAAAGACAAACAATACGTGTGTGTCAAATAAATGGTAGTGTATGTAATGTTGTTTTTGTTGATTTAATGTATTTTTTATGCATAATTTTACTACATACGCTTCGTGTTTCACCTTGGCATTCTTTTATTAGATGCAAGATGATCTCGTTGTCGTCTGTATCACAGTCGCACAACGGGCTCTCCTTACACTCAAATTGGTGTTAGTAGTCAGAAAGCCCGCTGCGCCGTGACCTGTCAGTGCTTGGGTGAGGCCGTTCAGGCTAATTTTCTTACACCCGTTTGCACTAACCTTATGAATCGCCTAAGTCTTGGCTTAACTATTACCCGGTCAAGTTAACTCAGCATCTGGCTCGAAAAAGTCGCGCTAACTGTGTAATCTTACGCAGAACACTAACTAGGAACCCATAAATTTGCAGGAGGTACATAATGTCATAAGAGCCGTCCGGTGCAGCTTAAGTTGAACTAAAACCACATGAGTAAATACTGTGCTAAAACAGAATTTAAAACATCAACTTGTCATCTGTTTCAGAAGCCAAAAGGTATTTGTTGTCCAAAGTAACCACTGCGTAGCTCACACACACTGTCGTCGATAGATGTCGTGACATAAAAGAATACCAGAAAAATATATAATAATATTAAACAAAATTTTAAACAGAACTCATAATATAAGGTTTGCTGTGGGTTTTTCAATATGTCAGTAGTATCTTGTATATATAATAGCCCAAAATGGCCGCAAACTTTTTTCGTCTACTTGACATTTTTGTCGACCGGCTCGGAACTCACGCTGACGACGTTCTTCGTCTTACTTTTTGGGCTTATATTATATTTTTTATAACTTTCTCTTTACACCTACATATGCACTTAATTTAAAAATAGTGAATTGAACTTTGGTCTACTTAGTTAATATTAATCAAAATTAGAAAGATTATTATTTCTCCTTTATTAAAAAAAATGTGGTACTTGTCTAGCCAACTAGATTTTACTAGCTACGTTCACATAAATGCATAGCACAAAATTGGATGAATAAAGAACTCCAAGTGCGTAACTCACATTTACGCCAACCGATAGATGAGAAACACAAACAAATCTAATCATTCCAATTTCTACTCGTATATCCGCTCTTAGGTATATACACTAAGGGCTATTTTAAAGGCGGCATTCGTAAACATACTTGATTAGACATATTTAACAAATCTTGTGACATTTTGCAACATTTTTATTGTATCTATGTTTAAACAAAAGAAAAAAGTTAATTAGTTACAGTGTAGACGTACTATCTCGTTACACTCCTCGGCCCAAAACTTTTTATTTATTCATTTGTCTTTATTTTTAGACGCCGCTGTTTTTCCGTGACTACGATACAGTCGCCGTTATGACGACATTGACTCGTCTACTTCGTAGTTCGTAGCAGTGTTGCTACGACAAAATTAGAGCAGCAGTATCAGTAATACTTACATGCACATTAATGCACAAATGCATCTTATTGTTTGCGTTAACATTAATAACATGGACACGCATCAAACGCCTGAAAGGAAATAGGAAGTACATGAACGCTTGCAAATCCCTTTTGTGTATTGTAAACCGAAACAATGCTCCACCAATGTTCCACAAGTAATTATTAAAACCAATAAGAACATACATTTATTTTTCAGCATAATCACCTTACTGTGTGAAAAATCTATTGTGGACAACAGGTTTTTTCACTACATATTTTCTCTCTGCAATAATAAATAACTCAGAAAATACCTTTGATTTTTTGTTAAAACGAGTCCTTTATACGAGGTATGATCAAAGGTTAACGCAGCGCAAACTGTATTTTACGCGGCACAGTTACTAGGAACCCATGAAGTTGAGGAGGTATATATAAAGAAAGCACGGCGTCCGGTGGCGTTGCAGGTTAAAATGGAACTAACATAGTAATAGTACCAGCAGGCAGCAATTTCAACACTCACCGTGCCATCTGTATCAAAAGCAAAAAGGTATTTGTCGCCACCGAAGGCAGTCCAAAAGCAACTACTGCGTAGCTTGCATACTAACACAGTTATCAACAGATGTCGTGGAAGATATAAAATGTATATCCTGCTAACTCTACTATTCATTAAAATGTATTTACATTCATCACTTCACTACATTTATTGCTTTTATAATTATAAAGAGGCTGTAAAAATCCTACCTTCTCATTACTTAATTTAAATTTAGAACAATGATTGTAATAATTAAGATGTTATTATTCAGTTTAATAATATTTAATTTATTAACGAGTAATTTTTACTCGCAATGGTCGGTTATTCCACTTATTTCTACCAAAGTATTTCCCCCAGGGGAGATAGATTTTCATTCATTTCTACGACTTTAATACAATATGCTTTATAATGTCAATGTAGTAATAATCGTAATGACACAAACAAAAGTCTTTATATAAATATTTATTCTTAAGGGGGTGCAGTGCTGACGCAAAACTGCGAGTTTCAAGTTTCTTTATGATAGCGAGCGAGCGGCACGTGGCAGTGGTGTGACAACGGCGCACGACTACGAATACGCACGCACACTAATATCTACAGAGTACAGAGTAGGCTGGTGATTTAATTAGAGCAAAGTTTACTTTCCTAAAATCATAGGCGTTTGGGTAAAAATTTATAAGTCTTAATATTTTCATATTCATGTTATTTAATTGGAATATCAATACAAACATTTTGATGTCGGATCATTGTTTCATTTATGCTATATTTACAAAGTTGCTGAAGAAATAAGTTTTAGATATCATTATTTTACGTATTGTTTATGCAGTTTCTGGGTATTTGTTTCAAATTCTAAGACAACCATGACCTTGTGAAAGGATCTAGCTAACCTACACTAGTCCTTATAATGTATAAGACCTAGCACCAGTGACTTAAAAACACGTAAATTTTCAAATTCCGCGCTGCACCCCCTTAACACTTGCAAATTATCATTTGGTCACGATATAATTTGCGTAAAATTATTTAAATTCAATATTATGAACATAAATTGCCTAATTCTTAAAGTTGCTTACAATTAATATGGCTTCCTTGGCTTACAAAGAAAGAGTAGATAGAGTGTATACATTTCGGCAAATTGGATAGAATTTGGTAAATATAGGTACAAACACTCCCCAAAAAACTCGATTTTTTTTACAATTATCAAAATTCCAAAAAAAGTTTCAAGCCGATTTTCAAAATTCAAACGCTTACACGTGTCTTGATAAATTTCTTAACTCTTGGTACTATTTTCATCTCGATTCTTCCAAAATCCTCGGAGCTATGGTCAAAAATACGTCTTAGAAGATTTGCATCTGATAACCAATTTCAATGGTATGGCGTCATTGGAAACGCACCTGATCCGGATTGTCAAAGGGTGCTAGTCCAAATCCGCTCAAAGAAAAAATTTCAACATTATCCAAATTCATCATTAAATAGTTAATAGACCCAACGCGTAAAAGTTTAACGTCTTGTCTTGCGTGAAGTGACAAGTTCTGTTGATTTTGCAAACCTTGTACTTAAATAATTTCTTGTTTCTGGTCTACGAGTATTAAAAATATCTGTTCTATTAAGTAAACTACGAAAAGTATGATTATGGAAGTTTACGACGATAAAGTTTTAAAATCCTTATCTATACTAATATTATAAAGAGGAAACATCTACACCTACATGTTTACTAGCAATTAAATCATTACATCAAATCAGTGAGATTTTAGAGTGTCGCGCGTGCTATGATTTGTTGATTTAACAAACTTTATTTTTGACCTTGACTTTTTTTTGGACCTCATATTAGCAGTGGTCTACTAAATAAATTATTTTTTTTTGTTACAAGCTTTCTACATAATATCTATACCATATTCCCTGTATTAAATTTTAAGGTATCAGTGTAATATTAATTAAAGTTACATAGATTTCAGAGCGTCGCCTAACGCCTCGGGGGCCGAGTGGCAGCGCTCGACCCGATACTCGAAGGTCGCGGCTTCAACTCCCATTTTGGGCAAAGTGTGTTTCGGATTTTTCGATGCATAGCCCGGGTAATGTGATCACCAACCCGCATTTGGCAAGCGTGGTGATTAAGCCAATACTTATCAAATGTAGCGATGACTTGATTCCAATGGTGGATGCCTTTGCCCAGCAGTGGGACAGTATATAGGCTATTTACAACTTACTTACTTACATAGTTTTCGGTGTACTGTATATTTATTTAAACACAAAGTATAAGGCATTTATCAGTAGTTTTTTTTCTGATGGTAATGTCATGATTTGGCGGCCGAGAAGGAAAATGCACCTCACTAGTAATTCTATAACACCTCTTACACAAAATGTAAAAGAACTTTTAAGCATTATACAAAAGAGTCATAGAATTGTATTTAGTATACTTATCAACACATAAACTCTAGCAATTTCCGAACGTGATTTCATTCTCATTAACCAGTAACCGATGCAGTTAATATCTATAGCAACACAGACAGCGTGCTTTATTTAATTCGATATTCAAATATTTCCGCCATCCTGTCATATATTATGTAGGTATAATGTTTATTTATGTTGTGAAAACGGGGTTCTCACCATACAAACGCAGTCCAGATTCACTAGGACAGCAGAAACAGCAAGTGCTTTACTGAATATTAAACCATGTCCAAGTTATCATAGGTATACTAGGATGCAGCAGCTAGGTAGGTGGATGAATGCTGAGACAGCATCACATCTGTCCCGTTTTAATGTAGATAGCTGTCTCAGTATTACCAGGTTGTGCGAGGGAGATACTGTGCTTGTCCACGTGGTGAGCCCCCGCCCTCTTCCAACATACCTATATATTGCACTGGGAGTACACAAACCCTTGTTTTTATGACCCGATCTGAGACACCAATCATATTATTGTATTTTCCGAGTCAGGAAAAGATAGTAAAAATTAATAACAAACATTTTTTTGCCATATCTAGTATCTAATAGAAGCGTCAATATGTCCTATAAACAAATAAAAAAAAACTTTTAAATCTTGACGCGTACAGCTATACGCGACCAACTTAATTTTGTCTGTTCACAAACAATATGAATGCCATTAAATGAACGTTCCATGGTACAGGTATGATGTCGGTACCTATATTGTGAACATATTTTTATTGCAAGAATGAAAGAGACAGATTTGTATAATTTTCAAAAAGACTTGAATGTCATCCTGTAATACTAGACGCAATAATGTTCTGATTTCACAGTTCTCCAGAATGTTTATGTTAATTTAATTCTACTAACAAAATACCGATATGAATTTTTCAGTTCTACTTAAATCTATTTAAACCTAATTATATTTAGAAAATATTAAAAAAATCATAGTTTTCTTTCTCTACCAAATAAAATAAAGAAATCAGGAATTCTTTCAATTAAGAAACCAATTATAATGCGATGTCATCACCCCCAACATAATGCCCTACACTCCAGATAACCTCGTGACCTTAAAAGCCTGCTACGGTCTGCGCATGCCCTAGAAATTGGGGTCTAATATCAAAATCGGCGTGTCGAGCTTGGAACTAGTCTATGCTTCCTCGCCTTTAACGTGGTATCGGTGCAATTGCAACAAGGATAGCTGTCGATAGTTCGAAACTTTGCATTCTGCGATTACCACCCTGTCTGTGTCTTTGTGCCTCACATATACCTACCTTTTGTATTGCAGTTGCATCGAACGCTATCGTGTTGCCATGGAGATGATTATGGCAGCGTAACTCTTCGGAATTCTGCAAGCCTGGTGAGGCAGAGCTAAATCACTCCAAGGTATCGTCGTCTATATACCCAGCGTTTATGAATTTCGAAACATTCTAGGGCCATCGTAACCACCATAAAATTTGGTAATAATAATGCATTGTTGAATGATGATTGTCATGGTAAAATGCTAAAAATCATGATGATAAAATTGATGCCATCATCATCAGCCCAAAAACTGTTGGGCTCAGGCTTTCTCTCATGAACAACAGCCTCAGAGATCACGCCATAAACCATTGCGATGCATCGAGTTCATTGGGGGATGATGATTATTTACGATGGCAATTTCACGACAACATATTATATAACAAGGCAATAATTTGTCCATAAGTTGACCATAAATTGTAAAATTAAGTGACACTTAGTAAGACCCCACGCGAAATTATCATTACTAGTGGTCGTCCAGTGGTCGAAATTCGACCGTAATTTTATTAAGGCTGCACGGATTGTATCCTAAGCAATGAAAAATTAAAAAAGATAGAATGTGAGGTGTTTTTTTAAGTGTAGTTCGTTCCCTGAGGAACTGTCTAAGGTCTGCTGCCAATGCTGCCATGTCATTAGTTTCTTAATTTCAGTAGTAGTATGATGATGATGAATGATAATAGAAATGAGAAGTGAGAAATGATATTTTGAAAAGAGAAATAAAATGAAAAGAAATAGTTTGAAAAGTGACGTTGCACTGTTTTATTTAATTTGCCAACACTCATGCGCACTCACGAACACTTAACATTTAATAATCCACCATTATTTTACATTAATATTCAACTTAACACAAATTTTAGAAAATAAAACAAAACCGCAGACATGACGTGTGCGTCAAATACATGGTAGTAGGTGTAATATTTGTTTTATTGATTTAATATACTTTTTATGCATAATTTATATTTTTATTTTTATTAAAAAAAAATATTAACATTCTGGAATCCTTCTCTATACAAGGTCAGTCGGAAAGGGGGTACTAAGCCGCGGACAACTGAAAGTGCTACTATCAACTGCTATATTGCAAATATAAGCATTGCGAAAAACGTTAATATTTACTTCCATACAAAATAAATTCTTGGTTACGTAATTTAAAAAATGTTCAACCCTGAATAGGGGCGGGGCTAACGCATGTCGTAAATAATTTTCGTTGACAGATGTAGGTACCGACTTGTCGGCCTAGTCAAAGTACTAGGCCGCTTAGATCTCATGTTAGGAATACTTATGTACATCTAAATCCGTGACGAGATAAATTAGTTATCGTTTAGTTAAATAAAATTTAGTTCGAATAAAAACTAACCTTTTCTGATGTTCATAGCGCCGTTGTTCGTAGGTAACGCGATTGAGCACATTCAAAAGAGAATAATTAGAACACAAGCACAGAGGTAGGTACCTACCTACACTTTCCTTTTCAGTCATACAAATTTTTAAGACGTAGATAATTAACACTTAGTTCTGAACTTCTAATTTTACTTAGGTAGGCACACAGTCACAGAAACGGTTCAAAATGCCCTCCTTGTCGTTCAATACACAAGAAGGCGCGTCGATTTACTGCAAGAACCACATTCCTCAACATTTGCGGAACAATTTGTCGGTACAATTCCCGAGCCTCAGTTAAGACGGAATCACACCTCCCGACACACATCACCATGTCGTAATATTCCCGATTACTGTATACTGAGGCCATGTTAGATAAAAGATGTTTTAATAAATGAAATTTCTGTATTTAGAATTAAACATTAATACATTTACAAAGATGTGATAGAACAGAGAAAAAATCAAAGACACACACAGGTTGCGACTTTCAAACTTTTTCTTCTTCTTTTCCACTGTGACGAAGCCTTCCGCCGATGTCGATGCAAGTTACGTTGAAAAACTCAAAGCATTCAATAAATAAATAAAACGACCTTCTTTCCCTTTATTATCCGTTCAGTGTTCATTTTAACTCCTGTTATATTCTGCATTCCTAGTAGCGAACCTAGCAATGGAACGCCGTTGCCAGGATACGCATTCACGTATCCTGGCAACGGCGTTCCGAGCGAACTTACCAGTATTATAAGAGCCCTACCCTTCCGCCCGCTGTTCGGTTCGCACCCCTCTTGCTCCACAAACAATTTATTCGTTACCACGGAGACCGTCGCACATCGCAGAGCGGTCTACTTAAATCGGTTATTATAATAGATATTATAGCTTTAATTTACTTTTAAATAAAGTTTCGTTAGTTTATAACTAATATGTACTGAAACTTGTTTTTGTGTATTTGTTTAAAAAGGGCCACTATAGCGCTCTTTTAAAATTGAGTTAAGGAAATTGGCTTGCTTTTATTTTTTTATAAATAAATCAATAAACATCGACTCAATGACACAAAATAATTAGTTGTCGCTAAAGCAGACTATTAGTTAATTTTGGTTAACCTCTGCACATTATCTAAAAAATCTCACATGAGTATTAAAACATAGCTCTGTGTCAGTCAATAGCAGTTTTTATAAAACTTCATCGTCATCAGCCCCTCCCGACCCACTGCTGGGCATAGGCCTCTCTTTGCTTGTGCCATTCTTAGGCTCAGGCCAATACTTATTTATAAATAAATGGCAGTATTTATTTTAGTTTGTTTGCACTGCTGTATATTTAATTTTCACCAATACTAGGGTCCAATTAACATGTAGGAGGCATTTGAACAACCTGCATCCAAACGCAGTGCACACTGCAATTTTACGCTGCAATCATACCAGGGACCCATAAAGTTGTAGGAGGAGATTTAGCAGTGATATTCGACATTCTGCTGCGCTAACTGCGCTTTTAAGTTCCGCATTTACTAGGGACCCAGGACTAAGAAGGAGCACTAACGCAGCGCACTGCAATCAATACCGACGTAAAAGCAAAAGCAAAAGCACCAGCGAAAGCACCAGCGAAAGCACCAGCGAAAGCACAGCGCCGGCGGGCGCCGCATGGCGTTGCAGTTTCACGTGGAACTTGCAATTAGTTCAAAAATTACCAACACAACCCATGCCATCTATTTTACAAGCAAAATAATATCTGTCACCAATGCTCCCTTGGGGCTACAGTGCCAGGAGTAAGTTACCATATTAAAATTTGAACCAGGAAACCAACTTGAAAATGCTACATAATAACTGAAAACTGCAATACGATAAAAACAGTGAATCGTCGTATCACACAAACCTTTACTTTTTTTGAGAAATTTGATCTACGCGTATTAAGAATAGAAACATATGCACATATCGAGTAACGCGTATATTTCTATACTTATTTTTGTAAAAAGTAATTAATTTATTAATGTATTAATTGGCGTTTAAATTATTCTCCGCTTACGAAAACCACTCAAGTTGCGCGACATGGACAATTTCAATTGTTTATGCTCTAAATCAATGATATTTTAAAATTATATTTTAAATACTCACGTTAACCATATTTGCACCTGTGCGCTTTATCTTTAAAAAATATTGATCTTCTGTCCATACAACGCACATATTTTACCTGTAAAAAATTTGACAGAGATTGACTTTTTATAATATTTGTATACTCGATATTCGAACCGGCCGGCGGCATCGACCATGTATGTCCCCTATGATGTATTAAAAAAATAAAAATATCGCTTTATTTGCATTACCCTTAGAGCTAATGCTCTAAGGCATTACCCTAAACTTAACTTATTCACTCAGAGAGAGATATGAAAAAGTGCTTCAACAAAAATCTAGCCCAAACAGCATTTTTACGTTGCGCAGTTGCTAGGAGCCCATGAAGATTAAGGAGGTATAAGAATAGACCAAATACCGACCTAGAAGCAGCTAACAAAAATACGGCGCAGAGTGGAACTAAAATTTAGTACAACGATTATTTACTCCAACCATGCCATCTATTTTAAAAGGCAAAAGATATCTCTTCAGTGGTGCCATAACAAGGTGCAAAGCATGTGTTAGCGCGGGAGATTCTAACCGGGGTCAGGGATTGGAAGACCTGATGCGTGGTACGAAGAAACGAAGGTTTCTATGCGACCTAGGGTGAAAGAGTGAGGAACAGCCACCAGCGATAGTGGACTGTATTAAATAGTGGCTTTGGTATGCTAGACGATATACGTTGGCAGTCAGTGGAAGATGGAAAGCACGCCTACCTTGAGGATCCTCGCACAGCTCGCAGTATCCAAGGTCCAGGGCCCAGGGTCGAAGTGTGGACCGGAACAATCCAGACGGGCGTCGCCGGTCACCCACCACAAAACCAGCAGTGATTGTCTGTATAAAGTCTAAATAGGTGGCCACCTCAGCTTTCTTTCAACCGATTAACACTCGCGACGAATCGAGAGGTCGAAGGACTCAGATTTTAAGCCTTTATTTCCAATTTTTATAACAGCAAGCACCTTGCACGTGGCTCGCTCCAGTTAGAACTCTCCTCCATCTTGGACGGCGCTCGGCGGGCGATGTTCAAACCATCCAATCAGGTGCGCGCTTATGTCGCGCGCGCGATATGAGATGTGTAGGCGTGCGGGAGGGAAAAGGATAAAAGGTATAGGGTTGTACTGACTGCCAACTTAACAACCTAAAGAATTTTGCACGTATGCAGTAGGCGCATTAAAAGCGCGCGAATATAAAGGTAACTATTTGGCGTTACCATTTCCTCCCCGCCTTAAAGGGATGCCTTTACAGGACGCAATAATGTAATTGAGGAGCTAACTCCTAATAATTTATGCTTAGCTAACTAAAATCTAAAGTTACAGCCCTATGTGTAGAGTCAGAAACTTGAATAATGAAATTATTGCTACTTACAACTAAAGTTATTGAGCAGAGTTGACTGCATACTTATTGACTAGGTAATGGGCATAATCGAACGACGGGGCGGGTGAAGCTTCCCTTACTGGTCTTAACAGTGACAACACGCGTGGCACCGTCCTTCGAGGGATGAACAGCCTCCACTATACCCAATGGCCAAGAAAAGGGTGGTATGTTGTCGGTTATGATAACAACAACCGTACCTATTTGAATAGGCGTAGTAGGCGTTGCCCATTTTGCTCGAGATTGCAACTGATGCAAATACTCGACACGCCATCGCTGCCAGAAGCTTTTTACAATTTTGTCGAGGAGAGAATATCTCTCTTGTAAGTTTATGTTCTCCGCATACGGCGTGGGCAATGAAAGAAGTGGCGCAGTGTGAAGAAAATGAGCTGGGGTAAGAGCAGCGGGCTCTGCGGGGTCGCTACTCATAGCCGTGAGCGGGCGCGAGTTTACAAGTGCCTCGACTTGGGCTAGCACAGTCAACAGCTCCTCATAAGACAGGATTTGCTGCCCGACGACCTTAAAAAGATGATTCTTAACAATTTTGACCATACTTTCCCAACTCCCCCCCCAATGGGGCGACGCCGGTGGATTTAATTTCCAATCAATACGATTTTCCAAAAGCTCATGTTCAAGGTGCGGTCGATACTCGTCGAGGAACTTGTAAAGATCACGCAGATAAGAGCGGCAGCCAACGAAATTAGTACCTTGGTCTGAGAACATACATTGGACTGGGCCGCGACGCGATAAGAATCGTTTTAGAGCTGACAGGAAGTTGACAGTGCTCAACTCTGTCGCTATCTCAATATGCAGACAACGTGTTGTGAGACAGGTGAAGATACACAGCCATGCTTTACGACTTCTTACTCCTCGTCCACGAACTGGCGTATACTGGAGAGGACCAGCGTAGTCACACCCTGTGTGCGTGAAGGGCTTGACCACTTGGTTGACGCGACAACTCGGCAAGTCAGCCATGAGTGGTAAAGTCGGTCGCGGCTTAGCTCTAAAACACGTGTTGCAATTATAGATGCGATGACGAATGATTCTTCGAGCGGCTAGTATCCAGTACTGATACCTGAGTAAGGACATCAGTAGTTCGGGGCCGGCATGCAAATGCTTCTTGTGGTAGTAGTCAACTATTATATCCACCACGTGATCGTGATGCGGCAACACCCACGGATGCTTTTGCCCGTAATCGATGTCAGCATTTGACAGACGGCCACCGACGCGAATTAAACTGTCCTCGTCTAGAAACGGATGCAGCTTTTGTAAAGCGGGTGAACATGGTTCCTTGTTTTTCAATTTTTGAATGTCATCACCGAAGTGAACATTCTGAAGCGAAGTTAGAATTTTTCTTTCAGCAAATTCAAAATCAGATCGTGAAACTTTCGCTGCGCGCGGCAACTGTCTTACAAAACGGCATACGTAAACAGTTATCCGCAACAACCTTGACCACGATGAAGTCCGCTGCGAGAGTGCATAAAGAGGAGACTCGACACTACCCGTAGTGACGGCATGTGCAAGCGGCTTCAGTTCGGGTACTTCACCAACCGAGTCGCGATCGAGCGCCTTTATAGGCCACTCTGATGGATCACTCAAGACCCATGGCGGTCCCTGGTACCACAGTGGATGGCTTATAAGCTTTGCGGGCGAAAGACCTCGCGATAAGCAATCAGCCGGGTTCTCAACTCCAGCAACGTGGTGAAAACAGGTGGCAGGAACGTTCTCGACTACCTTTACGACTCGATTTGCGACAAACGTTTGCCAGCGGTGAGGAGATGAATTGATCCAGCAAAGGACTATTTTGGAGTCGGTGAAAGCGTAGACTCGATCTATTTTATAACGCGGTTCAAAATTATCTAGCACCTTACGCATAAGTTTAGACAGAAGAACTGCCGCGCAAAGCTCTAGTCTTGCTACAGAAGTAGTTTTCAACGGCGCGACCTTCGATTTTGAACACACCAGCTGAAGCGTCACGTCAGCTCCGTCAACAACCCTAAGGTAAACGACGCCACCGTAAGCACGCTCGCTAGCGTCCCCGAAACCCAAAAGCATCGCGGTGCAACCTTGCACTACACCGAGATGGCGTGGTATACGAATCTCGTTAAGCCTCGGAAGCTCAGCGCAAAACTGTTCCCAAAGCTCCACAATATGCCGTGGGGGAGTTTCATCCCAGTCACATTTTATCAGCCAAAGCTCCTGAATAAGGAGCTTGGCGTACAAAATAGTGGGAGCAACTAAGCCCACGTTGTCCCACAGACGCGCTACAGTGGACAGAATGGCCCTTTTGGTGCACGCTGAATCGGGTTGATTGACCTTGAAATAAAAAAAATCTCCTAATTTATTCCAATGTAAACCGAGGATTTTTTGAGGAACACTTCTATCGATTTCAAGGTCTGTGGACGCTCGGTGCGAAGCAGGGATCTCACGCAACACGCTTTCCGAATTGCACGTCCATTTAACCAGATCAAACTGCCCACGTTTAAAGAGATGTATGAGCTCTTTACTCGCGGCTACAGCAACGGTCTCGTCATTGGTCGACGAGTCTTTGGCCATTATACTAAAGCAGACGTCATCCATATAGGTCGAGGTGGACGCTATGGACGCCGCGGCAGGGAACTGATCGCCTTCGTCAGCGATTAGCTGCTGCACTACGCGTAGCGCGTGGTATGGACTCGACTTCATGCCGAAGCATACTCGGTTGAACTCGTAAGTGCTTATAGGTTCTTGCGGTCGAAACCTGAAAAAGATCCGCTGAAACCGGCGATCGGCGTCGCGTACTCCTATTTGCAAATACATTTGACGACAGTCCGCGGTAAGTGCAATTTTAAACAACCTAAAGTTTAAAAGTATACAAAAAAGGTCACCCTGTAGATTAGGGCCCGAGTGTAAAATGTCATTAAGTGACATACCCGTGCTCGTTTTGCAGCTCGAATCTAAAACCATGCGAAGTTTCGTTGTGTCCTTGTCGTTACGAATAACCACAAGAGTAGGTATATAATAACCGACACTATCCACGTCAGTCGTTACCTCCGATAAATATCCCTTTTCGACGTATTCACGAATGATATCGTCAAAGGCGGTACGTAACGTGCTTGACGCTTCCAATTTTCTTTCGAGGCATAAAAACCTGCGATGAGCGGCGGTGTTTGAATCCCCTAACTTATACACGTCGTCACTAAAAGGTAACGCAACAGTGTACCTACCACTATCGTCACGAGTAGTGGTGGAGCGGAAGTAATTCTCACATTCAAGGTCATCTTGACTTTGGGTGGGCGGAGCGGTGATCTCCTCAAGTTCCCAGAACCTTTTAAGGAGATTGTCCAACGACGAGTCGTGGACGACAGCACAGCAGGCAGTCATACATTTATATGGGGCCTGCACTGCGGCAGGAACTGAACCCATTATAATGTACCCCAATACTGTCTGTATAGCGGGCGGTATTCCGGGTACACTGCTATGTACCATGTTAGATAGCAGCAGGTGCGGAAATATAGATGCGCCAAGTAGCACATCCACCGAGGCGGGCGACGCGAACGAGTCGTCGGCCAGCGGGAGCGAAGACATGTACGAGAACATAGACACGTCCACGGGTACTGTCGGCAGGTTGTCCGTGATGCGGTCCACTACTAGCCCTGACACGTCAAAACTAATATTTTCGTTTAGACGCGAGAATATTTTAAAGTCGGCTGTGCCCTTAATAGATTTTTCAGAGCCGCCTATACCGCGTACAATCATGCGCGATTTTTTATTGTAATTCAAATCCAACAGCGCGCAACAATCCTGAGTTATAAAATTACTTTGAGATGCCGAATCTAACAAACATCTAATTACGTGCAACTTCCCACTACTATCGTACACTAACACTTGAGCTGTAGAAAGTAATACCGTGGTACGTTGTACACATTGCGCGTTTTGTATGGTCGCGTCATCCGATAAAGCATGTACATGCGCGGCAATGGACGCGTTACAAGACGGTACTGCCTTATTCGCCGAAAGCGGCGCGAGTGACTCAGTAGACAGTTGCGCGGGCGGCGGTGGCAGCGGGCTGACCGACGGGCTTGGCTCCGATCGATTAACAACCTTATGCCTATGCAATAAGGTGTGGTGTTTCTGTTGGCAGTTGCGACACATTGATTTTGAATTACAATCACGGGATCGATGTTTTAAACTTAAGCAATTAATACATGCATTAGTTTCTTTAACGCATTTGAAACGTTCAAATGGCGTCAAAGTATCGAACGCGGGACATTTAAAGAAATGTTCGTGCACAATGTCCTGACATAGACACTTAGAAGGTATCGCGCTCGCTACGTAAGTCTGGGCGTTAGGTATCTTAGATTTAAGTTTAGGCGGTTGCGCGGGTTGCGTATTACTGGGAGATCGCGACGAGCCTGCACTAGTGCTAGGCTGCGTATTTTGGTATACCCTATACTGACTTTTGATGAAGTCGGACAGATTACCAAACGTCGGCACTTTGGCGTCACGATATTTCATCTCGAACGCGAGGACCGTTTCGTTGTCTAACTTTTTTAAGGCGGTGTGTAATAACATATAATCCGCCAAATCATTGAGATTAAGATGCTTAATTGCATTCGCGGCCGTGACAAACTTGTCCATGAATAATTGTAAGTTAAACGAAGAAGCGGGACCACTCATTTTAAAATTGTTTATTTGGTCTAAGTACGTAGATGCGAGCGTTCGCGTGTCATGATACCTATCGACAAGACAGCTGATAATCAGCTGATAGTTATCCGCGCATGGAGTTATCCCCGAGAACACGGCTTGGGCTTTAGGCGATAGCTTGCCTATTAAATAATACAGTCTTTCGTCATCTGACAGCGATGGGTTGTCGTGGACTCTTGACTTAAAACTTGCATAAAATAAAGGCCAATTTCGAATGTCGCCATCAAATGACATGAGCTCTAATGGGGGCAAAGACGGTAATTTGGGCATGACCGGTAGACTAAGTTCAGCCCTCGGAGGCGGTTCACATTGTTTTACCACACGCTTAATACGGCAGTACATCTCTTCGAAAGCAATAATTGGTTGATAATTAGGTTTCGCGCCAATTTTGTTTCGAAGCAATGTTCGATTATACTCATCAACTAAGTTTTTGAATTCTGTGCGAACTTCATCGATAGTCGCAACCGAACTGAGAAATTTTTCTTTGAGCTCTGGGCTCGTGTGTGCCGTAAGAGAATTTTCGTATATTTTTTGAACAATTTCAAAAAAAACATTACGTTGCGCCTCCAACATAGACAGATCAGATTCATAGTATGTATTAATGCCTTTGCTATCACTATTTTCGTTTTTCTTAGACATAGCGACTAGGTACGCGAAATATCTCTTTTATAAAACAAGTGCGGTATACCTACCTACTGAGCGGCAAGTGCGCGCTCAATGCGACCTACTGCGTATCGTATTTATAGGATAAGAAGGTAGGTACGTACCTACAATGCGTTGCTTCGTTAAGAGCGAAATTCACCTACCCTACAATACAAGTACGAAGCGCTTGACGCGCTTCTCAACTAAATTATGTAGTTACCTACACTGTTAAATAGTCATAGAATTAGTTAGCGATTAATATGTTTGAAGCTAATAAAGAACTATGTACCTACGTATTTTAAAACACGAATAGGTACTGTACAAAATTAAACGTTTCTTTACTGATATCTAAACAAGACGTTAAAACCTACGACTAGGATTTTTAATTTCGCTTATAGATAATTACCTAAACCGGCGGTTGCGATTAAACTTATTTAAGTGCTTACTTATTATCAGTTTTAGGCAATACCTTTAAGGGCGGGGCGGGAGTGAATGGATACGTAGGTATCCTAAGTGTTGACTAAACGAATTTAGCCAAAGAAAATGGGTTTTAGCGATTAAAGAAATTAAAATAAGTTCGTACGAGTACGTAACTATCTAGAGAATGCTGATAGGTATAAGTAGGTACCTATCCGGCTCGAAGAGACCAAATTATGTTAGCGCGGGAGATTCTAACCGGGGTCAGGGATTGGAAGACCTGATGCGTGGTACGAAGAAACGAAGGTTTCTATGCGACCTAGGGTGAAAGAGTGAGGAACAGCCACCAGCGATAGTGGACTGTATTAAATAGTGGCTTTGGTATGCTAGACGATATACGTTGGCAGTCAGTGGAAGATGGAAAGCACGCCTACCTTGAGGATCCTCGCACAGCTCGCAGTATCCAAGGTCCAGGGCCCAGGGTCGAAGTGTGGACCGGAACAATCCAGACGGGCGTCGCCGGTCACCCACCACAAAACCAGCAGTGATTGTCTGTATAAAGTCTAAATAGGTGGCCACCTCAGCTTTCTTTCAACCGATTAACACTCGCGACGAATCGAGAGGTCGAAGGACTCAGATTTTAAGCCTTTATTTCCAATTTTTATAACAGCAAGCACCTTGCACGTGGCTCGCTCCAGTTAGAACTCTCCTCCATCTTGGACGGCGCTCGGCGGGCGATGTTCAAACCATCCAATCAGGTGCGCGCTTATGTCGCGCGCGCGATATGAGATGTGTAGGCGTGCGGGAGGGAAAAGGATAAAAGGTATAGGGTTGTACTGACTGCCAACTTAACAACCTAAAGAATTTTGCACGTATGCAGTAGGCGCATTAAAAGCGCGCGAATATAAAGGTAACTATTTGGCGTTACCAGCATGTGTATTGCTCACAAATACCAGATCTCGCAAAAGTAATAAAGCACACACGTTAGAAACATTATTTTGGTTTTGAAAATAAGAGTCCAGTTGTTTAAAATATTATATGTTGGTCATGTAGCAAAACATTAACATTCTTGTTGTATGCAACCATTACACTTTTAATAACTAAATACTGATGTGCAGTTTCTGTGCTCATTCTCCTCCACATTTAAAAGACGTTCTTAATGGTAATGGGTAAAAAATGGTAAAGTTCAAAAGCATTACGAAATTGATTAAAAAAAAATATTTATATAGAAATTTGAATTTTAATAAATTTGGCTTATATCCCGGCACACCAACCAGCAAATAATACCGACGACGGTGACGTCAAAAACACTGTACTGTAAGCAAGGCGTCGTCGACAGCATTGCAACTAAACAAATGCATGCAGACTAAATTTCAATGGCAAAATTGTAATTTTGCACGACATGCTAAGTAAATATTTTTACATGACAAGTAAGCTTAACAAAATAAAGATGAAAATGGTGTGCAACGAACATAATATACCTACTGAGTACTTTCACGTTATAAAGAAATCCCAGAAGTTTGACATTACATTTCGTTTTATTTCAGACTTTAATTTTGATGTCGGCATGATATTGTGTCTGCTTCGTAGTTCGTAGCAGAACAATGCTACGAACTACGTTGCTACGAGAATCAGTGTTGATAATTTAAGTAATTGTCTATTTATTTTTGGCAAAAAAAAACCAAGGTTCTGATTTTAGTGGCAAACAAGCGATGATGCTGTGGTATTGCTGTGGTATTTAGTGTAATGCATATACCTATTACCTTCATCAAACTGTTAGTAACTAAGCGGGAAGTATGGAGGAAAGCCCACATAAGTCGCTGGACATCGCAGAGACGTGATAAATATAGTTTTATGCATTTTTCATAGTATTAAAAATATTAAATAAGAAAAAGGATGGTGAAACATAGCCTATTTTTATTTTTACATACGCTTAGTTTAAAACCAAACAACATCCCGGATGCTAGGAATAAGCAGCGCGAGCTGCAATAGTTAGTTTGCACCTTTACAGCTCGTAGTTTCAGAGTTTGACGTTAGATGGTGTCCGCAACTTTATATAAATAAACATATTCCTAGGAGTGCTACCACCAGGAAAACAGAAGCATCAAGGACATGCTATTTGACATAATCAACGAGATTTTAAAATACAGGTACAAATCAAACATAGAGTCAAATATACCAATTCCTACAGAGAAATCATCGTCATTTCATAACACTGACAACCATTTCTGTTAAATTATTTATTTCAAAAACTAAAGACAAAGCTCAAATTTAACGAAAATGGTTTTAACAAACGTAATCTATAAATGCATATATCTAATATGCAATAATACATACGATATCATAGCAAATAAGTATAACGATAGGATAATGTTGTAAAAGATGCGACGAGGGCAAATCACACTCGTGGCGTGGTATGGTGGTATGTACACCACCATACCACGAGTGTGATTAGAACTCGCACCTTTAGGGTTGGGTTCAGATACAATCACGTTAGCTTGCAAATTTTCCAACACATTAACTTACGTTGCAAGCTGTTGTGTACTTTACTTAATGTCAATCGCTATGATAACAGTATTGAATAATAACTGTACCATAATTCTAATGCTTGGCGGAGCGATGATCTTCGCATGTTGGTTGGCAAGAGTTGGATGAGAGTAGCCAGGTTGATGATGGTGATGACTGCTGATTTTTTGGATGGTAGTTGTTTTTGTTAGGCAAGTCCCTTTTCTTAGTCAATGCTAGGTGCCTACAAATGCCGATTCGTAACGGTCTGGTTGTAAACATTTAAGTAAAATACTTAAAACAGATAAAGAGCATGAAAATATTAGTATAATGACAGACAGCGAATAACTTTTCAAACAACTTATACTCATAGTAAGAGAGTTAGTCAATAAAATCATTGATTGGAGACATGTGGCATGTAAAAAGTTTGATAACGTCTTAAATCTTTCGCTTATAGTAGAAGATACAAATTCTGTTGATTCTGCAAATTTTTGCAAAAGGTCTTCAATTACTTTATGAAATATAAACTTAATTTAATTGCATTGTTCGTCAAAAGTGAGGGGGTTCCAAAGGAAAATGTAGCGCGTACTGTATTTTTACGCAGCACACTTAAGGTTAGCGTCCACCAGGCGGGCCGCATCGGGTCGCATCACAACGCAAAAATCCGCTTGCTATACATTTTGTATGAAACTGCGTCGATTAGAAGCAGGGCGAGCCGTCAGCGTGCGCCTTTGTCAAGCAAAGCATCTGACAAAAAACAATATGTCATTGAATGGTGTTTTTTGAGACGCAAGTGACATTATTTCCCATCCTTGTTCTACTAACTATATTCTGTGTAAATTAGAGCGGGATAACTATAGTATTCACGCTACAATCGACCGATAAAGACGTTTGGAAATCCGCAAACTGCAGGTCGCCTACACCCAAAGCTTTTTGAACGCCAACTGTGACAGGTTTCGCGACACACAAAGAGTAGCCAGGTAGCTCTGCCACACTAGGCTTGCAGAAACATCAAAGGTATTCAACTATTGCCATAACTGATACATTAGTGACCATACGTACATATATATTTACACGTGTATACTGCTAATAC
This sequence comes from Eudonia mercurella, assembly GCA_963082485.1. Taxonomy (NCBI): domain Eukaryota; kingdom Metazoa; phylum Arthropoda; class Insecta; order Lepidoptera; family Crambidae; genus Eudonia; species Eudonia mercurella. The sequence continues at coordinate 5,479,223 of OY720022.1, forward strand.
ACATTTCCGATACGTCTGTTTCACCATCAGCAGATTGTGAGAGAGTGTTGCACTATGAAGTCGTATTTGCGCACTTCTCCCTTATTACTATTGAAATGTTACATCGTCGTAACTATTATTATTATTATTTCTTTATCCTACAGTAAGGTAGCTAGCCGAGTGGATTTAAAAAAGTTTTACTACCTCCAACGACATGAGTACAATGATGTGTACCCCTAATTGAAAATCGAACTTGGTGTACCTTTGAATAGCCCGTAGTCGTTAGTAGCCCGACGACCTACTAGAACACATTCACGTTTTATTATTTTTGTACTTCAGCTTCAGCTAGAAAAAAAACTGCGTTTTCAGGATCGTAGCCTTAGCTCTTTATATCCAGTTGCTATTGGCTGTGGCTGGGCTACAAAAAATGAACCGGTATCAAAATTATTCCGTCTGAGTAAAGAAAGATCTTAAAATATGGCAGCTGTTGGTAACATATTGGCGCCATAGCCCGCCCGTGTCTTTAGGAAATGTAAGTATCCCGTACGCAGAGAAGGAAGTACGCAAGGAAGGGAAGGGGTACGCATATGTATTTTGTGAATTTACTCTTACAAAAGTCAAACTCTAGATTTTTCAGAGCTAGATTTCATTCTCATAAACCGCTGCGCCAGTGTTGCATTTAACTTCGGTATTCAAATGTTGCCGCCATTCTGTCATATCTTTCCTAAAAAACGGGGTTCTCATGTACAAACGCAGTCCGGTGTCACTAGGACTGCAGAAACTAAAACTATTTCCATGAACCATTTCCAAGGTATCGTACGCGTAGGTACTACAATGCAACCGATAGGTGTGTTGATGCATGCTGAGACAGCATCACATCTGTCCCGTTTTATGGAAGTAGCTGTTTCACTATTACCAGGCTGTGCGAGGGAGACATACTGTGCTTGTCCACGTGGTTTGCCCCGCCCTTTTCCTACATACCCATATATTGAACTGGCGCTACTATCGCCACCCCCCAATAAAGCTCAGTGTCTCTGTAAAGGCCATTGGCAGTCAACATCAAACTCTGTCATAAAAACTGTTGAAAAGGTAGTAAAATTGGTAAAAGGTAAACAAACCATTTTCTGACGCGTTAGCATCAACTGATACGTTCTGTAAACATATTATAAAATGCTTAATCTTGAGGCGTAAAATTATACGCGACCAACTTAATTTGTCGGTTTTATACTTAAATAAATACAAAAACAAAACAAACAATATTTAACAAAATCAAAAAAAAGGTTTGTGGTTCAGTAGTATAAATGTTGCGATAATTTTTGGATTGCAGGAGTTGAAGAAGTAGCCCTCTTTATTTCCAAGGAGACACGAATGTCCTTTTTGCAACTAATCTTCTATATCGTAATCATAATTTAATCAATACTTGAAATAAATATACATTGTGATATTTTATATTATTGCTGGTTCGCGTAGCATCACTGCTACGAATAACCAAGACGACGTATATCAATCATAACTTACGATATAATATATATTTGTATAAATTATATTTGTCTCGTTTATTTACTGACCAAATGGTTGAACATGATAAAAATGTACGACAAATATAAATAATCAGTAGAGCAGAGCTAACAAAGGTCAGCGGCCCGATCAACCTAGCTTTTGTAGAAAAGCAATTACAACGAAATGTTAACTAAATGTTAAAAATACATTGAAAATTTAAAGGTGATTTTAAGTGTACTAATTAGGCATAATCATATTAAAATAAATAGTTTTATCACTTTTCACGAATTTCCCATAACAACTTTGTTTATTTGTCCGCAGGTAAGCACTTGGCCTTTCATCTCACCTGATGATAAGCCTAAAGATGGAAGTGTACTCCACTTGGCGCCTTCAACTACTGAGGTCCTGGTTGCCTTATCTCTAATTGGTAAAACACTGTTATGCCACTAACATGGATTTTAGTACCACTACGAAGTATAGCCAGAATTATAAAACGTTTTCTTGGGACTTTATTTAATATGAAATCATTAAAAACAGGCACATATTGTTATTTCAATACCAGTCCGATATAGCGTTATCATTTTCTTGCAAGCAATAATGATCTTCGGATTTGTTTACTTCTTACTTTAAATCGTCGGCATGAAGGAAATCTAAACTAGAATGCAAACAGCGTTCTATACAAATAACAAATAATAAAAATAGCGTAGAAAAGTAGAAGATTACGTCATAGAATGGTTATTGATCTGCTACGTCACAGAATGGTTACAATGCACCAGGCTTCCTGAAACGACCAGCAGCAGCTTCGAATGTCCGACAGAGAAGTACAATATTTACCTTTCGCGTGCGAATCTACATTAACTGGGCTGAAAGAGGGAGTTAGATTCACAGTGATTGAATGCAGTGCAACAAGGACTAACTATTGATTTTCTAGAAAACGGACTCTTTAGAACCTACAACACTACCTGAACAAACCAGAAAACTCCTGTTTCCTTATGAGTGCCTAGTGGTGGTGCAGGAAAGTTGCAATACAAATTGCATATGTTTTTATTCCTGTGTAACTTTTGCGTTGTCCCTGCGAATCCCATTTTACTTTACTAGAAAAACGTTTGTTCAATGATGATATCTTCGTCACTGATTATTCAATTTAAAAAAACAAACTCAAAATCCGTCGTTTGCAACACGTCTCATCTCATATTTCAGTAAAAACCTTCATAATCATCATAGTTCACATTTCGTTATCCCATACAAACGTTAAATTTCTAATTGTAGTAATTGTTTCGTTGATTAAAAAATCTTTATTCTTGTTAGTTTTGCCAACAATTAGTACAATATCTACGGGTAAACACGGTTTTGATGCCCACGTGTATAAAGTGCCAGTATGCGCATGTCCGCAATACAATACCGCCCCCTACCGAATGCCCTCTCTCTACTCTAACCTCGACCTCGACCTCGATCTAGTGACCCATAAAACCTGCTGTGAACTGCGCATGCCTGAACTTGAACCCTAATATGAAAACCGACGTGTCGAGCTAGTCTAGACAGCCTCGCCTTTGCCAATTGCAACAATGATAGCACCTAATGATAGTTCGAAACTTTGCATTCTTCAATTAACACCCTGTCCGTGACATTTTGCCACGCATATTATACATTTTGTATTGCCGTTGGATCAGACGCCATGGTGTTGCCATGGAGATATGGCAGCGTGACTGTTCAAGTTTCTGCAAGCCTGGTGAGGCAGGGGTAAATAAGTCCAAGGTATTTTCTACCCAGCGCGTCATTGAATTTCACAAAAGATAGTTCTGCGGCCATCGTTTTGTTTTGTTATCGAACATAAAACTTGAAAAAGTATAAGTACGAGTATATGCGTTGTGGAATTATAATGGCTAAATTACAGACTGCTTTGTCATCATTATAGTGGCTATATTGCAGACTGCTTTGTCATCATTAGCTACACTGGGCCGCAAAGAAAAAGGGTCAGTTAGAAAATCTAACAAAAAAAAAAAAACAAATATTATTTCTAAATTTAATTCTATGGCCCCAAACATCAAAATTCAGAATAAAGACACCCTTTCCTTACTAGGCGCTCCCATTTTCTCAGAATCCATTCCGCCTCTCATCGTTTCAATCTCCCTCAAATTCAACGGCATCGTAGAGCGCTTTTTAAATATCCATCCTCATATAGCTTTTACCATCATCCGTTTTTGTTTGTTTGCTCCAAGGGCTATCTATCTGCTCCGATGTTGTCCATTGTGGAAACATCCTAATCTTCTTCTATCACTCGACGCGTCCATTCAGAGTACTTTATCATCAGTTTTAAATTGTCATTTCGATAGCAAATCATGGACCCAGGCCTCCCTTCCCATCAGGTTTGGGGGCTTGGGTATTCGCAGTATAAAATATCACTACCGGCTTTTCTGTCTTCTGTACACAGCGCGCTCACTTTAACATCTAAAATTATTCTTCCATCCCTGTCGTGCCTGTCGGAAGCCAGAAATGCCTGGTCTGCTATCTGCCAAAACTGCGACCTACCAACCTTCCTTAACTCCCAAAGACACTGGGACGAGCCGCTCTGTAAGATGACTTTCTCCGCGCTCATAGAGAGTGCTGTTAATGATAGGGAACGAGCTCGTCTTCTTGCCGTTTCGGAGAGGGAGGCCGGTTTTTGGCTACACGCCATACCTTCACCCAACACAGGCACCCTTTTAACCGGCCCTACACTCACTTTGTCAGTTTGCTTACGCCTGGGCATTAAAACAAATGAACCTCATCGTTGCCTTTGCGGGACTGAAGTGGATATTTTTGGGCACCATGGTCTTTCTTGCCTGCGATGCGCTGGTCGTCTGTCGCGACACGCAAATCTAAACGACGTCATTCGCCGTGCGCTTTCTACCGTCAATGTGCCAGCTGTATTGCACATATTTGCGCCGTTTGGGGTTGAAACTTTGGGACCATGGGGACCGTCAGCTCGAAAGATTTTTCAAGAAATTTCCGCTCGCCTTATAGAGACCACTGGTGACCGTCGAGCTGGCGCGTATTTTGGCCAACGTTTAAGTTTGGTCATTCAAAGAGGCAACGCCGCCAGCGTCCTGGGCACTCTCCCGTTTGGCAGCGATTTGGAGTCCCATTTTTATTTGTAAAAATTATGTGTATATTTTCAAACTCACGTGTCGTACCCACTCCTCTGAAGGTTGGGGACTCTGCCCTTAAAGTTGTAGACGATTATGTTTACCTGGGACAAACGGTCCAGCTAGGTAGGTCCAACTTCAGTAAAGAGGTCAATCGTCGAATCCAATTAGGCTGGGCAGCGTTCGGTAAGCTACGAAATATCTTTTCGTCCGATATACCGCAGTGTCTCAAGACGAAAGTCTTTGACCAGTGTGTGTTGCCAGTGATGACATACGGGACTGAGACGTGGTCGCTCACTATGGGCCTTATCAGAAGGTTCAAGGTCACTCAAAGAGCAATGGAGAGGGCTATGCTCGGGGTTTCTCTGCGAGATCGAATCAGAAATGAGGAGATCCGCAGAAGAACAAAGGTAATCGACATAGCCTGAAGAATTGCTAAGCTCAAGTGGCAGTGGGCAGGGCACATTGCTCGCAGGACTGATGGCCGCTGAGGTGGAGCAGTCCTCGAGTGGCGACCGCGTACCGGAAAGCGCAGTGTGGGCAGGCCTCCAACAAGGTGGACCGACGATCTGGTGAAGGTCGCGGGAAGCCGCTGGATGCGAGCAGCACAAAACCGGTCGTTGTGGAGATCCTTGGGGGAGGCCTTTGTCCAGCAGTGGACGTCTTTTGGCTGAGATGATGATGTGTATATTTTTATTTCTATTTCCTTTTTTTAAAAATTTATGTTGTAAATAAATACAAAAATTTATAATTAAAGTTACCTTTTAAAAATAAAACAGTGGATACTACAAAATATTACTAAATTAAATTATTAAAAAAAACATCTATATTTAAAAACATTTTAATGTTTGAAAAAAGACAAAGTGTTGAAAAAATCCACGATGGGGATTTGAACCCGCACCCCATGACATGCCGGGTCAGTTGCACTGCCAACTAAACTATCGTGGCTCAATCCAACTCACCGAAATTAATCAACACTATTTACTTTTACTTTATAAGCCAAAGGAGCCTTACTACGTCATCAACATCCGGCTTGATATTTTTACAAATGTTGAAAGATATAGCTATATTTATGATTATTTACGTAAATAATGCACATAAAAAATAAACTAAAATAAGATTTAAAAGACAAGATTTAAGAGACAGAAAAGATTGAAAAATAATAAACATAAAAAAGATTTTTCATATTGTAATTTGTTCGCAACAATATTTGCCTAAAATGATATATAAATAATCATATTTTAATGTGCTAAAACAAAAATTTTAAAAATTCAAGCAAAAAAAACAGTGCAACTCACTCATAGATGGCGGCACTGATTGCAGCCATCTGAATCGCTAACGCAAGCACAAGGCCTGCAAGAAATCAGCAGGAGTTGTCTCCATAGCGAGTAGTGAAATTTTTAGATTACCTCTTTCACAGATGGCGTACAAAAGTCGTAAATTTAGCATGCTTTTAACTTTAGCATGCTTCATAACTTTAGCATGCTAGCACTGGCATGATTGGGCAAAGTCAGGAACATTGGAGTTTGTAGTTTACCCTGCCGCTCACAGATGTCACTACCTGCGTAGCCATCTGAATCGCACGAAATTCAGCCAGGCAGCACCAGGCTTGCAGAAATCAGCAGGAGTAAAGTAATGCGAAGGCGTCGAATCCAATGCAGTTACATACAATTTATATCTGTCGATTGTGATGGTAAGGCGGAGCTAGGACATGCGCACTCGTAGTTTAACTTTTATTAAAGTAACACTTTTGGCTTCTTGGCGGTAAAGTGATGAGAGGAGATGAATGCTGTTTTATTTTACTTTCTAAAATTTGTGTTTTGTCGAATTATAATATGAAATAATGGTTCATTGTTCGTGAACGTGCATCAGTGTTGTCTAATAAAACAAAACGAATTCTCTCAAAAAGTCCGCGTGTGATCTCAGTAAAGTTATTCATTATACTCGAGGGGTTTGAAGAGAATATCATTTATCATCAAACATTTATATTACCACTCTATTACAACTATTATATTATATGTACTATTATTTTGAATCTGACGTCCTTTTTTACAAAATTAAATTTTCCATTATCCAATATTATATTCAATAAGCTGGTTATGTAATCTAATAATATAGGTAGGTTTTTTTATATTAAATTTTTCCTTGTAGGCGCTTTGAATCATTATTTAATATCACAAGACTTAAGATTTGGCAGTCTTGACACTCAACTTGCTGAATGTGCAAAACGCACCAAAACTAACACATTTGGATAGCAATAGCAAGTCATGTAAGAAGTGCACCAAATACCCGCATACCGCATAGCTAGCCTGCAACCTCTGTGCGCTGTTGTTACGTTGGATATACTATGTAGTCTAAAAGAAAGATTAGTAATATGAAATATACCTATGACATCGAACTACATTCTTGGCGTGCGAACGTGTTGCAATGTTATTATAATAGAATTATTTTCTAAAGAAGATAAATTATAATTAAAAGAAGAATATAACGTTAAAACATACCAACCACGATGACAATACAAGGGAGAAAAAGCTAAAACAAAAGAAGATTGACATTTAAAAAAGTAAAATATAAAAAGTATGTATAAAATTTAAAAATACAAATGAGATGATGATGATGATGTATACAATTTAGAAATGAGTATTTACTCCGTAACAGATGTTTTATTTTGCCCCGCCTGTTCTAAGCTAGTAATCGTAAAAATATTATAACTTCAATTAGCCGACCTAGTTGTTATGCATCATAGACAGGGTGCTGAATTTAACTGCGATATTCAAATATTGCCGCCATTCTGTCAATATTCGTAAAGCATATTTCCATTATGAATAGGGAAAACGGGGTTCTCACGACACAAACGCTGTTTCACTAGGACAGCAGAAACAGCAAAGGCTTTCATAGAACAATGTCCAAGGTATCGTAGGTATATATACTACGATGCAGCAGCTAGGTAGGTGGATGGTGGATGCATGCTGAAACAGCATCGCATCTGTCCCGTTTTAATGTACTTCTATAAGCAGCTATTTCACTATTATTAGGCTGTGCGAGGGAGATATACTGAGCTTGTCCAAGTGGTGAGCCCCCGCCCTCTTTCTACATACCTATATATTGCATTGGCAGTGTACTGTTACGAAGAATACAATATTATATTGGTTTGTTATATTTTTTTCTCTGTGTCAGGAAAACCTAGTTAACATTTTTTTTGTAATACCTGGTTAGCTACAGATATGGCAAAAACTAGTTATAGAAGCGTCAATACGTTCTGTAAACAAATTGTAAAATACTTTTTAACCACCAACTACCTAAAATTTGTCTAAACACAAACAAATGCCTTCATATGAACGTTCCATGGTATAGGACCGATGTCGGTATATGGTGAACATATTTTTATTGAAGGAATTGAAAAAAAGTGAACTTTTTGCAATTAGTGCTATGGTTAGACATATCGTAAAATATTTTGATGGGATAGATTATATTTTTACGGCATCTGATGTCGTGTTTGAACTATGCCTTTAATATGGCACGCAAATATATTTTCATCAAACCATGGTTGCTGTTGAAACTACTGGTCAGTTCCACTTTAAACTGCAATGCTACCGGTGGCGCCGTGCTTTTGGCTGCGGCTCGGTATTGACTCCTGTGGCCACATGTGATACCTCCTGCAACTTTTATGGGTTCCTAGTAAAAGTGCTGCATTTTCTTCAATTACGACACTGCATCTTTGCATGCAGCTAAATTTAGCTTTAGCGAGTAGCGAGAAGCGAGTGGCAAAAAATGAATTCTCGGTTACTTTACAGATTTCGCAGTCCCCGCAAGAATCGGAGCATTTAAAATGAATACAACAATTTACGAAAAAAAAACATTTTATTTTAAATAACACGATTCCAACTTGAATGCACTTCTCGCCTGCATCCGCATCTTTTAACACCATTACCATGAGGATCGGTCAATAATCAATACATCACTTTTTATATACGGAAATACCCGTTTTTCTACAATATCAAATCTAATGGAACCACTTACAGGTCACTATTATTAACCGATTTTAAAAAAAAATCGCCATTTTGTAGCTTATTTAATACCCTAGTACTCATTTTTTCATTTTTTCTTAAGTCGGTTTTTTTTTATATTTACAATTTAGAATACAAACATCTCCCAAAAAACCCCGATTTATTTTACATTTTTTAAAATTCCAAGTAAAGTTTCCAGCCGATTTTCAAAATTCAAACGCTCACACGTGTCACGATAAATTCCTCAACTCTTGGTACTATTTCCATCTCGATTCTCTCAAAATCCTCGGAGCTTTGGCCAATAATACGTCTCAGGCGATTTGCATCTGATAACCATTTTCAATGGTTACAATCATTCAAATTTGGCCTACTACACGTATGCTTACTAATCATTTTATTTGTTACCTTTTTTTAATGACAACCTCCTACAACCATCATGTTATCGATATTAGATATGAACAATAATAAAGGTCATCAATTGCTTCTTAATTTTATTTTAATAAACGCTAATTGCTACATTAATTGCCAATTTAATAATATTGAAATTATAAATATTGAATTATGTAAATAATAATAATTTTATGCTTACCAGTGCGACGAGCTGAATGAGAGTAGCCGCGCGTCGTGCTCAGTGGCGTGCTTTTGTGAACGTGGCTCGGAGAGGCCTAGCAGTCCAGCAGTAGCTGTAGGCAGCTAGCCTTTTTTAAATTGTAATTTGTTGTTAATTGTAATAAATTCATTATTATAAACATAGCTTGCTTTCTTCATAACTGATCAAAAGATCAGTTATGAAGAATAAAAATAAAAATTTACTATATGATTTTTACAAAATAAAAATTTATTTTGTAAAAATCATATAGTTGTTCACATTTTAATAAGGTTCCTTTGGCTTACAAAGTAAGAATAAATAAAGTTGATTTTGGCTGGTACGAACCACCTCCTGGAACAATTTTGAACACTTTCCAAATTCTCCTCATGTTTTATTTTGTTAAGTCGTTAAAATCTTTGTTGACTTGACATTTGCTTATAACGTTTTGTCTTGCGTGAAGTAGTAACAAATTCAGTTGATTTTAAAAACCTTTATTTGATTTTTTTATAACAGAGAAAAGAAAATAATTATTATTTAATAATTTCTTTTATCTATTATAAAAAAATCAAATGTACTACGAGTATTACAAAAGTTTACAACGATAAAGTTTAAAGTGGCTAAACTGCGTTATAGTTAAAAGTAACTGTTTTTAACTGTAACGCCTTATTTAACTAAACCAAAACATGTCAGATGTTCATTAGGTGACGTAAAAATGCTAAGTTACTTCATTTAAATAGTTTGTTGAGCATAATTTGATTTTCTATCTCTAATTACTAGATATGGTTTTTTTTTAATAAACCTAATTTAACTTGCATTGTTCGTCAAAATCTGGGGTTTCAATTGCCAGACCCAAAAGAAAATGTATCGCTAACTGTAATCTTACGCAGAACACTAACTAGGAACCCATGAATTTGCAGGAGGTGCATAATGTCATAAGAGCCGTCCGGTGACGTTGCAGCTTAAGTTGAACCAAAACCAAATGAGTAAATACTGTGCTATAACAGAATTTTAAACATCAACCTGCCATCTGTTTCAGAAGCCAAAAGGTATGTCGTGATATAACAAAAAAGAATACCAGAAAAATATTATGGTTAATTAAACAAAATTTAAATAGAACTCATAATATAAGATTTGCTGTGGGTTTTCCAATATGTCAGTAATATCTTGTATTATACATTGCCCAAAATGGCCGCAAACTTTTTTTCGTCGTCTTGACATTTTTGTCGGCTTTTATTATATTTTTTATAACTTTCTCTTTAGACCTACATATGCACTTCATTTAAAAATAGAGAATTGAACTTTGGTCTACTTAGTTAATATTAATCAAAATTAGAAAGATTATTATTTCTCATTTATTTAAAAAAATTTAAAGTTATTTGATACTTGTCTTGCCAATTAGATTTTACTAAGTTTACATAAATGCATAGCACAAAATTGGATGAATAAAGAACTCCAAGTGCGTAGCTCACATTTACGCCAACCGATAGATGAGAAACAGAAACAATCTAATCATTCCAATTTCTACTCGTATATCCACTCTTAGGTATATACACTAAGGGCTATTTTAAAGGCGGCATTCGTGAACAAACTTGATGAGACATATTTAACAAATCTTGTGACATTTTGTAACATTTTTATTGTATCTATGTTTAAACAAAAGAAAAAAGCTAATTAGTTACAGTGTAGACGTACTATCTCGTTACACTCCTCGGCCCAAAACATTTTATTTATTCTTTTGTCTTTATTTTTAGACGCCGCTGTTTTTCCATGACTACGATACAGTCGTTATGCGTCTACTTCGTAGTTCGTAGCAGTGTTGCTACGACAAAATTAGAGCAGCAGTATCAGTAATACTTACATGCACATTAATGCACAAGTGCATCTTATTGTTTGCGTAAACATTACTTGTAACATGGTCACGCATCAAACGCCTGAAAGGAAATAGGAAGTACATGAACGCTTGCAAACCCCTTCTGTGTATTGTAAACCGAAACAATACTCCACCAATGTTCCACAGGTAATTATTAAAAAGGTAATTATTAAGAACATATATTTATTTTTTAGCATAATCATCTTACTGTGTGGAAAATCTATTGCGAATCAACAGGTTTTTTCACTACATATTTTCTCTCTGCAATAATAAATAACTCAGAAAATAACTTTAATTCTTTGTTTATTCCTCATTTGTACATACAACAGAGTCCTTTAAACGAGGTATGATCAAAGGTAGGCAGCGCAAACTGTATTTTTACGCGGCACAGTTACTAGGAACCCATGAAGTTGCAGGAGGTATATATAAAGAAAGCACGGTGTCCGGTGGCGTTGCAGATTAAAGTGGAACTAACATAGTAATAGTACCAGCAGGCAGCAATTTCAACACTCACCGTGCCATCTGTATCAAAAGCAAAAAGGTATTTGTCGCCACCGAAGGCAGTCCAAAAGCAACTACTGCGTAGCTTGCATACTAATACAGTTATCAACAGATGTCGTGGAAGATATAAAATGTATATCCTGCTAACTCTACTATTCATTAAAAATGTATTTACATTCATCACTTCACTACATTTACTGCTTTTATAATTATAAAGAGTTTATAAAAAGCCTACCTTCTCATTACTTAATTTGAATTTAGAACAATGATTGTAATAATTAAGATGTTATTATTCAGTTTAATAATATTTAATTTATTAACGAGTATTTTTTACTCGCAATGGTCGCTTATTGTTTTTTTGATCTTCTTGACATTTTGTCGTCGGTTTCGACCTTTATACTTATTCTTACACTAATGAATTGCATGTTACCTTTTAAACTTAACCTGCGTCTAAAACATTATTTTTATGCTTTACAACGCAGCTACCTAATGAAGGTGTGTCAAAGAGGTAATTTGTAGCGCAAACTTCATTTTACGTTGCACCTATACTGGAGGGAAACCCAGTAGGAATGCAAATCAGTTTCAATGTTCTGTTTATAATATACCGGCACTCAAGTTGTAACTACACAATCACGAAGCACGCACGCACACTGCAACGAGCCCCGACCTTAAAGCACTAGGCTGAAAGCATGGAACCTATGCTTTAAGCGGTTTCATGCCCGCCGGTAGCGCAGCTTTAATGCAACTAGCTTTTAGTTCTGAAATTTGCCACATCAACTTTAGTTAAAATAAATAGATGGCATGTAGGTGGCAAAAGTTTGATAAATGAAGGTATTGCTTCTATATATCGTTGACAATATTCAAATTTTTGACTTACCTAACCTACTTTGATTATTTAGATGCGTATAAAACTAAGAAGATTGTATTGTGTGGTGTTTAGGCAAAATAAAGTAGTTAAATAATAACCTACGTGTATATAATCAAAGGAATAACAGTTCAAGAACTTGAAAGAGTGCCTACAACGAACAGACTCAATACTTTAACGAAATTAAAGTTCCGATTTTTCTTATGATTTTTGTAACAATTTCGACATGATCTTCATGATTATACTGCATAGTTCGTAGCAGTTATATTTGCTACAATCGATGATATTACCTAAAAATGTCTATTTATTTTAAGCTAATAATAAACAGTGAGCACGGTGTATTCTCGAGGCCGAGAAAGATATCGTACTGGGGTTTTAGTAAATATACCTTCCGGGACCCCATTGAGCTCTTTAGACGGTGTACCTGAAGGAATATAACTCGCGGGTCACCACAGACCCGCGATATATACAGTTATATTAAAAATAAGAAAAAAATAGAAAGGGCCGTAAGAAAAAAATTACCTTATCTATTTTAAAAAGCAGATAAAACTGCATTAAATGCTATTTGTATCATCATCATCATCATCATCAGCTCATTTATGTCCCCACTGCTGGGGCACGAGCCTTCCCTATGGATGGATATGGAGAACGGGCCATGAACCACCACGCGGGCCCAGTGCGGATTGGTGGTTGTTAACGACTGCTAATGCAGCCGGGACCAACGGCTTAACGTGCCTTCCGAAGCACGGAGGAGCTCGAGATGATAAAGTTTTTGGTCACCCATCCGATGACCGGCCTTTGCGAAAGTTGCTTAACCTCAGCGATCGCAGACCGGGCGCGTTAACCACTGCGCCATCGAGCTCCTATTTGAATACTTATTCATATTTGGCACTAAATGTGGTTAAGTCAATTTTTGTTGTGTCTTTATTTATTTATATAAAACGCGGAAGATCCAGATGATCCTGTGTATATTCCTAGTACCGGTTACATACATACTCTTACTTTGCATGTTTTGTTGAAAACTTAATTTCATGACAACCATCAAGTTATCGATATATGAATGCGCTCGTGGAAAAATGTTTAACATGCTTTCCATATTCTCTTAATTTTTTATTTCATTAAATCGTTAAACATCTTTATTAACTCGGTGTTTTAAGATTAAATAACGTCTTGTCTTGCGTGAAGTGACAATGTCTGTTGATTTTAAAATAACTTGTCTAATATAAAAAAATCTGTCTTTTTAGATAAATGTACTTTGAATAACTTGAATGCAATTTATTCGTCAAAAGCATGTCGACCCAAAGGAAAATGCCGCGCTACTTGTATATTACGTGGTACCCGGTTTAAAAGTCCAACAGGCGGGCCGCATCGGGTCGCATCACAACGCAAAAATCCGCTTGCTATACGTTTTGTTACTAGGGACCCATGAAGTTGCAGGAGGTACATAATATCATAAAAGCCCCGGTTACGTTGCAGCTTAAAGTCGAACTAGCATCTACTACTCTGTGCTAGCAGCTAGGTAGGTAGGTGCAAGCTGAAACAGCATCGCATCTGTTTCGTTTTTATGTAGGTAGCTATTTCACTATTAACAGGCTGTGCGAGGGAGATGCTGTACATATCCACGTGGTGAATCTCCGCCCTCTTTCTACATACCTATATATTGCACTGGGAGTACACAAACACTTGTTTTTTATGATCTGATTGTATTCTCCGAGTCAGGAAAAGCTAGTAAAAAATAATAACAATTTTTTTTTTGCCTTATCTAGTAACTAATAGAGCCGCCAATACGTCCTGTAAACAAACTATAAAATACTTTTTAATCTTGACGTGTAAAGTTATACGGGACCAACTTAATTTGTCTGTTTACAAACAATATGAATGCCATCAAATGGACGTTCTATGGTACAGGAGGAATGATGTCGGTTTAGTGTGATCATATTTTTATTGCAAGAGTGAAAGAAGCAGGTTTGTATCATTTTCAAAAAGACATGAATGTCATTCTGTAATACGAGACACAGTAATGTTGTGATTTCACAGTTTTCCAGAATGTTTATGTTGATTTCTACTAAGAATACCTATATAAATTTTTCAGGTACTACTTCCTATTTAAACCTAATTTGTTATGAAAATACTTACTAATTAAATAATTACTAATTATATTCAGAGAATATTAAAATGTTCATAGTTGTTAGTTATACTTTTCTTTCAAACAAAAGGAGTAAAAATAACGCATAAATAAAAACAATAAATAAATATTTAATCTACAAGATGTACTTTCACTCATAAAGTATGCGGCTTTGCGCCCAAGGCTTTTAATTTTTTAAACAAATAGCTACGTGAACATTTGAGATTTTATTTGTAAACTTAAAACACATTTATTATTATTTTAAGGTTTTTTATGATACATTTTGTAGTGGCATCTACGGTAACCCAATTGAAAGCGAATATCAAAAGTAGGACAAGAAGAATACAGAAGAAAAAACATATATTAGATATAAAAACAAAAATAAATAAACAAGTTAATAAATGCAGCGGATTGAAATCGTGGGTTGCGACTCAAACTTACCACTTTGTCATAGATTTTTCAAATATTTTTTAAATTATTATTATAATTGGCTACACAATGTTGACAAAATGTTTTTAACAAGTTAACACAAACACATTAATCAAATTAATAAAATAAATTAGTGTTTATTCCAGTAATTGTTATATATATTTCGGCATGTAAGAATGGACGCAAAAGCGCCGCATGTGCACCAGGCTCCCAGAAAACGTAAGAGGTATCTAGTACGTGCACCCGCGACGCAGGCTGTCCAGCCTTGAATATCAATATCCCAACTTTAGAGTAACCGTGATTAAACTCTGGCAGGAGGAAAGCTGTCCAGCATTAATAATCATAATTTAATCAATACTTGAAATAAATATACATTGTGATATTTTATATTATTGCTGGTTCTCGTAGCATCACTGCTACGAATAGCCAAGACGACGTATATCAATCATAACTTACGATATAATATATATTTGTATAAATCATATTTGTCTCGTTTATTTACTTACCAAATGGTTGAGCATGATAATAATGTACGACAAATATAAGTAATCAGTAGAGCAGAGCTAACAAAGGTCAGCGGCCCGATCAACCTAGCTTTTGTAGTAAAGCAATGACAACGAAATGTTAACTAAATGTTAAAAATACATTGAAAATTTAAAGGTGATTTTAACTTCAATACCACTCCGATATAGCATTATCATTTTCTTGCAAGCAATAATGATCTTCGGAATTAATAAAAAATAATAAAAATAGCGTAGGAAAGTAGGAGAACACGTCATAAAATGGTTATTGATCTGGTACGTCACAGAATGGTTACAATGCACCAGGCTTCCTGAAACGACCAGCAACAGCTTCGAACGTACGACAGAGAAGTACAATATTTACCTTTCGCGTAGACTGAAAGAGGGAGTCAGATTCACAGTGATTGAATGCAGTGCAACAAGGACTGAATCTGACAGAAATATAGATTTTTTAGAAAATAGCCTCATCTTAGTATTTGTATTACAAATGACAACACATCTGAACCAACCAGGAAACTCTTGCTTCCTTAAGAGTGTCTAGTGGTGGTGCACAAAAGTTGCAATACAAATTGCATATTTTCTTGAATTTCTTCTTTATTCCTTCGTTGTTCCTGCGAATCACATTTTACTTTACCGTAATATCTACTCGTAGAAAAAACAATTTCTTACTAATATCCGCGCCACTGATTATCATATACCACAATTCTCTTCTCTCTTCTATTCTCTCTTAATAAACTTACTTAAAATCCGTCGTTTATAAACACTGATGATATGAGCTAACATCAATACGACTTATGTACCCTATTTCCGTTATCGACCTTTGATAGGCTTCTTACTAAAATATCACTTTATACATAATAGTCTCTTACATTTTAAAGTACTTTTGATAATTCAAATTTCATACACAGCTCATCTGCCTTGGTGCAATGATATTGAATTGAATTGATTAAGTCAAACTCATTGTTTTTGCAAATCAAACCTTTTAATATTACACCAACCAATAGTGTCTTTATCATAATCATCGAAATTCATATTTCGGTATCCCATACAAACTTCAAAGTTCTAATTCTTTCAAATCAATTAATGAATTTTATTAAAACATCTATGTTCGAGTGATACAGTGATTATAACTGTTTAGAGCAGAATATAAAAAAAACGTTGAACTTGTTTGTTTGGCTAACTATTATAAACTTTCTAACAGTTTTGATGCCCACGTGTACGCAGTACCACTATGCGCATGTCCACTGAAGAAATGTGACGTCACAGAAAGTATATACTACAGTTGTGCCATTGCATATGACGCTAGTTTCATCTCCATGGTTACTCGTCTATTAATTCTTATAACCCTGGTTTGGCAGGGCTAAATCTCCAGCATTGTTTATAGTTGTTGTTCATTGTTGAGGCATTTTATAGCTTTCTTTTTCTCATTTGAGAGAAACTTTCATTAGATTATTGGTACTTTGTGATTCAAAAAATGTGACTCAAAAATAAACTCCATTTATTTCGGAGCCGTGATTTCATATTTATTCACTACAACCGACGCAGTTATTATGCATAGCAACAAAGCAACACAGACTGCTGCAGTGTTACATTTAACTTCAACATTCAAATGTTGCCGCCATTCTGTCATATATCTTTTCTTATGTATAAGGAAAATGGGGTTCTCATGATACAAACGCAGTCCGGTGTCACTAGGACTACAGAAACTGCAGAGGCTTTTTCGAAACTACATATTTTCATGAACCATGCTAAAGGGATCTTAGGTATACTACAATGTAGCAGCAGGTAGGTGGATGCATGCTGAGACAGCATTGCATCTGTCCCGTTTTATGGAAGTAGCTGTTTCACTATTACCAAGCTGTGCGAGGGAGACATACCGTGCTTGTCCACGTTGTTAGCCTCCGCCCTCTTTCCACATACTATACATATATATTGCACTGGCACTACTCTCACCATCCCCCAATAACGCTCAGTGTCACTGTTATGGCCATCGCCAGGCAAGTAGGCCGTTCATTTCCAAGCAGACGCGAATGTCCCTTTAAAACCAGATAATAATGTTGTGATTTGTCAGTTTTCCACTATACGGCGTAATTCTTTATAAAGTGTACATATTAATCTGGCTGAAGCTAGACTCAAAATACTCAACGAAAAATATTAAAATAATATACATTTTAGTTCTTTTTAAGACCTATTTATAATTTTTTGATTACCAGCGGTGAACCCCGTGTTATGGAAAATAATATTATTTTCAACTAAGTGGCCTACATCATAATACAAAAACATTTTCAATTGCAAATAACAGTACCTACTAATACGAAAATAATAAAAAATCTCAATAATTAATCATTGTCAATAAAAAATAAGAAAGTGTTCAAAGAATGATGACTTAAATATCAAAAGGACTATAAAAAATAAAAAATAAAGGTTTTTTTTTGTTGATGACATTGGGTATAGTTTCAGCCACGTTTCAGCCACATTAATATGTAAGACACTATATAAAGACTCGCACTGTACTCCGGACTTTTCAAACTAACTGAATACATTTTAAATTTAGGTTTTAACTACCTATTTTTAATAAAATATGAAACAAAAAGGTTTTCAAAAATTTTAAGCTTATTTATCATGCAATTTTAAAAGTTGAATTTTACAACTTTAACTTTTTGAAATGTTTTTGTATCAAATGACAACAAAGAACACAAAGTTCGTTAACTTACGACACATTTAAAATGCAACATACCGACCCCTACTTCGTCGCCTAAACACGTCAAGTCTGTGTTTTTCTCATGGTAGAATTTTGGCCGTGGTTCTCAGACAGAATAGTTTCGAGCACCAGAGTAGCAGGAACGACAGAAATAAGGCACCTACTAGCCCCACACTCCAGACGGCCTAGTGACCCCGAAAGCCTGCTGCGGACTGCGCATGCCTGAACTTGGAGCCTATTATGAAAATCAACGTGTCGAGCTCGGAGCTCGACTATACAACCTCGACGTTTACGTGGGCTCGATGCAATAGCAACAAGGACAGCTATCGATAGTTTAAAACTTTGCATTCTATAATTAACACCTAGTCGTAGTCGGTGTCGTTTTGTGCCTCGCATATATTTTGTATTGCCGTTGCATCGGACGCCATCGTGTTGCCATGGAGATATGGCAGCGTAAATGTTCAGAATTCTGCAAGCCTGCTGAGGTAGGGGTAAATAAGTCTAAGGTATCTCATACCCAGCGCGTCTTTGAATTTCACAAAAGAGTTCTGCGGTCATCGTTTTGTTCTTATGAAAGCAGTCAGAGTTACTTTCACTTTTATAATATTAGTAAAGGTGCATTCAGACTATATGACTCTGACAAAACTAGACTTGAAAGCAAACAAACACACGTGCTCACTTTAATAAATATTGCCCTTATAGCACCAATCGGAAAGCATGGCGCTGTGCGGCGTTGCAGTTCAAAGAGGAACTAACATGTACTAGAATTTTCAACGTCAACCATGCCATCTACTTGAATACTCTGAACATAGTTGTCACCAATGAAGACTAGTGAAGTTATTAAGGAGATTCACACACGGCACCGCGCACCGCCGCGTCGGGCGGAGGCGGTAAAGCGGATTTCGTAGCGGTGCTCCGCGCGGTAAGGCGGTTTACGCGCCTGTCCGAGCGGATGGATTTAACGCGGTTTCTACCAGTTTGATCACAGACACTGGCAAGATTTTTTTCAGCACTGTCTTTTTTCACATTTCTATTAGTTTCAATATGTAGTACTATATAATATTAAAGTTTCATTTTTGAAAACAGCGACTACCTAAAATAAAATATTATATTGTATGATGTATTTTTAAAGTTAAAATATGCATAGGGTATGTATGCATAAACCCACAACCATTATCCCCCAAAGGGTGGTTAGAGACCATCATATCTATCCAAGCCATGATTTTTTTCCGTGTTTCGCAAAATGACCCCCGCGCGGTTATGGCGCCCCGTGTGTGAGGCGCCGCCTCTCCGCGCTGCCGTCCGCGCGGAGGGGCGGTGGCGGCGAGAGCACCGCTTGACCGCGCGGTCGGGCGGTGTGCGTGTGTTTGGTATCAACGGATTTAATAGAGGCCAACGCAACTTGAGATCCGCTTCACCGCCCACGGCGGTGCGCGGTACCGTGTGTTAATCGCCAAAGTTACCTCTTGACGACCACGTACTACATACAACCGACCGAAATTCACAAAAATATACGATAATTTAATCTTTCTTTGCTAGCTATTGCTACGACAAATAGTTGCAGCACAGAGTGGTATAATGTACTCCGTGGTTACAGTATCAAATACTAACATGCACAAGTGCACCTTTTTGTTTGTGAAAACAATATTTTTAACAGAAACGCGCAACAAATGCCTAGAAGCAAATAGGAAATAAACGCATTCCAATAACGCTTGTACCAAGTATCATATAAATCATAAGTATAAAAAGTAAATTTTTTTGTGTATTTGCAGTTCATGATGTTGTGGAAAGACAGTTAATTATCTGATCTAAAATATTAATTGGTACTGTTTGCGAAAACAAAAGATTGCTTTGGTTTTTAAGTCGTTTTATGTACACATGCACACTTGAACAGTACCTATAA
This sequence comes from Eudonia mercurella, assembly GCA_963082485.1. NCBI lineage: Eukaryota > Metazoa > Arthropoda > Insecta > Lepidoptera > Crambidae > Eudonia > Eudonia mercurella. The sequence continues at coordinate 5,499,338 of OY720022.1, forward strand.
ATCACACCAATAATACATAAAGTTATAAGCAAAAGCAAAACAGATTTATCACTGCTAGAGTTCAGTTATTATTCATGCATCCCTTATGAAAAATTTTGTAGTTTTAAATTATGAATCCCTTGTGCCAAATCTAGCATGAGAGCCCCGTCATGCATTAGCATGACCAGTATTAGTAGAGCCCTCTTTTACCGCCCGCAGCCAGATTGCCCCCCGGCTGCTCTCACATGCTTAAACGCTATTCGTAATCTTGGAGACCGGAGGGATGCCGAAACGAATCGCAGAGTTCTACTTAATTTGTTTTGAAGTTACTATAGCGCTTCGAAAGGCACGTACAGTCGTTGTGATCCTGGCTGAATTAGCAGTCGTTAACAACCACCAATCCGCGCTGGGTCCGCGTGGTGGTTTATGGCCCGTTCTACCTCTCCATCCACAGGGAAGGCCCGTGCCTAGGCACGCAGTAGAGTACTATTGCTAGCAGTAGAGACATAAGATGATGATTGATCGACAAACAATTGAACTTCTATTGTATCTGCGCCCGGCGGCGGTCAACCTGTCTATAAAACATAGTAACGCGTTTGTTGCACGACTATGGAAGGAAAATATAGCGTGAACTGTATTTTACGTTGACAATGAACCAGGAACCCATGAAATTGCAGGAGGTATATAAAGAAAGCACGGCGGCCGGTGGCGTTGCAGCTTTATGTAAAACTAACACTGATCTCTTAACATTTATCAGTGCCATCTGTATCAAAGTCAAACGATATTTGTTGCCAGCGATGGCACATAATGCTTGGTTCAAAAGCAACTATTGCGTAACTTACAAACACGGCAATCGATAGATGTCGTGCAAAAACTAAAATTTATTCCTTCTAATAAAATTATTTTTATGCCTTCTCTTTTATTTTACAATGTACTTACACTCACATTTTCTATCAAATTTAACTCAATATTTACCTTTCTTTATTACATTCCCAGCCAACTTCGGTTAAATTTTAAAGACAATGGTAAAACCAACTCACAGCAAAAAAGTTAAATATGAATATGATTACTATTTGCTTATTTTTTATTGCGAATAAGTGTGATGACTAAAACTATGACTAAAACTACGCGAATTATTATTATAATATTTGAAGCTGGTTTCGTGAAAATAGATTCACAATCCCAGTGGTAAATATGTTCTTCTACGTTACATAGTTTTGAAGAACTGAGAACTTCTCTTCTAAGAAGCTCGTTGGCGCAGCGGTAAACGGACTCAGTCTATGATTGGTAAAATTAAACTTTCGAAAGGCCGGTCATCAAAAATGTAACGTAAAGCTGTTGGTCCCGGCCGCATAAGCAGTACACCAATAGGATTGTTTAATTTTTGTATCTTAGTTTAGCTTAGTTCTAGTGGAAAATGGTTCAACAAAGCTTACATTTTTATACTTGTTGAAGCGAGTGAAGATGAATGAGTTAAATGTTAAATAAGCGAAGTAGGCCGCATGCGAAGAGCAAGAAGTGTTAAAAAATTATGTTTTACGACATCTGGTGTCGTATTTGTGAGGTACGTACGCCTTTTTTCTTAAAAAGCACGCATCTATTTCAACCAACCATGGTTGCTGTTGAAAGCTCTGGTACTAAATGTTAGTTCTACTTTAAACTGCAATGCTACCAGCGCCGTGCTTTTGGCTGCTGCTCCTTCAGCACCTTTATGAGTTCCTAGTAACGGTGCAATTTTTGCATGTAGCTGCAGTAAGTAAAACTTTTAGACTACATGAAAAAATAAGACGTTATATTTTATAGGCTGAGAACTACTAGGTAGAGTTAGTTATAGATGGCAAGAATGAGTTTGCTATAATAGAATGTTTCAGTGCACGTGCAAAACTTTAAAATCTCACATAAGTTCAGTAACTTAATAGGTAATAAGAGTAAATATATATATATTTTTTATTTCATTTACATATTACACACCTAAAGTATGCGGCTTTACGCCCAACGCTTTCCATTTTTTAAACAAATAGCTACGTGAACGTTTTAGATTTTATTTAAAAAACTTAAAACACTTTAACTATGTTTTAAAGTATTTTACGATACATTTTATTATGGCATCTATGATATTTAAAAAAACAACTATATAGATTATATGCAGCGGATTGAAATCATGGGTTGCGATTGAAACTTATTTAATTTACTCATGTGTTATTTATTAGCACATGAGTAAATATTAATTTAATATGTGTGTCATGGATTTTTAAAATTTTTATAACCTGCCATACAATCTTAACAAATGTTTTTATCCAGTTCATACATTAATTATATTTATAAGATAAATAAGTTGTTATTCCAGTTATTATTATTATTATATTAACAAAATTATTATAATAGTTCAGTCGGTCACTCTTTTGGATGTTTGCAACGTAGCGGACGCAAAAGCGCCGGACTGGACGCAAAAGCGCCGCATGTGTACCAGGCTCCCATAAAACGTGAGGTATCTAGTACGTGCAGTCGCGACGCAGGCTGTCCAGCCTATATGCCAACTTCAGAGTCACCTTGATTGAAATCCGGCAGGAGGAAAGCTGGCCAGCATTTTGTCTAAGTGTTTTTTTTTTGGGCGCACAGCGCACAGCTCCAGTCGGTGACGTTGCAGTTTAAAGTGGAACTATCATTTACATAGTAGCAACATTTTAACATCAACCATGCCATCTTTTTTATAGTCTTATGGTATTTGTAAATGCAACTAATGTGTATCTCACAAATACAAACACCGATAGAGGTCGTAAAAGTAGCAGATATAAATCACTACTACGAGTATTAAGCAATACCTAGGATCCGGCTAAGCACGTCCCATACCTATAGTTTCTTCAAATAAATTTGTATTGTTACTTATCATGTAGCATCACAGTTTATTTATTTAATAATACTGTATCTATGTATCAACATCAGCCAAAAGCACATTATACATAGGATGAATAAAATACCTCCTCCAAATACTTTAGCTTCCAATTCCAACCCATAGATGTCGTGAAACATTAACAAATCAAAACATTCCATGTTATGCCAAATATTATACTTACTAAAGACCATTCTAAAGACGAGATTAGTCAACATAGATATAAGGTTACACCTCATAATGTAGTTGACAATCTCGGATATTCGCAATGTTTGCATGGAGTGGTATTTAAACAACAGAAATAAGTTAATTAATAACAGAGTTGACGTACATTGTCTTACCAGTTCACGGCTACAAACTGTTATTTTATCATTTTCTCAGATTTATTTGGATACTGTTTTCCCTAGACTACGGTACTGTCACCGTTTTGTTGGTATCGATTCGTCTACTTCGTAGTTCGTAGCAATGTTGCTACGACAAATAGCTGTAGTATCAATCATACTTACATCCACAAGTGCACCTTTTTGTTTGTGGAAACAATATTTATAACAAAGAATTTAAACGAGGATTTACGCAAACGAATTATTATAAAGGTTTTATACCTTTTCCCGGCCTGACATTTCAACCGAAATACACCGGCCGTAGTCACGGGCTGTCAGCGAATATTGAATATTTATAACTTTGAAATCGAAATGCAACAAATGCCTAGAAGGGGATAGGAAATAAACGCATTCCAATCACGCTTGTACGAAGTATCTACTACAGAAAAAGTTTAATTTCTGATGTCCTTGCAGTTCATGTCGTTGTAGATTAGGGTTTGGGAAGTCTTGACATATTAAAGGTATCTGGAGAAGAGACCACCCCGGAACTAAGTCCCGGGAATTTTCGGGACTTCGAGACTTTAATATAAAAATTAAATCGAGTAAATTAAAATGACATTTTATGAAACTGCGACATGTTGTCGACTGGCATGTTGAAGGGGTATACCCAGCAGTGGGTGCTCACAGGCTGAAATGATGATGACGACAACATTTAGTAACGTTTTAGTTATTAAAAAATCGTAGGTTTATTCTAATTACAGATACTTATACATTTACATTATATTACATACCTACTTAATAATGATAATTAATAATTAGTAAAGTCATAGTAAAATAATTAGTATTATATTATTTTTGTCACAAAACCATTTCTAAATTGTAAATCAGTAAGATCGATCAAAGTAATAAGAATAATAATAAAAAATATTATTATTATTCAGTCTTATGTCCAAAGATAAATAAAATCATTTTTGCCCCACTAACTATTTTTGATTTTGGTAATTCCCATCCAGATGAGGCGAACACTCGTTTTCTATTGTCGATGTAGGTTTTATAGTGTTCAAGGCTTTTGTTTGTGTTTATAAAGCAGAAAAAAGGTAAAGATAAAGAATGCTTTTGTTTTTATGCCTTTTCGTAAACACATTTTTTTAAAATTTATATTGTTAATTTTGTTTATTTCGATCACCAACAACATTTGGACAATGGACAGTACCTACAAGTCACAATAACACAATATAAACTGTTTCGCTTTTTCACTCATATGTTATTATAAGCTAAAGCAGGACAGATTTGTACCTGCCTGCTTTCAAGTTGCTCTTTAATAGTTTAGTTGTTTTAATTTCTGCATCCCTAGTACCAAATCTAGCATGAGAGCCCCGTTGCCTAGAAACGTGGAAAGCCAGTATTATTAGAGCCCACCTGCCCGCTGTCCATTTGCGCCCCGGCTGCTCTCACATACTTACCGTTACCTTGGAGACCGGAAGGCGGTAGGTCTACATCGCAGAGGTCTACTAAATTTGTTTATAAAAACCTTAATATGAATTATTAAGCTTAGATTATCGACATGTAACTAATGTAAGGAATAGGTGGTAAATTCACAAACAAGTAAACCACAAAAATAATGTTCTACAAGAGAATTGCAGAAGCGCTGTGCCGCATACTCCATTTCAATAGCTTTTGCATGAATGAAAGATAAAGTTGTATTATTGCTTTCTACATTTATTTTTAGTAATATAGAATCATCAAAACAATAAGTTAAGAAGTCAAAAAATATCGCGCTTTCTGTGAAATAATGTATTACCTATATTGTAAATCAAAAGATTATATTCACTGCACACTTTCTGTCTTCAGCTTTGGTTTATTGTCTAGGCATTTTGTAATACGGAATTTTTTAATGTACGACAAAGAATTAAATAGACAGGCATCATAATTATTCGTCTCATGGCTCTCTTTAATTGCCGCCAGTCCCGAATACGTATATACTAATATTATTTTGCAGGGATTCAAGGGAAAATGCAGCGTGAACTTTATTTTTACGAAGCAAAATTACTAGAAATTCATGAAGTTTCAGGTACCTATATATAAAGAAAGCACGGCGTCCGGTGGCGTTGCAGCTTTAAGTAGAACTAACATTTATTATTAGATAATTCAACGTTAACCGGTGCCATCTGTATCAAAAGCCGAAAGCTATTCGTTGCCAGCAATGGCACATCATGCTTGGTTCAAAAGCAGCTATTGCGTAGCTCACATACACGGCAATCGATAGATGACGTGAAAGAACTAAAATTAATTTCTCCTAAAAATAATGTTGTTTTTCGATTCTTTCATTATATCTTATATCTTTCATATTTGACTCAATCTGTTTCTTTTTTTGGCTTATCACATTCCCGCTAACTTCGGTTAAATTTGAAAGGTACTCGTAAAACTAACTGACTGCCAAATTAGTTTAAAAGACGTTATTTCTAAAAATGAATAATGAGAAATATTTGCTTATATTTTATAGCAAATAAATGTGATGACTACAACTATAAACAATGCTAAATGAATAACCATAATTGTTATGACATTTGACACTGGTTTCATCAAAACAGATTTGTGATTCGAATGACAAATATGTTCTACGTTACATATTTTTGAAGAACTGAGAAAAAATAACTTTTAGAAGATCTCGTTGGCGCAGTGGTAAACTTGCTCGGTCTATTATTGGTAAAGTTAAGCATCTTTCGAAAGGCCGGTCATCAAAAATGTGAAAGGTCATCATAAATCTATCATCTCGAGCTCCACCCTTCTTTAGAAGACACGTTAAGACTAACGGGATTAGCGGGACTAACGCCCGGCTGCATTAGCAGTAAACCAATAGTATCGTTAAATTTTCATATCTTAGTTTAGTTTAGCTCTAGTGTTAAATGGTTCATCATAGCTAAGTTGTTTATACTTGTTAAAGCAAGTGAAGTTAATGCGGCATGCGATTAGCAAGATGTGTAAAAGAATTTATTATTTATTTATCATCAAATACAACTACAATTACAGGAATTTTCCTAATTGAATTATTTTTACATTACAGTATTTCACATTTTTAGCTATTAATATATATTATATATAATATATTATAATTTTATATTGTAATTATGTTTTACGACATGACATATTTGTGAGCTACGCCTTTTTAAGAATAGCACGCATCTATTTCAACCAACCATGGTTGCTGTTGAAAACTCTGGTACTAAATATTAGTTCCACTTTTAACTGCAATGCTGCCGGGGCCGTGCTTTTGGCTGCTGCTCGGTATTGATTCATGTGTCCACTTGTGATACCTTCTGCACTTTCATGGGTTCCTAGGAAAGGCGCAGTTTGCGCTGCATTTTTCTTGAATCCCTGCAGCACTTCCAAATTGCACTTTTTGCATGCAGCTGCAGTAAAACCTGCACAAAAAATATTTGAATACTTTTAGACTTAATATCATTAAGAAATAAGACTAAAGACTAAAGCTTAGATTTACTTGATAGAGTGATAGTCATAGGAGTAGATGGCGAGAATGAGTTTGTTAAATTATAATGATTCATTCACTGCACGTGTAAAACTTTAAAACCTCAGTTCAAAAATGGATTGTGGTTGTGAATGATCCGTAGAAAATAGACCAACTTTTTGTAGTTATTTTTTAGATCTACATATGAAGTACCTATATAAACCATGAGTGGTTTACTAAGCGTAAGCCATTTAAACGGCTCAAATATTACCGTCTCTGCTTATTCTACTAAATTGTACATAATAAATTATAGCCAGAGAACATTTAAGTTAAATAAAAGACACGTGAATCTTATAAGTTGTATAAGTTTCTTGAGTGATAAGGGCACAAACGGAAAGACAGAGAAGTGTTAGGGTTTTACAATATGTATAGAATTATATTTCCGCTGATTACAACCAAAAACGGCTAAAACAACTTTAACCGAATGCTTTCTAAAACTTCAGAAACAAACACGTAAATCAAGTAAGTTAAATAAGTTAGCATTTAATTATTATACAACTAGCTGCCTGGACCGACTTCGTTCTGTCAAAAGCAATTTTTTTTTCTCTTTATTAAAACTTTCCCTTGGTAAGGCACACTAGCGCCACCAATTGATAATCTTTTTAAAACATTGCGTACCGTCCGTCAACAGGAAAGCATCCATAGTATTTATTTAATAATTGTGCACTACTTTTAGTTGCGTGGTTTATTCACATAACGGGATATCGCATTTATTCACAAACAATGGCCACTGTTGGTGTTAGCGAATGAATACAAAAACAAACCTAAAAGTAGTGCACAATTATCAAATAATAGATGTTTGCCTGGAGTCGGAAGGACCGCAATGTTTGAAAAAAAATCCAGTTTATCAGTTATCAAATTAAATCCATTAGCAGCGCTAGTGTGCCTTACCCTTCGCCCTAAGGAACATACTAAAAAAAAATTAAAATGTTCAAATAATTTTTAACGCAAATTTTGTTGCGAACAAATTTGGATACAGGACAGGATTTGTCAGAAGGGTGCAGGTTCAAATCCTGCTCGTGGAAATTTTTCAACATTTGTGTTTTTGTTATTTGTTCGCAACAAAATTTGCGTTAAAAATTATTTAAACATTTTATAAATAGCTTGCTTTTAACTGATCTTTAATATTTGTAAAAATATTATGATCGGATGTTAATGACGGTAGTTGTTAACATTGAATATGCGCCTTTGGCTTACAAAGTAAAAAGTGTTGAATAATTTCGGCGGGCTGGTTAGAACCACGATAGCTCAATTGGAAGAGCACCTGACCCGGAATGTCAGAAGAGTGCAGGTTCAAATCCTGCTCGTGGAAATTTTTTCAACACTTGTGTTTTTGTAAAAAAAAATTAGCCAAATCGGTTCAGCCATTCTCGAGTTTTGCGCTTAGCAACATTCATTTTTATTTATGTACCGGGTGTAGGCGATTATTCCGTAACTATTACAGATATCAAAATACTTTAACCTTTTAAGGAAACTAAAACCTTTCTACTAATCTCATACTAAATGTATGGGAGTGTTTAATGTCAAAATTTTGGATACTTCTCGTTTAATTTTTAATAAGTTATTGATGTCATTTTACTCATTAAGTAACGCACTTTCGATATTTTAAAGTTTTTTGATATCTGTAATAGTTACGGAATAATCGCCTGGGCACACTTAATGATTAGATATTATACCCAACAAATAGAAACATAATTTGACTTAAAAAAAACAGAAAAATAAATAACAAATTAAAAATTAAATACCTATAAATAAAAAATGTCCACCTACTGTGGGCTCATAGGTACGGTCTCAAGAAACATTGCCTATTTGCAATACCACCTGTATTACCAAGTTAACACGCTGGCAGAGGTAGCTGCCAGCTATTTTGTCACCGGGAGGCCTCAAAAATGTGAGCACTTAACTCTTTAACAAACCCTTGTCTCAATAGACCCATTGTTTCCACTGCAAACGGGACATATAAATAATTATGTCAATTATTTAATTAATTAATTTTATTAATTTATTTACTAATTTATTTAATAATATTAGTAATTATTAATAAGTTAGTTATTATCCCAGTAATAATTGTTATTACATTAACAAAACTTTAGAAGTTTGGCATCGTCGTCGGCAAGCGTAAAACTGGACGCAAAAGCGCCGCATGTGTACCAGGCTCTCATAAAACGTAAAAAGTATCTAGTATGAGCACTCGCGACGCAGGCTGTCCAATATCCCAACTTCAGAGTAACCTTGATTGAACTCCGGCAGGAGGAAAGCTGTCTGGCATTAAATTACATCATACTCGTAGAAATGAATAAGCGGGACTCGTTAACGTGAACGTATACGCTACTAGCTGACCCGGCGGACTTCGAACCGCTTTGACAGTTTCCATCATTGAGTTAAATATCAATCGTTTACATGACAACAAAACAAACAAATCATTTTGTATTGGAAAATTAAATTGTCGTTTTAAGTATTTTATATATATATATATATATTTCTTTTTATATGTTACTCAGCGCTAATGTAGCATTCTAATGGTGAAAGATTTTTTTAAATCGGTCCTGTAGTTTTTGAGTTTATCCGTTGCAAATATACATACATACATACATACATACATATAAAAATACAAAGGTTTCCTCTTTATAATATTAGTATAAATTATTATGTCCTATTATGTTTTTGTTAGCAACGATCTTCGCAAGGTGGCTGGCAAGAGCTGGATGAGAGTAGTCGCGGATCGTGCTCAGTGACGTGCACTTGGAGAGGCCTATGGCCAGCAGTGGACTAGTAGGCTGATGATGATGATGATGATAACGACATTTTTGTTTAACGTTTGTTGTGCTGTTTCAAACAAGTACTTGGGAATATATTTTTAATTCTAACTAAATAAGAATTATGGCATTTTATGACATTGCTGGTCCTCGTAGCATCACTACTACGAATTATGAAGTAGACGTATTTCATAACTTACAAATCAAGTGGTTAGTGTGTAGATAAGCATAATTCGATTGCAATCATGATGGTGGTTTTTTTTTCAATACTTTACCGTCTTATAATTGTTTCTTATTAGTATATGTTTAGATGTTTGTCACATTTATATTTATTTATATTTATTAATAACAATTCACCTGATCCAACGGTTGAGTTTACCATCATACATCGTACAATAACGTAATACAAAAAAAATTGTCATCAGCAGACCTAACAAAGGTCAGACCCAGTATAACTAGCTTTTATATTTAAGCAACAACAACTTTTTTGATGTTAATAATTAATTGTAATTTTAAGTGTACTATTGATTTCTTATGTTTACGCAAACACTACACATTGAAATGAATCAACTTTTACGGATCTACTCGCGATTATTTTATACATTAGATTGCATAGCACATGCGCGAAAATAAGTCTGCAGTATGCAAACATGCCCTAGAGGAGCCCAACCATTACATCAGATACGATAAACCTCAAATACTTGCTAGCGAACAACGATTCATCCCTAGGATGATACACGAGTAAAGTAAAGTAAACATTCTAATTTCAATAGAAAAGATGGTTGGAATTTACCAATTTACATGGGATCCCATTATACAAAATATTAAATCCAAGCCCCAACACCATACTGCCAGAACAAAAGATACTGTAAGCTCGTTCGGCGTAAAACGGAACGCACGTGGTTAAATTAAAATGAGCGTATACAAGCTACTAACAAGTTATGAGACAACCAACACCTCAGTCTCCCTGTGACCACAGACCCTGCAAAACGCTCGAAACGTCAGGATAAACATTAATTAAAACTAATGTATAAAATAAAATAAACGCGAGTAGATCCTGTACTAATTAAGTGTACTAATTAGGCATAATATCTTAACCCGGCGTCATTCATGGGGCAAAAAAAATTGCTAATTTTGTTTTGATTAACCTAAAAAAAAAATAAGTTATAGAAAATTGCAAACAAAAAACATATTAAATAACAAAACAAATCTGTAAAATTTCATCAAAAGAAATAATTAAATATTAAAGATGTTACATGGAAAAGTGGCGAAAAAATGTTACATGAATTTAAACTTTGGGTACCCTCCCACAGCTCCTAGCGCAGCATTTGGGACACAACTGATTCCTTGCTAAAAACATGTAAGGGAAATCGACAACTTTAGCTACTGAGAATATCGGCAACTTGGCACATTAAAAACATTCTTTATGGATTTTAATTCAAACATTAAGTTTACACAGTAATATGAGAGTCCATTCAAATAAACATGACCAAGACTATTTCTCAAACCAACTTTGTTTATCTGTCCGCAGGTAAGCACTTGGCTTTTCATCTCACCTGCTGTAAGGCGATAAAGGTAGTGTAATCCACCCGGCAATTTTAGCTACTAAGGTACTGGTCCTGATCTTACTGACCTTCTCTTCATGAACCCATGTTGTTGTATTGTCTTACGGGTTTCATGATTGTAACTTGTCTTAAAACTTAAAATGTAATAAGTAACTAAGTTAGAGAAACGTAGGTACTCAAAGTGCAACGAACGAAGTCACAAAATTCCAAACAAATCAATTATAAATATTCAGCTTCAAAGAAAGAAGAAATACGTCACAAATTGGTTATTGATCTGCTACATCACAGAACGGTTACAATGCACCAGGCTTCCAGAAACGACCAGCAACAACTTCGAATGTACGACAAAGAAGTACAATATTTATCTTTCGCGTGCGAATCTACATTAACTGGGCTGAAAGAGGGAGTCAGATTCACAGTGATTGAATGCAGTGCAACAAGGACTGAATCTGCAAGCACCATTGATTTTCTAGAAAACGGTCTCATCTCAGTATAATGTATTAGAATCTACGACACCATGTGAACAAACCAGGAAACTCTTGTTTCCTTATGAGCGCCTAGTACTGGTGCAGGAAATTTGCAGTACAGAATTGCAGTGTTGTGAATCGGCGGCGTTGCAATTTAACTTTATATCGCGATCCATTTTGTCGCTTGGTTGCGTGACAAAACTCCGCGTTTATTAGTTTGGAGACAGACAGTTCACACTTTACAGAATGGGTTAATGATAGAAAAGAATAGAGATTTCATATTACTAATTGCATATTTTATTTTTAATGTGTAACATCTTTCCGTTTGCCTTCTATATATACAATTTGTGGGAGTGATTTCGTAGAAATGTGATCATAACAGTGTGATACTACCGCACAATTTATGAACGAATTAAGTACAACTTACTGTGTTTGTGATTAATATGTGAGGTGCTGACATTACGATCTATTTTCTCGAAACTGTTCACATGTTCTTTACTGAGTTTATAAATTGCGCGGCAGATAGGATGAGTCAGTGTGACATGTCTTCTAATGAGTAATTACTGCATTCTCTTAATGATTTGAAAAAAAATATATACGGATTCGAAAGGTCGGACATTTAAAATCGATAATAAAAACAAGACATATTATTATTTTAAGTGACATATTGTGTCATCATTTTGATATGTCAAATGTTTTCTAAAGAGTATTTACTGCATTTTCGTTATGATTTGTACAAAAGTATACGTCATTGTTAATTTTCTAACCTATTTCTTGGACTTCTTGGCGGAAAATTGAAGAGACATGTCTGCGGTTTTGTTTTATTTTCTAAAATTTGTGTTATGACGAATATTAATGTGAAATAATGGTGGATTATTAACCGTTAAGTGTTCGTGAGTGTGCATGAGTGTTGGCAAATGAAACAAAACAGTGCAAGTGCAACGTCACTTTTCAAATTCTCTCAAGAAGTCCGCCCGAGGACTTAGTAAAGCCCCACATCTTTACTGAGATACTCGAAGGGTTGGAGGGTATATCATTTCTCACTTCTCATTTCTATTATCATTCATCATCATCATACAGGAAAGAAATAAATGTTACACATCATATGTGACCAAAGACTACAATGTTGTATGCGACTACTGTAAGGCTCGTTCGTATTTTTATTTGCATAAACTTTCGCATTGTCCCTGCGAAACCCATTTTAGGTTACTAGAAAATAATATTTCTTACTAATATCTGCGTCATTGAGCATGTACCAACATCCAACTCCAAATAAACTAACTTAATATCCGTTTCTGTTTGTAAACAGATAATTAGCGTCAGTCAAAATACATCATCATCATCATCAACAGATACAATCAAAGGATTGTATCACTGATAGGCTGATTGCCTTTCCATAATGACGTAAATAAATATGTGGCTAGGTAAGCCCAAAGTTCTTCATGCTGGCCCAATGCTCATTGGAGAGTGTTACCGACTACTGTCTTCAAGACAGCTTACCTACATACCCATTACCGTTTAAGTTTACAATACCGGTATCGTTCTCTACGCAGCTTCTCACAAACTCATTAAGCATCAGAGTAGGAAGAACTGATTCAGCGTTCATGAAATGCAAGGGAGACAAAGCCAGGCTCCGTCCGCGTAGTGTCTATTGGTTTTCTTGATAAGATATGTATGTATCGGCAGTAGTTAATACGCCACGAGGTTACAGTCCACAGTTCAGTTTCTTACGTTTTAAAGTATCTTCACATTTCGATATCCCATAAAAACTTCAAAGTTCGAATTCCTTCAAGCTAATAAGTGAATTTTTATGGAAAATTCTATGCTTAAATGTTTCGATAATAGAAAACATTAACAAAACGTTAGCCTTGTTTGTTTTGCTACATATTAAAAACTTTCCAACACAGTTTTGATGCCCACGTGTACGCAGTGCCAGTATGCGCATGTCCACAGAAGAAATGTGACGTCGTCGTAGAAAGTATATACTACAGTTATGCAGTTGCATAGGACGCTAGTTTCATCTCCATGGTAACTTGCCTATTAAAGCTCTTGCAAATCCTATGAGCCTGGTGCGGCAGGGCAAAGTTTTTTGTAAATTCCAACCTGCCTTTGGTCATTTTGAAAATAATGGTGCCCATGGTTAAGAGCGGAAGCGCACTTCACTGGGAATTATGAAATACTGAGGAGCTGGCTGTATTATCTTCAATAACTGATTCTGATTACAAATAATGTTTCTAACATGACTGTTGTGGCGTCAGACGATAGAAGATAAAGAGATATGATGAAGATTATTATTAAAAAAGTTCTATTTAAAAAAATCTACTATCTCCAACCAAACCCTGTGAACCCTGTATTTTTGGATCATAGCCCAGAGTTTTAGCTAACCGAATACCCACTAGTGAGACTCATGTTTTATTATTTTTGTACTTCTGCTTCAGATAGAAACTAAACTGCGTTTTCAGAATCTTAGCCTTATCTCACTATGTCATTTGATATTTATTGGCTGTAGCTGGCCTACAAAAAAATTGAACCAGCAATTAAAAGTTATTCCATCTGCGTGAAGCTCCTGTCGCAGATTAAAATATGGTACCTAGCTGTTGGTAACATATTGGCGGGAAAAGTTCATCAAACTCATAAATAAAGTCAATTTTTATGAAGCGTATTTTCATTTTCATAAATCAGCAACCGACACAGTTATTTATCTATAGCAACATTAACAACACGGACTGCGGCAGTTTTGCATTAAACTTCGATATTCAAATGTTGCCGCCATTCTGTCATACAACTTTCCTTATGTTGTATGTGGAAAACGGGGTTCTCGTTGATACAACCGTAGTCCGGTATCACTAGGAGTACAGAAACTGCTAATGCTGCATCGAAATTATTTCTAATAAAACATATCGTAGGTATAATACAATGTAGTAGCTAGGTGGGTGGGTGGCGGCATGCTGAGACAGCATTGCATCTGTCCCGTTTTTATGGTAGTAGCTATTTCACTATTATCAGGCTGTGCGAGGGAGACTTACTGTGCTTTTCCACGTGGTTAATCCCCGCCCTCTTTCTACATACCTACATATTGCATTGGCGCTACTCTCACCAACTTTTGTCTGGTCATGTCATTAAAAAGTTCCGTGGTACAGGACAGTACTACGGATTGTCAAAATAACTGAATACATTTATATTTAAAGTTTAACGACCTATTTTGCACGAAATATGTCCAAGTTTTACGAAAATTTAAAGCTCAATAAAACTTTAAATTGTCATGCAATTGTAAATTAAATATTTAAAACAATAATAACAGAAAAGAAACCAAACATATATTACTATATCAAGATAAAATAAAGCAAACGAAACATTAACAAACTTAATTAAAGGCAAAAACAAAACTGTTAGTAAAAAATGTCCTCCAGCTGTGGGCTCATGGGCTCTCAACAGTCCCAAGAATGCTGGTAACAGTAAGTATCTCTTTGGATAGCCAAACGATTATGTTGGCAGAGATAGCTGCTATAAATATAAAAGCTCATTTAAATCAACCTCCACTTTTACAAGTTAAATCTTACAAATTATAGTTTTCATTTTGTATCAAATGACCACAAAGAACACAAGAGATCTTTCACTAACAACATATTTAAAATGCAATATATCGTCCCCTTCTGAATGCCCCACTCTCCAGATGACCTTGTGACCCCGAAAGTCTGCTGTGGACTGCGCATGTCTGAATTTGGAGCCTATTATGAAAATCGACGTGTTGAGCTCGGAGCTTGACTATAGAGCCTCGCCTTTTACGTGGGCTCGATGCAATTGCAACAAGGATAGCTTCCGATAGTTCGAAACTTTGCATTTTGTAATTAACACCCTGATATAGCAGCGTGACTGTTCAGAATTCTGCAAGCCTGGTGTGGCAGGGCTAAATAAGTCCAAGGTATCTGATACCCAGCGTCTTTGAATTTCTTAAAAGATAGTTCTGCGGTCATCGTTTTGTTTTATACATACAATTTTTAAACAATATACTCGTATTATGCGTTGTGGATGATGGCGGCTATGGCAGATTAAAGTATAATACTGTCATCATTCAGGCCACAGGCCGCCAGATAATATTTATTTTCTCAATTTATTTATTTATTTATTTTGAAAAGGACAGTTAACAAAACATACACTACATAAGTCAAATCAATCGTACATTGATCTCTAGAGCTGAGTGCTGTCTCAATTATAAGCTGCCACGGCATGCAATTGTTAACAGCGTTTTTACAAAAAAAATATCTTAAATTATAATGACTACTTAATTAATTATTCTATACAAATGATAAAAGATAGCGTTAAAGTCTGCTTATTTATATCAAATTTTGCTTAAAAACCTACACAGGCTAGACAGCGAAAAAGCGTTATAAATATATACATTTATATTTTATATCAACATAATTATATCATATAATTTAAATGCATTGTAGTTACATAATAAAATAAAATAAGGACTCTTAAATGATGTTGAAAATATTGTATCAGATGATATTAGTCTCCGTCATCCTGGAGATAGAAATTCTAAAAGCTTGCGCTTGAAAATTTGCTGTTGATCACAGACAATGTCTATATCACAGTTTTTACCATTGAAAATGGTTATTAGATGCAAATCGCCTGAAACCTATTTTTGGCCATAGCTCCGAGGATTTTGAGAGAATCGAGACAAAAATAGTACCAATAGTTGAGGAATTTATCGAGACACGTGTGAGCGTTTGAATTTTAAAAATCGGCTGAAAACTTTTTTTGGAATTTTGAAAAATGTAAAAAAACGGGTTTTTTGAGGGGTGTTTGTAAATATTTAAAAAAAACCGACTTAAGAAAAATATGAAAAAAGGGTCCTTGGGTATTAGTTTAGCTAAAAAATAAAAAAGGTTAATAATTGTGACCTGTAGGTGGTCCCCTTAGATTTGGTATTATAGAAAAACGGGTATTTCCGTATATAAAAAGTGATGTAGATTCTTTGATTTTTGACCGATCTTCATGGTAATGGTGTTAAAAGATGCGGATGCAGGCGAGAAGTGCATTCATGTTGGAATTGTGTTATTTAAAATAAAATGTTTTTTTTTTCGTAAATTGTTGTATTCATTTTCAATGCTCCGATTCTTGCGGGGACGGCGAAATCTGTGAATTTTTTGGAGGATATTGTATCGATTCTGAAGCCTGTTCAAGGTCGCATTGATGTCCTAAATTACAGAAAAGAGGGTGTATGCACTAGAACGTAGGTGTATGCACTATGATGTCGATGACTATGCGGTGTCACTTGCTATCCAAAGGTGTAACGTTACATACTCACGGCATGGTGCGTTTTGCACATTTAGCCAGGATCAATTAAAGGATATACTATTCATAATATTTCATTTTGTTTTATTATGATAAAGACTATAGAATAGAATAGAAATGTTCAAGGATAAAAGAGGTAAAACCCTAAAACTCTTTAGGCCTTACAAATAAACAAAGAATAAGCTCCGAATAGTTATTCCGTGTTTTGTCTCTTTTACTCTAATTTGAAATGACGTTTACATGACGGGAACAAAACACGGAATAAGTATTCGGACCTTATTCTCTGTTTATTTGTAAGGGGTTTGGGTTTTACAAATAAACAAAAAATAAGCTTCGAATAGTTATTCCGTGTTTTGCCTCTTTTACTCTAACGTGAATTGACGTTTACATGACTGGAACAGAACATGGAATAACTATTCGAAATATATTCTTTGTTTATTTGTAAAGCAATTTAAGTATTAATAAAAATGTACAACTTTACTGAGATGTCACGCAGACTTCTTGAAAGGGTAATTCCACCGCAGACATGCTACTTTTGGCATCGGCGATCGGCGATTTTGCGACCGAATCACGTTTTGGCGACTCTCTGCGTTCGATCGCAGTAAAATCGTGAGATTCTTATCGATGCAGGCATCCGAATGTGTGCGGAGTGTAACATTCAGAAGCTATGTCGAGCTTCTGAAAAGCGACTCATTCGCCGCGTTTGGTGTTTTTAAGTGTGCGGTGTGGAATGTGTGGTCGCTGCATTCAGCTTCTAAAAGGCGACTGAATCGCCGATCGCCGATGCTAAAAGTAGCATGTCTACGGTGGCTCTAAAGTGGGGCACTCACGATCGTTCCATTTCCATAACGCGGCGCGATGTGGATTTACAGCCAAAAATTGAGTACCCACACGAACGTTCCATTCGCGTCGTTCCACTTCAGTCCAATTTACTTTCATTCTACGCCGCGACTTCTGACACGCCACACGTGTACAATATGGATTCAGAAGATTAAGAACAATTTTTGGATGAAAATGGATTTACGGATCGGCCACAAGCGAGCGCGAATTGAATGAATTGAATTGAATGAAGTGGAGCGATAGCACTCCACGTACGGATTAGCCATAGACGAGCGTGTTGGATTAGAAGTTTGGAGCGATGGAACGATGGATTTTAGATTGTTTGGAAATACACAACTTTTTGTTGCTTCATTCAATCCACGTAAGATTCCGCACACACGGAAAGTAAATTTTGGAATTTTGGCGTGGAATGTTGTGGAATGAAGCGATCGTGAGGGTCTCACTTATTGTTAGAACCTAAAGTGGTAGAAGAATGTGCATGCACTGCATTTTAGAGAAAATGTGGCACCTATACTAGGAACCCATGAAGCTGCAGGAGACACGTCAGCGTTTCACATAAACTCGTACTAATGTAAGTAAACAAACACACGTGCACAGTTGCACACTTCAATGAATACCGCCCAGCATGGCGCTGTGCGGCGTTGCAGTTTAAAGTGGAACTAACATATATTAGAATTTTCAACGCCATCTACTTGAATGGTCTGAAGATAGTTGTCAAATAAAGACTAGTCAAGTTACAAATTACTTTCGACAACCACGTATTTACGCCAACCGATAGATGTCGTGAAATACTAACAAATCAAAACATTATATGTTATGTCAAATATTATATTTACCACCATTTTAAAGACGGGATAGATATATACATAGACTTAAGGTTACATACACCTCACAATGTAGTTAACAATCTCGTGATAATTACAATGTTTGCATTTTGTGGTCTTTAAACAAATATCTATCAATATCAGAATTAACGTAAGTACATTGTTTTTATCCTTTATGGCTGAAAATTTTATTTTTAGTTTTTTTTTTTTTTAACACTGTTGTTTTACGACTAGCTACGGTACAGTCGCTATGTTGTCGGTATCAATCGTCTACTTCGTAGTTCGTAGCAGTGTTGCTACGACAAATAGATGTAGTATCAATAATGCTTACATGCACAAGTGCACCTTTTTGTTTGTTAAAACCAAATTTTTTAACACAAAACACCCAAAAACCGCCTAGAGGAAGAGTACAATAAACACATTCCAGTTACGCTTGTACGAAGTATCTACTAAAAATAATTTATTTCTGGCGCACTCGCAGTTCATGTTGTTGTATAGAAACACATTTATCTGATCCAAGATAATAATTTACCAATTTAAAACTGTACCCAGTTTGCGAAAACAAAAGAATGTGTTTGTTTTTTAAGTCGTTTTATGAACACTTGCACACTTGGACAGCACCTATAACACACCAATACAACATAATAAACTGTTTCACTTTTTCACACATACGTTATAACTGAGCTTATAACGTATGTGTGAAAAAGCAAGCAAGGCAAATTTAGCCCTGCCTTGAAAATATTTGTTTTAACTTCTGCATCCCTAGTACCAAATCTAGTATGAGAGCCCGCCCCGTTGCCTGGAAACGTGGAAAGCTAGATGACCAGTAGTAGTAATATTAGAGCCCTCCCCTCCCGCCCGCTGCCCGTTTGCCCCCCGGCTGCTCTCACATACTTGAGCGTTATTCGTTACCTTGGAGACCCTGATCGCACTGGTGTGCGTGAATTTGTATTGGGTTTCTTGACTAGGTTTTTCATAATTCTGTTTTTTTATAAAATTTTCAACGAATAAAAAGGTCTAAAGGGTATTTAAAAAATTTACGTGTTTCTAAGCCACTGGCGCTAGGCGCTGAATAGGTCATATACGTTAAAAGGACTAGTGTAAATTAGCTTGATCCTTTCACAAGGCCATGGTTGTCTTGGAATTTGAAACAAATACCCAGAAACTGCATGAAAAATACGTAAATCTAATAAGTTATTTCTTCAGAAACTTTGTAAATATAGCACATGAAACAATAATCCGGAATCAAAATGTTTGTATTGATATTCCGCAGGCCACTTTTGTCTTATTTTTCAATTACAAAATATGAACATGAAAATATTAAGACTTTTATTATTTTTCACCCAAACGCCTATGATTTTAAGAAAGTAAACATTGCTCCAAATAAATCACCAGCCTACTTTGTACAGATATAATATAAGTATTATTAATGCAGACATATAAAGA
Organism: Eudonia mercurella; assembly: GCA_963082485.1. Classification (NCBI taxonomy): domain Eukaryota; kingdom Metazoa; phylum Arthropoda; class Insecta; order Lepidoptera; family Crambidae; genus Eudonia; species Eudonia mercurella. Next base: position 5,519,252 of record OY720022.1, read on the forward strand.
AAATGCAGCGTGAACTGTACGTAACACAATTACAGGGAAACCATGTAGTTGCAGGAGGTACCTATATATAAAAAGCTCGGCGTCCGGTGGCGTTGCAGCGTAATGTGAAACTAACATTTTATTATCAGAATTTTCAACGTTTTACCCGTGCCATCTGTTTCAAAACCTATTACCAACTAATAAATAATAACCAATATAGTTAAACAGACAGACAGTTTTACAGAAAGCCGTTATCCTTAATACCTGCCACATTGTGAGGAAGTTCATGCAACTGGAAGTTTCTGAAGACAACGCGATACCTACTTAACGATATCTCTATACTGCGACGCCTTGTTAAATCGACGTCTTGTTACTGCGATGTTTCGTTACATCGGAAAACTGTACTTGTAACGATTTTACTGCGAAACTATCATACTGCGAAGCCTTGTTCAATCGACGGCTTGTTACTAACTAACTAACTGGAATGGCGCAGCGACCCAAAGTGAGTCTTGGCCTCCGACAATAAGCTTGTTACTGCGATGTTATAAATTATTAAACGCCGAAAGCCTCATTCGTCGCTGTCTGTTATACTTGAACTACAGATAACGACGAATAAGCACACGAATCCGCACTAGGCCCGTGTGGTGGTTTATGGCCCATTCTCCCTATTCATCAATAGGGGAGGCTAGTGCCCCACCAGTGGAAACATAAAATGAACTGGTAGTGGAGTCTCACGGCCGATTTTAATAAAAAAAAATTAAAAAGACATCTTAAAATTTTAGAAAAAATATTTTTGCTGACCGTGATTCAACAACATGTTTAAAGAAAACACTTTTTATTATTGCACCAGTCAATAGTGTCGTTTTTAAGAACCAAATTTTCCGAATGGGCAATGTTTTTACTTTTTTAGTCAGTCTAATTTACTAAGAATGCATCCAGTAATATAGATTTAAAAAAAATATCGCTAAAAAATCTTCCCGTCTTTACGCAAGTATTATGAAAAGGGCAACAACCGTCCATACAAATTGCCCATATCTGTTAGTATGACTCGATTGCAATCACGATAGCCTGACAGTCAAAATACATCCCCAAAAATACGTGCAATGGTTCGCATAGTGGGCACGCTAGTGGTAAACTTTTTCTATACCTTTTTTCTGTCTAATCTGTCAAATTGCAATAAACAAACTTAATAAACTTCAAAACAAATCTAAACAACATGCACCTTCGAAGAAAGATGAAGAAAAAGATGCAGAAAAGTTAAATTTCTTCTAATTATCTGTTTCAGTGTTCTGAGGTTCAGATGAGATCTGTCCTTTCACTATTTGGCACGGTCTGCTACGTCACAAAATGGTTATTGATCTGCAACGACACAGAATGGTTACAATGCACCAGGCTTGCTGAAACGACCAGAAGCAGCATCCAACGACCGATAGAGAAGTACAATATTTTCCTTTCGCTTGCGAATCTACAAAAACTTGGCTGAAAGAGGGAGACATATTCACAGTGAATGCATGCAGTGCAACAAGGAGCCCTATTGATTTCTTAGAATATGGACTCATATCAGTATATTGTATTAGAACCTACAACTCATCTGAACAAACCAGGAAACTCTTGCTTCCTTATGAGTGCCTAGTGTTAGTGCAGGAAAGTTGCAATACAGAATTGCAGTGCAGTGTGTTACCAGCCGTGCTCTGTGCCGGTCACTTGGAGAGGCCTTTTGCCCAGCAACCAATCAGGCTGATGATGAAGATGTTACTAATCGGCGTTACAATTACATTAATTTAGTGATCCACTTTGAATTTTGATTCCATTTGCATTGGAGACGGACATTTCATACTGTACAGACAAGGTTCAAAATAAAGATCAAAGATGTTATATATAATTTTAGGCAAATTTTGGTATGAAGAAACTACTATTTGAAAAAATAGTAATAAAAATATTCCACTAGAGGATTTTTTTACAATTTTGCTTTAAAAATCATAAGCAAACCAAATGCGTCGTTTGTAAACACCAAACATGTTATGAATTATGTCTATACAATGGCAAGTTACACACAAATTCGACAACCGACAGTTGACGTATGTAGGTAAATAACAAACTAAAATTAAGAACAAAGTTTCATCTTAATACAAGGAAACAATTTGTACTAATATATGATTGTTTTCATATAATTAGCCACCACCATCATTTAGATCATTCACCATAAGAGCAATGTTATAGCAATATTGTGTTCAACAGTAACAAACATATAACCAGTTCTTTCATTGTTTCATTGCTTCAACTATTATTTTGTCATTAATATCATAACGTGGTCTAAACTATACATAACATTTTACTTTTAGAATCTTCATTTGTTTGTGTCACACGATTTCCAAACCGACTTTCAAAAGACGTTTTCTAACATCAAACATTTATTTGCTTTATAACAGCTGCATTTTGTTCTCACAAGCTCGAACAGCATTTTTTCGCTGCACGAATACTAGGGACCCATGAATATGCAGGAGGCATATCAGTGCTATTCGGCAGACACTAAAAGCACCTGTCGAAAGCATCTCTCGGAAACACAATGCCATCTATCTAAGTAATGCGCACACAAATTCGCTTCACCACCGATAGATGTCATTACAGCTATAAATAACATTTTGAACAAAAATTGTTTCTATATTTTCTACATCTTCTATATATTAATACGTGAAGCAAAAACTTTGTACCCCTTTTTACGAAAATTCGCAGACGGAGGAGTATGAAATTTTGCACAGTTATATAGAGAAGGATTGCAGAATGTTAATATTTTTTTGAAATTATGCATAAAAAATACATTAAATCAATAAAACAAACATTACACACACTACTAAGTATTTGACACACACGTATATACACTCTTTTCAAAAATGTAAGAGGAGCGGCTGATATCTGTAGATGCCAATCCAAACTCACATTCTATCTTTTTTAATTTTTCATTACTTAGGATACAATCCGTGCAGCCATAATAAAATTACGGTCGAATTTCGACCACTGGGCGACCAATATTCTTAATAAAAGCCCAGCTGTATGACGTTTTAAGAATGATGATGATGGTGAATGCATCATGCCATCAGTTGAATCTCTGTCAAGTTACATTATACTCATATTAGCGACAGCTACAACAATACAAAGGCAACCTATACAACGCATGGCCTAAAAAGACGCACCATAGTGTCTTAAACCGGTAAGCTGTAACGCACTACCTACAATAAGCAACACACTTTGAAATTCAAATATTGCCGCCATTCTGTCATACATCTTTTCTTATATGATGTGCATGAAATTGGAATAAAAAAAGTTTGATTTTTACCTATGTTTTTTTTATTTATTTACCATTTTTTTATATTTAAATAAAACAACAATTTGTTTGTTGTAAACAAACAAGAACAGTTTTGTCCTGGAAAACGGGGTTCTCACGATACAAACGCAGTCCTGTTTCACTAGGACAGCAGAAACAGCAAAGGCTATACTGAAACTATTTCTATTGATACATATCCAAGGTATCGTAGGTACTTTGTGCAGCAGCTAGGTAGTTAGATGCACGCTGAGACAGCGTCGCGTCTGTCTCGTTTTAATGTAGGTAGCTGTTTCACTTTTTACAGGCTGTGAGAGGGAGAAAAACTGTGATTGTCCACGTGGTTAACCCCCGCCCTCTTTCTACATATCTATATATTTTACTGGCTGAAAAGACAAACAAACCTTTTACTTACGGTAATGGTGACTAGAACTATCAAAACCACATGAGTAAATAATCAAAACGCTCTGTAAATAAATTTAAAAAACACTTTTGAATCTTGAAGTCTAGAGTTACCACATGAGTAAATATCTAAAATTTTCACATGTGGAATTACGTTACGTGATCAACTTTATTTTGTGTTTTATACTTAAACGAAATGAATGACAACAAATGAAGTTTTCGTGGTACAGGAATGTGTCTACCTACATAATGTGATAGTTATTTGATTACAAGAGTTGCAGAAGCAGGTCTGTATAATTTCCGAAGAGACACGGATGTCCTCTTTTAAAACCAGAAACATTAATGTTGAATTCAAAGATCCCCAGAATACGATTAACTATTTCAACTAACTGAATATATTCAGGTTTAAAGTATAGGTTTGATCTTTCAAGATTTCCGAAATTTAAAAGCTTGATTACGGTATATATTACGGTTCATAGTTATTGGTCATAGTTTTCTTTCTACGAGTATACCAAATTTAAATAAAATAACACAAGAGTTCGTTCACTAACGACACAAATTAAAATGCAATGTGGTTCTGATGCCTAGAAAGCCTGTTTTGGTCTGCGCACGCCTGAACTTGGAGCCTATTATGAGAACCTACGTGTCGAGCTCGGAGCTAGTCTAGACCTCTCCTATTACGTGGGGTTGATACAATTGCAACAAGGATAGCTATCAACAGTTCGAAGCTTTGCATTCTGCAATTAGCTCCCTATCTGCGACACGGTGCCTCGTATATACGTACCTACCTCTAGTATTGCTGTTGCATCGGACGCTATCGTGTTGCCATAGAGATATAGCAGCTTACTGCTTAGTTTTCTGCAAGTTTGGTGTGGCAGGGCTAAATTAGTCCAAGGTATCTTCTACCCGACTGGGTAGAAATCTTTGAATATCACAAACAGTTCCGTGGCCATCGTTTGATTTTTTTTAAATATATTCATTGTTGAATGATAGTTTCCATGGTAGACTGCTTTAAAAACAACGTGAATAATAAAATTGACAGTATCATCAGCCTATAAGCCATGAACCACCAAAACGCATCATGTTCAAAATATTAACGATTGCCATCTCACAACAATATATTATATTACCTATTATATAACAAAACCAAGGTTTTGCGTATTGTTCACAGCATCGTAAATATCAACTTCATTGTAGACAGACATCAGTATTAAACTTTGCTTTGCCAAGTGTAATAGTTGAATAATGATTCGCAGTGACACTTTATAAGACACGACGACGCGGACTTTTAAAGTACCATAGCAGACTCTTGCTTCTTTTCTCAACACTCATGCACGTTGAGTCAAAATTGGTTCAGTTGTTTAGGTGTAATTACGTAGCAAACAGTCAGCAGACACGAATTACTTTCACATTTATAATATTATTAAGAAATCAATTATGTACCGTCAATTTTGCATTCAAATATTCTATAAAATCCAATCATAATAAAGCTTATTATAATTTTATAACACACTAAACCGAACACAAGAAAATTTTGCCCTGAGCTACCAGGCGGGTAGGAACCATGGGAGTAACCCGTGGTCTGTTTCCATAGTTACTGGATATAACGTCTTGGTCAAGTGCAACTAGCAAAACAAACAAGTCCGACACACACACTATCGGTTTACCTACACACACAATATATTTAACCTAGTCTGTTATTTTGTCTGTGATTTTACCTTTTCTTATCGCCTCTGCTGTCTAGTGGTAATATGTTAGATTCATAAGGTAAGACGATGGGATGAGACGGACGAGGCTAATGACTAATAATAATATCTACTTAAATTCTTGTCATTCACTATTTTTACTTTTACTTTTTCTTTCTTTATAAGAAAAATACCCTCGTGCCTTTTTCGTGTAAATTACGGATGCCCTTCCTTCATTGCGATCGCCAAATCAATACACATAAAAACTGATATTATCAATAGTCTTTAATAAGGACAATGGGCAGTTTGGTGCCTTTTTTGAAAACTTTGTTATATGTGTAAGGGGCATCTATACGAATAATATTTTATAGGACAGCTTAGCCCTAAACTATAACATTTTCAATATATGAGCGATTTTATACAAGAAGTTTTTGTGTGATCCGAATCCGAAAATCCGAATCTATGAGAAATAGCGAAAAATACTCAAAGGAATCTCGGGGGCGATTTTAAAACAACATAAAAATACATTAGTATTCAGAAAAATATTTTGCCTGTCCGGAAATCGAACTAGATTTATTGAAAAAAAAAACACCCTGCAATATTACACCAGCCAGTATTGAGGCTTATTTATTTATTTTCAGCCTATAACGTCCCACTGCAGGGCAAGGCCTTTCTTCCCCTTTTCCATCGTGGTATAAAACTTTCGTAATTTTGTGCAAAATGGCGCCAATGTTTGAAGTAATTAAGTGAACTCTGGTATTATCATCTGTCGAAGGTTACAACTTTTTTAGACACTTGGTAACGTTGTGGATTTCTTGCTAACATTCGAACGTGCACAAAGTATGGTGTTTAGGTTGTATTATTTATTTTTCACCTCTGCCATGTGGCTTTTAAACCGCTTTAAATTGTTCCCGCCTTTTTTCGAATATGAAAGTTTAAGTGGGTGGATCCCACTTTATCTATTGATGGATAATGGGACTGTTATATAAATAGATTTCGTCAGGGTTCTCAAGTCTCAAGCTATGCCTCAATATTTTTGGGAGCCTGTGTCATCAGACATAAAGTATTATAACATAAATATGCTGTGTTTATAGAATTTGTTAACAAAAAAACTCTTGCAGTTTCGGAGCGTGAATTTAGTCTTGTTAACCAGCAACCAACCGTGGTTATTGTCTATAGCACATAATAAGTATACTTACTAATCTAAACATGGGCCGTGCTACAGTCTCTCCAGCGGTGCCAAATTGACTACCGGTACATCGAAGTGTTGAAGTGTTTGTATGAAAACGCCACAATGTCAGTCCGTCTTCAGGACCAGAGCTCGAAACCTATTCAGTTGCAGCGAGGAGTGAGACAGGGAGATGTGATATCTCCGAAACTATTCACTGCTGCACTGGAAGATGCTTTCAAGCTTCTGGACTGGAAAGGACTCGGCATCAACGTCAACGGCGTATACATCACTCACCTTCGATTTGCTGACGATATAGTCGTCATGGCTGAGACCCTGGAAGACCTCGGCACAATGCTCGGTGACCTCAACAGAGTCTCTCAACAAGTGGGTCTTACAATGAACATGGAGAAGACGAAAGTTATGTCAAACTCACGTGTCGTACCCACTCCTCTGAAGGTTGGGGACTCTGCCCTTGAAGTTGTGGACGATTATGTTTACCTGGGACAAACGGTCCAGCTAGGTAGGTCCAACTTCAGTAAAGAGGTCAATCGTCGAATCCAATTAGGCTGGGCAGCGTTCGGTAAGCTACGAAATATCTTTTCGTCCGATATACCGCAGTGTCTCAAGACGAAAGTCTTTGACCAGTGTGTGTTGCCAGTGATGACATACGGGACTGAGACGTGGTCGCTCACTATGGGCCTTATCAGAAGGCTCAAGGTCACTCAAAGAGCAATGGAGAGGGCTATGCTCGGGGTTTCTCTGCGAGATCGAATCAGAAATGAGGAGATCCGCAGAAGAACAAAGGTAACCGACATAGCCCGAAGAGTTGCTAAGCTCAAGTGGCAGTGGGCAGGGCACATTGCTCGCAGGACTGATGGCCGCTGGGGCGGAGCAGTCTTCGAGTGGCGACCGCGTACCGGAAAGCGCAGTGTGGGCAGGCCTCCAACTAGATGGACCGACGATCTGGTGAAGGTCGCGGGAAGCCGCTGGATGCGAGCAGCACAAAACCGGTCGTTGTGGAGATCCTTGGGGGAGGCCTTTGTCCAGCAGTGGACGTCTTTTGGCTGAGATGATTATTTATGAGTGATTTTGTGTTGTTCTTTGAGGGTTGTTTTACATTATTACTATGACGCCAACTCACTAATTTTTGTGTTGATGGAAATAGAAAAATAAAATACACTATTCTCGTAGAAGAAACACTAACCCACTTTTTTGTGACTTTGTGTAACGGAAATAAAATAAAAGCAATAACATCATTTATTGCGTTTAGTCCTTCTGCGATTTCATTAATTAGGATATTTACATAGTAAAATCTTAAAGATGAGCTTATGAATGTATTATAACACAATATTGTGTAAAAGTAGTCGACATTAGTATTAAAACTCTCCATCCACACTAAATACTCTATTTAGTGTGTTGGAAATCATAATTGATATAAAATAACCCCAAAAGCACCTACTTAAAAGACCCGACATTAAAATTGAAATATATAACAGATTTACCGGGATGCTAAGTCTTGAATCAGTGCTTCGTGACTCAAACGTCAATTTTAACTGAAGAGTCAGAGTCATTGAAATGTGTCGCACCGGCCTTTCAATATTTTCAATGCTAAAGAAATCGTCAAAAACATTTTTTATTTTGATTGCAGGGTATGTATCTATCTTCTTAGTCTTTTTACAAACATACATGGAACCATTCTACTCATTAGACTCTCAAACATCATAAACGTCGTTGTCTACCGCATTTCGATTAGGAATATGTTGAAAACAATTTTCATTTCTTTTATAATACACACACAATAATAATTTAATAAAAAGAATGTTTATTACTGAATAATATTTCTCTCAATGACTCAGTCCCCTTGAGTATTAATAAAGATGTGGAACTTTAATAAGATCTCAGGTGGACCTCTTAGGGCCGCTTGCACGGTAATGTCAAGTTTAATAAATAATTCCGAGTTTGCTAACTCACGGTTAATTTATAAAATTTTTAACTCGGACCTTGTGCATCCATGAAAATAAACCCGGAGCCAACTAACCCGGCAATTCGGTTTTGAAGGTTGGCATCATTTGACAGTTATTCTCACATTCATTCATAAATAAAATAGAGCGAATTAGGAATGAATTAGATAGATAGATAGATTTATTGCAACACTATGAAACATAAACATGAACACAAATATAAATAACTTTCAAAGTTACAATTTGGCGGTCTTATTGCTTTTAAGCGATTTCTTCCAGACAACCAGTAAGCAGAATTAAGTATACATCTCTCTTTTAGTAAACAGTGTAAGTCGGTTTCGCTTGGTCGGATATAAAATGACCATGCCGTTTTTAGTCGTGTTTGTGTTTATTGTCATCGGTGTTTGGTTTGGTTGTTGGTTTTTCTCGCTTTGTTTTTAATTTGTGATAATAACTGAATTACTGAATTTCTTTACAATGGATACGAAAAAATGTCGTTTACGTGGACCAAATTTTTCAAGCAGCGATAGTTTCCTACTTTGTGATATTATAGTTCTGGAATCCCGGGATTTATATATTTTTTTTTAAATTTTAAGAAGCCACTTCAATAATTCCCTAGCCAAAAATTAACTTTAGGTAAATATACATCCGATTATCCGATCACTAGTGATGTTGCACTGCTTTGTTTCATTTGTCAACTCATGCATGTGTACGAACACTTAACGGTAATAATCTACCATTATTTCACATCAATGTTCGACAAAATACGAGTTTTAGAAAACATAACTGTATTCTTGACCCTTTCACTTTCCCGCCCAAATGTCGAAGGTTTTACTTTTCTTTTGTGTGAATGTGTGCGAGTTACAAGTGCGCATGTCCAATGCACTCGGTTCAACTTTACAAATATACATATACAACTAAGTGCATTGGATACAACGCCATCGCATCACTTTAGAGACTCCACAGAAAGCAGCTCCTCTCGCTCTTGCAGAAATCAGCTCTTGCTGATTTCTGCAAGCCTGGTGCGTGAGGTGACGGCAAAGCGCGATTCAGATGGCTGCAGACAGTGCCGCCATCTATGATCGGGTTTGTAAACTAACAACAACATTGTTACCGACTTTCGAAAGTTTAAGTAATCCCCAAGCAGGTACAATCATTTTACTTCGCTTAAGGCACAAAAAAATACTTAAATTCTGTCTAAACTGGCTATATTATCTCTTACTGCCAGAACGTTGGCAAAAAAAACGTTTTGACACTACTCACAGTATGAAAATCCGTATAGTTTAGGAAGGGTTGAGGAAGGTTGAGGGAAATAAATAAGAATAAAGATTATAAAGGAAAAGCAAACATTCCCGCTTTTATATTGTAAACTACGTTTCAAGTTTGCTTTGGGGCAACTAACTAACAGCTGGGGCAAGTTGTAAAAATATATTACCCACCGACATTCAATAGTTTTTTAAAGTAGGTACAGGTACAGGTAGTAGGTAGCTACAAACGTACAAATATAAAGAAAAAACAGCCATTTTGAGTACAAAATCAGTATCAGTAAAAAATCAAAATTAGTAAATTGACTTGAGGATCAAAATAAGAATTTATTGTGTAAGTTGAAAATTTTAAAGTTGCGTCATGAAATCCAACTATAATTTAACTAGTTTATTGAAAAGCAATAATAGTCAATAAAGCTAATGCTATTTTTGTTGCTAGATTCACACACCTGAATGAAATTGACATTGCACATATTTTCCAATGATTTATAAATATTATCTTTTTTCATAAATTATACTCTTTAATCAATGATGCTGTTATTTTACTTTAAAATTACGGCACATCATTATGATCATTTTCAGTAAATTTAAATTTATAATATATGTAAAAAGTTTGTTCAGTAAGGTAATTTGTTTATTGTATGTACAGTCAGCATAAATGTATGACTATGGACAGCCCTGCAAAAATATCTGATGATCGGTATAAGTATGTGATGATTTGTGCCCGGTATAAATATCGATTTCGGAAACGGCATAAGTATTTGACACACCGTGCCGCTTAAAAATATCCGATATTGCACAAAATCAAAATTATGTAATCCACTATCAGTATAAATATCTATTCACTGTGAACGAATAACCATCGGATCACAGGTGGCATAAATATCTAACACAATACACAATTGAAAATATGTCATCAATCTGTAAATGTGAACTTTATTCTTCTGCATTACGAATAGATTTTGAATACAATGATCTGACACTTCACGATAAGAGTGCAGACTTGTCACTACATATGCCCGTCTCACGTTTTACAAATTCTTTAAATACCCATAGAGAATTTAACATACCTATGAAACTTTAAACCAAATGGAGAGGCCATGCGCACTAATTTCTATGAAAAAAAGTCTGTCATTTTCTGCGGGGGACAAGGTAACGCACACAAATACAGTTTCACACTAATGCATTTTTCAATGACGTCGCTACGCACGCAAACGACAAAATTATTAAACACTAGCATAAACTAGATGCACACTAATAAATTCACACACAGGGATAACCTGTCCGTGCACGAGTCTGACGGCAACTTTATGTAAACGTCGATAGTGCTTGACACTATCGATTTAATTTGTCGATGCCAATAATAATGACATATACCGAAAAGTTGCTAAGCTCAAGTGCCCCACATCGCTCGCAGGACTGATGGCCGCTGGGGCGGAACAATCCTCGAGTAGTGACCGCATACCGGAAAGCGCAGTGTCAGCAGGCCTCCAACTAGGTAGACCGACGATCTGGTAAAGGTTGCGGGAAGCCGCTGGATGCGGGCTGCACAAAACCGGTCGTATTGGAGATCCTTGGGGAAGGCCTTTGTCCAGCAGTGGACGTCTTTTGGCTGAGATGATGATGATGACATGATAGACATTTTTAGTACCACTCAAAATACACCAAAAATGAGGGCAAAGCGACCATCAACCAACATGCAATTACCAGAACAGTTGGAGCTATTATACTAAAGTCAGTTGCCGATCAGTATTTCCAAAAAAAAAACGAAACACTGTTTAAAAAAGAAATCACCCCCCAGGAATTTCATGGCCTGAAAACATTCAAGTACATACCTGAACCTGAAACCGATAGTGATTAGTAACAAAAAATAAATTATTACTATGATTTTCAATTGTTTTTTTTTAATTAATAAGGTTTTATTAACCAACAAATATTAAAAATATATTTTATTTTGGGGTCAAACCCAATAAGTCAGCCCCCCAATTTACTAATTTAAATTGTATGCAAAAGTTTATTATGTACTAGCCTAAAAGACATGAAAAGTATTATCGCAGATACATATTCTTACTAGTGATTACATAATTTGCATTTAAATTCTGTGTAAACCTATTTTTTATTGCCGGCAAACTTTAATATTGGTTATCTCGATAACTACTTTTATACACTTATCGGGTTTTATCAGTGCACCCTCGATATATAAGATCTATGATAGATAGATAGATATATTTACCTTTTAAACCATTCCGAACACATCGATTATACCCAATGTATAAGTTTATTTTATTCGCTAAGTACTTTGTATGTCGGAAAGCTGCCTGTCATCCGTAGAGTTTAAATATTGCCGCCATTTCCAATATAGAAAGTAACTTTCTGTTGGGGTTCTCATATAATTTTGCCCTGCCGCACTAGGGTAGCAGAAACTGCAAGAGTAAACACAAGCCTGTAACTATAGAAACGCTGTTAGCTTCGTGTACGTAGCACAACATCAAAAGAAGTCTCTATCGCACCTTTCATTCAATGGATTGTGACGTCGGCGGCGTCGACATAAAGTAGCACATGCGCAGTTGCGTAAACCGCGACCATGACCTATGTGATCTTATAAATGTACAGAAATTGCAGTGTTTGTTAATTACTTACTAGTTACTACTTTTCATCAATCAAATAATCTGTTTTAAGTTCTCATACCTAACGAGTCACGAATGGCTTCCTAATGACAACTTGTTTAGGAGAAATAAATTGCTGAGGAAGCAAAACGCTTATTTTACTTAATAATTAATTTTATTCTTAAGGTTAAGTGAGCACTTTGCGTCAAGTCCTATTTTTTATACCTATTGTCATGAACTTAAATTATAATACTAAGTCCATGCTTTGTTTCATGCATGGTTTAATTTTAGTTTTTTGTCTATACTAATATTATAAAGAGGAAAGCTTTGTATTTTTGTATGTTTGCAACGAATAAGCACAAAAACTACAGGACCGGTTTAAAAAATTCTTACACCATTAGAATGCTACATTAGCTCTGAGTAACATAGGCTATATTAAAAAAAAAAAGGAATGCGGTACGAAGTCTGCCGGGTCAGCCAGTATCATAATAAAGTTAATTTCCTTCTGCCGCAAATACAATTATTAAATACTGATAGTATACATCTGCCTTTTACGTGAAGTAATGCCAGTATGCGCATGTCCACAGAAGAAATGTACTAAAAACGATTGGAGTAAACACGGTTTTATTACCATTTAAAGTATGAAAAATCGGATGGTAGCATAACATTAACATCGAAAATAGTATTGCAAAGCAAACATTACCTAGTTCGTTGTAACTACATTAACATTCATGCTTTCAATTGTTTTGACAAATGGCTAACCGATTTTAAATATTTACAATTTAGTATACAAACACCCCCAAAAAACCCGATTTTTTTTTACATTTTTCTAAATTCTAAAAAAAGTTTCCGGCAGATTTTCAAAATTCAAACGCTCACACGTGTCTCGATAAATTCCTCAACTCTTGGTACTATTTTTATCTCGATTTTCCCAAAATCCTCGGAGCTATGGCTAAAAATACGTCTCAGGCGATTTGCATCTGATAACCATTTTCAATGGTAAAATACTCGAAATTGGCTAAATGCTAAACGCGAAACCATTAATTATTAACAATAGTGAGAAGATATTTGTATAATTAATTAAAACCTATAGAATTAGTCCAGTTAAAATCCATTTATTTGTAACTTTTATTCCTGTTATGCTATTTAACCATTCAATTTTGCGAAGTTGTCTATTGATCTCAAATTCAAACGTTGTCATTGCCGCCATTCCCTTTGTAGACAACATTCTGCCGGGGTCCTCACAAATCACTAGCTCCACATACCAGGAGGCCCGAAACAGCAGGAGTTATCGCGGCGTTTTGACTGCCATCTCACGACAACAACCGGAATCACAAGCTTATTATCTTCCGAAGCACGCTTCCGTAAACCACGACATACTCCTGCGGTAAACCATCGCGAAAGTTACAGCATTCCGAATGACGATAAACCTGATGAACCTAATGAACGATCCGAACCCATCGGAGAATCTTGTAAGGAACTCGGACCCGCATTAGTAGCCATTCCCTCTAGAAAACCTCTAACGGTGTTTCGATCACACTCTCAAAAAAAATCTCTGGTGATGAGTTGCATGACCTTTTGTCATGAAAGGTCATGCAACTCATCACCAGAAATTGGTGAATATTAGAGATACTGAAATAGTACAAAAACGAAAATAAGTAACAGATGCTGCTGATACGTGTTGATACTATTATCTCCTTTTTTTTGACCATATACTCGTATTTTAAATTATGATTAGATTATTTTCTACTGTATGTGGTTCAGTTCAAACAGACAATTTACGTAGCTATTTGAGAGCCCATTAAAGTGAAAATTACCAAAACTATTTCCCCTTACAAATTTTTTATTTGTCCACAGGTAAGCACTTGGCCTTTCATCTTACCTGCTGTATGGTGATGATAAAGTAGGTGGAACTGTACTCCACCCGGCATCTTTAACTACTAAGGTACAGGTTTTCTTATCTCTAACTGTTGAAACACTACACTGCCACTATCATTAATGTTATGGTGATATATTTAGATAAGATGGTTGTAGCTAGCCATGCGGACTTATAACCAGCCCGACCTCTAATCGACTCGGAACCTCTAGGTCTGAGACCGCAGAGACATTAAAATTGCTGCCCAAACTTAGAGAAATATTTTTCTTTTCTCCAGTACTTTTGGTAGTAACGCTGAAATCGATCTGAACCACGAATGCTTCGTGATCTGAACATCATATAGACGAATATATACCAATACCTATATCCTCCGAGACCGAGTATCAAAACGCTCGACCCGGTATATGGAGGTCCTGAGTTCGAGTCCCAGGTCAGGCAGTGTGTTTCTGATGTTTATTAAGGCGGATTTCTCATTCTACCTATTTTTCTCAGCATTTCAACGGCGGTACGTTCCGCCGATAGAATATTGCATATTAAATTTTCAATCAGCGTTATTTTAAATGTACTCCTCTTCAATTTAATATCCATGGCCGCAACGATCACTCAGTAATCCACAGTCTATCTAACCTCTTGGTAATACGTTATTTTCTGATTTTTACCTTAAGGAAAGTGTAAGAAAACCTTACCTGAAAGCGATCATATCGAATATATAAGATGCTAGGTCTAGCGGTACCTATAAAGAGCAAATGTATTAAATTGATTTATACTTGCATATAACTTAGTATGCCTATAGTTCGAATATTGGAATCATTAATTTTTCCCCTTTACTTGAAGTTATGTTATGGCTTTCATATAATTTTGCCCTGCCGCAGTGCGGTAACAAAAACTACAGGAGCAATTAGAGAACTGTGTACGGGACACGGTTGTGTACGGTCGCGTTCGCTAGTAAACAATAATCTCAATAATAATATTATAAATGCGAAAGTTTGTGTGTGTATATTTTTTGCTTCTTCACGCTGCAACGGATGGATGGATTTGGATGAAATTCGGCATACAGAAAGTTTATAACCTGGATTAACACATAGAATACTTTTTATCCCGATATTCCCACGAGAACGAGAACCACACGGGTGAAACTGCGGGCGGCCGCTAGTTATTTATATAACATTATATATATTGTCTGCTTTACCAAAAGACGATGGCTAAAGTTAGACAATGCTTAAAACAGATGCTGTTACTTTTTAGCCAATACTTTTAGACAGAGACACAACGTTTTAAACACGTATTTAGCCATTGTTTAACTTGTAGTAAAAGAGTGTAAGTTTTTGTCGATGTCTAAATGTGTACCAAGGTTGACAAGTTATGAAATATAGAAAATTTTGCACCTCCTAAAAAATTATCAAATCAACACGTGGTAAATGTCTCGGCGAACGGTAAAGTGTGCTATGACACCTCGAAAACATCCCTTAAACATGCCTATATTAAATGACGCTACATTGCGATTCAGCTACTACAGAATGTAACTTTACACGCTCTAACAATGTAAAAAGGATTTGGGACAGCTTTCTTTAGAAATAATTGCTAGCCCCTGGACAGCTTTCTAGATCAGCCGCCTAGGACTACCTAGCGGCTTCAGTACACACACATAGACACACACTACAGAAGGCCGTATGTGTGAGATTGTTTGGCTCAGTCTGCGCATGTCCCATTAACTTAGAGTTCCACTATGAAAATTGTCGTGTCGAGCCTCGTCTCGTCGTCCTAGCTACGATACTATTGCAATGAGGAACGACACCAATAGTTCGAAATTTCTAAAGTTCGTAATTAACTCCTTGTCTGTGACGTTGGGGCTCGTTGGACGCGATCTCGTTGCCATGGAGATGTAAGCAGAGTTACTGTTGCGAATTCTGCAAACCTGGTGTTGCTGGTCTATGTTAGGCCAGGGGTGGCTTATAATCAATAGTGCTAGTTTTCTATTCAGAAGAGTGAGAATTTCTCTAGAGAATAGTATTTATGGTTAAATCATATTTTTGGAAAAAACAAACAATTATAGCACTAAAATATACTGTATCTATATATTAATACGTGAAGCAAAACCTTTGTACCCGTTTTTACGAAAATTGCGCGGACGGAGGAATATGAAATTTCGCACACTTATAGTTTATATAGAGAAGGTTATCCGAATGTATTTTTTTTTAATTTTGCATAAAAAATACATTAAATCAACAAAAACAACATTACACACACTACCATGTATTTGACACACACGTATTGTTTGTCTTTATTGCGGCCGACATCTGTCAATGCCAATCCAAACTAGGTGCAACTAAAGCAACGAGGTGGTAACTAAAGCAGGTGTCCCACCGCCGGTGATAAGCGAGTAGCGAGTAGAGCTAGAAACTAGAAGCGAATTGGCGAGCAGCGACAAGCGAGTGGCAGTTCCGATAGTTTTGTCGCTGGGCTATAAGCGAGTGTTCTTGTGCGATGGGCGATTACTCGCGCTACTCGCCTAGTCCTGTAGACATGGAGCAAAGTCGTTATTTGAGTGACCTTGTCACGATGATTTTTCTTTCTTGATGATTTCACTAAATGTTTGTAACGTCGCCTGGGGGGGGTTAGTCATGCATTTTATATACGCGCGCGCGACTGCAAATTTTTAGTCCGAATCTATCTTCGATTAGCAGTTCTTGGTAAATGTTAAAAGTGCGTGGCCGAAGGTGAGGTCTTACACGAAATCTTCTTCTTCTTCAAATGCCTCATTTTGTGAGTTGGTTATAAAGGTATTGCCAAAATATTCAGCACAGAGATCCTTGAATGGTAGGTATTGACCTACCAACGAGTCCAACAGACATGAATAACATTCTGCCGGGGTTCTCAAAACGCATTAGTCTCGCTTCAGCAGAAGATCAGAAACAGCAAGAGTAATCGCGGCCTTACACTATGGCGATATTTTCAACGAAACACCTCGGCGAGCCACTCAGCGACGGCTACGTAAATAATATAATAAATTTTTAAAGTGATGTGCGTTTACAATTTAGAAAATAAGGTGAAATCCTGACAAAAGTTAACAAAAATTGCTAATGTTTATTGTCTATGCTGGCATATTGGCGAAGTATTTCTGTATGGGTAACTAAATAGTTCTACTAAATTTCTTTAACAAAGATGTTATTAAAGTTATAGAAATATCAGCGTTATTCATTCACATGTTACGAGGTAAATAAAATGACTACGCATAGGTTTTCATTTGACGTTATACCTGTTTGTAGAGGAACAGAGCGAATGCTTTTTTTCTTTATAAAATTTAAAAAACGCATTCGATTCATGTAAAGCATATGATTTCGACGCAATTATTCTTAAAACAAATTTTTTATAATAAAATGAAAAGACAGAGAGAGACATTGGAACGGGCTTCTTTCACCATTAGAATGCTACATTATCCCTGAGTAACATAGTCTATATTTATTACTAGAAAAAAAAATCTTGATGATAAATAAATAGAAATACCTTTAGAGTAAATAATCAAAGATAAATACCTACGATTTGTTTGTTTTGTCATAGAAACTGTCAAAGCGGTACGAAGTCCGCCGGGTCATCTAGTCTGTCAATAAAATCGAGATTATGTTTGTTTAATTCGAGATTTAAGATAAATCGATGATGTGCAGGACGTTAAATCAGGTTTAGGCTAAAATCGAGTTTTGTCGATCGACTAAATCTAGATTTAGAGCATTTCTGTAAGCCGCCCTAAGACTCTATCGAGAGGACGCTATCGTGTTGCCATGGAGATATGGCAGCGTGACTGTTCAGTATTCTGCGATCCTGGTGCGGCAGGGCTAAGTGAAGCAACGGTAGCTATAGTTGTACTTTGTTGTCAGGACGTTCATTTCTGAGCGCCTCCTCGCCATAAGTTTAATGCTCTAAGCGCCATAATGAATAAATACGTCCTTTCACTTATTATTATTGTTGTAAACAGTTATTTGATGTAATTGAATAGTTATCTTAACGAAACATTGTAAATTGATACAGCAGAAGGCAGCTAAGAAATAAGTAATGAATAATCGAAATCACAAAATGGTTATAATACCGTCAAATTTTTGAATATATTGTGCGTGTTGTGAATTTATTATTTCTGCGTACAACAAATATTCTCTTAATATAAACTCCAAAAGGCTTATTTTTTATAACGCGGCGGTATTATAACAGTCTTCATGTAACAAAATTACTTGAAGTAACTGCTTTCTGACCTTCGTATTTTAATGCAGCACAATCTATCTTTGAATTAGCTGTCGAAACTTTTATGAATATGTAATCTATTCTCTCGTTTTATTATTAATAATTGTCAAAATATAAATATAACAATTTTAATAAGTTGTATGGCACATTGGCACAGGTCAGCTGATCGCGGAAGATGATCGTGTTTTAAATGACTTAGGGCCACTTGCGCATTCTAGAGTTAAAATATTTAACTCAAGGTTAGGTGCTAGTCCAAGGTTAATTCAATAATTTTTCTTGCACTGCTATGGGTTAACAGTAAACCCCAGGTTAAAACAATACATATTTAACCCGGCCAAATCGGAGGGTTAAGGTCCTTAACTCTGTGTTTATTTATGCCAAATGTCAAATTTGTGAGGCTAGTGTAAGTTTGTTGTCGGTCGGTGCAAAGAAATAAAACAATTTTATATTGTAAAGCTTTTTGTTTTTGTAGGAGGTTAGATCCATCAGTTTTCTTATTTTTAATTAATTATATGCCTATATAAAACGAGTGAGAGTGAAAACGAGGATGGTGCCCCACATAACCATTTCCCACCGACCACTGGTTATTATTATTTTTTAAACAATGAACAATAATTTATACTATTATTAGTATGTATGTGTATTATAAATATTTAAGTTAGTTTTTTTTTTTTTTTCCTTTAGTTGATGGCTTCGTGCGGTTAGCACATTTAGCCAGTGTCAAAGTAATTTTTCTTACAAGTTATAAATAAATAAACAATATTTCCATCTTGTATGATGATGATGAATGATAATAGAAATGAGAAGTGACAAATGATATACCCCCCAACCCCTCGAGTATCTTAGTAAAGATGTGGAGCTTTACTAAGTCCTCGGGTGGACTCCTTGAGAGAATTTGAAAAGTGACGTTGCACTGTTTTGTTTCATTTGCCAACAATCATGCACTCTCACGAACACTTAACGGTTAATAATCCACCATTACTTCACATTAATATTCGACATAACACAAATTTTAGAAAATAAAACAAAACCGCAAACATGACTCTTCACTTTCCCGCCAAGAAGTCTCATTTAAGTTAGTTTATTTTAATTTTTGCAGGAGGTACACATTAATTCTACCACTAATCTACATAATTTATTACGTTTCCTTTTGCGGGCCTGCTGAAAGATATTTCAGAACTGAAATAAGCAGCGCCCTTGTACAATTGGCGGCAGATTAACCTATCCAAAATGGTCAAATTTCTGAAATCAATTTTGAACTTTATTGTTTGGTTATAAGGATCAATATTCATTGGAGAGATTTTACAGATATGGGTAGGTTGATCTGCCGCCGTGTATACGTGTATACTATACTCACCTGTAGAACTTATTTAGTTACCCTCTAATGTGTGTACATAAACTTGTAAAATAAATAAAATAAAATAATAATAGAAGGTCCTGTTTTCCTTGCTTAGCTCTCGGTGTTGACTAGCTGTCGGGGTTCTCACACAATTTAGCCCCAGTGCGGCAGGGGCTGCAGAAATAGTAGGAGCAATCATTGATCTGTTTCCATGGAGACAGAAGGCAGCGTCTTCTTGTTCATCATGGAAACTGTCAAAGCAGTACGAAGTCCGCCGGTCAGCTAGTCTTAATATATATAATATATATCCCCTTGAGCGTCGAGCGACCAGCAGGTGGCCGATAACAATTAAAATTCTATTGTGTCTGGGTATTCGACGCTTGAGCTCATATTATTTAATATTATAAAGAGGAAAGCTTTGTATTTTTGTATGTACATATGTATGTATGTTTACAACAAATAATTTCAAAAACTACCGGACCGATTTAAAAAAATATTTCACCATTAGAATGCTACACTCGCGCAGAGTAACATAGGATAGGCTATATTAAAAAAAAATAGAATTGCGGTACAAAGTCCGCCGGGTCAGTATAAATGAATTAATGATAATGGCGATATCACATTTAATGTGGAGCTTGATGGCGCAGTGGTTTGTGCGCCCAGTCTGCGATTGCTAAGGCTAAGCAACTTTCGCATAGACCGGCCATCGAGTGGGTGACCAAAGATTTATCATCTTGAGCGTGCTTAGGAAGTCACGTAAGGCCGTTGGTCCTAGCTGCATTAGCACTCTTCAACAACCACCAATCCAAACTGGGCCCGCGCGGTGGCCCCGTTCTTTCGCTCCATCTATAGGGCAGGCTCCTGCCCCTTCAGTGGGCATAGAGTGAGAAGACGATGATCATATTTAATGTTGGCAAAAAAATTAAAAAAACAAGTCAGAACTAGACTTTTTATAGCAACAGCTAGTTAAACTACAAAAAAAGCCGTCTGCTGATAGCAAAAATATACTTCGTTTTTCAGAAGGTAATCGCTGCACAAATCTTCTAAACCTAAGATACCCATCATGTTAACTGTAAACATTTTAAACGTTAAGAGGACCTAATAAGTTAAGTCCAAATATATGAAACGCATCATAGGGGCTGATGCGTGACGTCATGGAAATGTAGTCAGTACTACAAGAACATAAACCTTAGCCGGTCGGTACTAGGTAACAGCCACCAGGTGACTTCACAGTGTATAACTTACTTGCTGTTCCTTCCTATTTACCGATTTTATTCTCGTTTCAAGCCCAAAATGGAATTCGGAATTTGCCTTCAGGTATCTCAGGCACGCGATCCGCGATTCGGACGCAACCTGCCGCACTGTACGCAACTTACTAGGCTCACAGCACTAGCGAGGAGATCGCTGTAGCTCGCTACAACCAACTTGCTGGAGCTACCGCCCCTCCCTTGTAGCTACGAAAAGTGTGCAGTCGAGCGGAGCTGACTCGTAGCGGTAAAGTTCACGTTATTGTGGCTGGTAGCTGTCGTGCGCAGTTGCGCGTTGCTTTCGTATTTTGCCCGATCCGATCCGAACCCTCCGGAGAATCTAGTAGGGCAAGGGGATGTGCCGTTCCCTCTAGAAAACCTCCGAAGGTGATTCGTTTCACACGGCTTGAGGGTCCCTTTACGTTCCTCGTCGCCCCCAAACAAGCCCGGTGAAGCTGAAAATGCCGTCTGAGGCAATAAGCAATCTCTCTCCAACAAAAAAAAATCGTATTTTGCTTTAGCGTGGTTACTGAAAGTGTACCGCGCGTAATGCATTCGTGCACTACGCTAGTTTTCGGAAATAAAATTGTATGGTAATGGTAAGCCGATATAAGAGAATATTGAAACGAGTTATGTAAATTTTTACTTGTTGGTTTTTGGAACTTGCTAACGGGAATAGACGAAAACCAATGTTAAAATATCGCATGTTTTAGCAGGCTTATCGGTCATAGGTAGATATGATTTAATATATACCCAACCATTATATTTTTTATACTATACTTATCTGATATAACATAAATCATCATCAAATGAAATGAAATTTATTTTCTTATGAACTATACACACACACTAACCAAACAGTGTTTAACAAATAAATAAGTAAAATTTGTATGTGACCAAAGTAAAAAGGTGTAGCAACCAAATAAATTACAAACTTATACAACGTTACGTTAGTCGGAACGGGGTAACCGAAAGTATACATGATAGATAGTGAAGTGAGTTACTATTATTATTTTTTTACTTTTTTTATTTAAGTATTGACCTACATTTGATTAGTCCACAAAAATCTAGTAGGCTACGGTTTTGACGTAGGTTCTCAGCAAATAGGTTTACCTCTAATGTCAATGTACGGGCATTGTAAACAGTCGAGTTTTCTCTTCATAATTGGACTAATGTATCCAAAGCCGGAGCTGGTGAGAAGGAGCCAGGCTAAGTTCATGATACATGAAACTAGGCTGATGAAGTAGCGCAGTCCGGAATCTTCCGCTACCGAGACACTACTGTACCTTTCTGCCCCAGACCGATTAGAGGAATCCTGTACGAGCTGTTTCGAGCTAACAACGAAGATCCCACATAACCCTAAAGATATATGAGTATAGATTCCTACTAACCAACCCTTTTATTTACCCCTCATTCTATTAATGTTTTTCTTTTTTGTGGACCAAACCGACCTCAGGACTTTTATTGTTATTGCAATATTTCATCATTTCCTCTTTTAAAGAAGTTAAACCAGTAACATTGTAAATCACCCACCTCGTATTGTTTATTTTTTTTAATATTTATTGTTATTTTAATAAAATATTTTGTTTTGTAAATAAATTGTGGAGTGTTTTTATTATGTTGTAGCCTCCCCACAGGAGGAGTAGAGAAGTTTCACATTACAGAAATTAATTTGGAGTTTCTGTGTTTTTCGCATAGATATCAGTAATTTTTATATATTTACGCACCAGAATACAATACGATACCACAAGAGATGTGAAAGCCACTTAAAAAAAAATGGGTATAAAAAGCTTTACATTGATTAACTGTATTTATTATTATTCACGTAAATAAAAAATATTGACTTCGTTTAATTTACAAGCAATTATTATTTTATAACATAACGAAATTTAAACCTTATATAAACGGGAATATATCGTAAGTTCGAAAAACGATCACATATTTATTAGAGTTAGGATAACGTCTGTCGGGTCAGCTAGTATTTATTTATTTCAAAAAAGTACCTATAGTAAAAGAAGTAAAAAAAAATAATTTCACTAGTCATAATAATCTTGACATGTAAAATTGGAAACAGATTCGTTTTGCTATTTCCAATTTAACAAATAAAATATAACAGTCATAAAATATTGTAAATACTAAAGAATTTTAGTTTGGAAAATTGCTCACAGATGGGCAGCACTGTGTCCATCTGAATCACGCTATTACCAAAATATACCAGGCTTTCAGAAATTACAGGAGTAGTCTAATAGCGTCGGACCCTATTCAGTTGTATTGTACAACGTATATGCTGCTAAGTTATTTTAGTTTTGCCACTCGCTCGTGGATGGCGGCACTGTACCAAACTGAATCGCGCTATTTCGCTGTCGGGTTTCCACGACACCAACAATACACCAAGAATTCAGAAATCACAGAAGCAGTCTAAAGAGTTTGACCCTCTACATTTGTATAAAATCAAGTTTAGCCAGTCGTTCGTAGATGGCACTTTACTGTACCGGTGCCTGTTGCAAATAAAGAGATGTTTAACATTTATGTTATGTCGGGTAGACATAGTCAGCATCAAACAAATTAATCGTCGTATTAAATAAAATGAGTGCTAGTTCGCAAAGTTTAGTTCTAGTAGTTTGAATCGAAGACACTGCCTGTGCTAGTCAAAACATACTACCATACTACCATTTTAAATCGAAATTAAATAGGAGGTGATTCTCAATTGTTATAGTTTGTTCATCATCACCATCATCATCTTCCGTCTCAGCCTGCAAAGGGTCCACTGCTGAACATAGGCCTTTCCAATGGATCACCAACACATTTTTCGGTTCTCCACCTCCCTCATCTTCCACTAGCTGCCGCTTTCTTAAGGTCGTCAGTCCGGCGAGTGGGTGGCCGGCTCACACGACAATTTGGGCGTAGTCTCGATTCAAGAACACGTCTGCCCCAACGGTCATCGACAAAACGCTCCGCCCATTGCCACTTCACCTTGCTAAGTTTTTCTGCTATTTGGCTATAGGTATCCGTCGAATCAGTTCGTTTCGGATCCTATCTCTTAAATAGCTCGCTTAGCTCTCTCTATAGCTAGCTGTGTGACTTGAAATCTATGGACTAAGCTTTTTGTCAGTATCCACGGCGGGCGCAGCGCCATATTTGAGAACCGTCAAAACGCACTGTCTCAAAAATCTCGCCAACAGAGGTAGTTGAAGTTTAAACGTAAATTCTTCTTCTTCTTAATTATTTACCTAAGTATTTTTTTTTATTTAGGTATGTTCGTTCGTGCATATCTCTGTGATTTACTCTTATCTCTTTTTGACTAGACATGTGGCTGTGACATCATCTGTTGACAAAATAACCGATAATATTAGAGAGTTTTATTTTAGAAAATTGCCCACAGATGGCGGCACTGTGCCCGCCCGTCTGAATCGCGCTATTATACCATAAAGTTAATATACCAACGGTATATTAACTTAATATACCAACGGTACATTAACTTAATATACCAACGGTATATTAACTTTATGCAGCAACCACTCAAGTAGATATGCATTAAGCAAGCAGACATGCAGCAACAAGCAGACATGTCGCAAGCAAGTAGACATGCGGCAAGCAAGCAAGCAACCTTTCCCTGGGGTTTCACGAAATACCAGGCTATCATAAATCACATGGAGCTGTCCAATAACATCGCACCCCAATTCAAGTATAATACACGGTACTTACGTACGTAGCTAGGTGCATTAAGGGGCGGGCTCAGTACATTTGCACATGCGTATTGCGTGCGTCTAACAGTTAAGCTTGTATTGCGGTGAAGGGTAAGACAAATGACATTAGAGGTTTTTTTAGCCAGCAGCGCCATCTGTCATGCGAACGTTGATTGTATTTATCACAGTGATCATCAATTTAGACATTTAAAAAGCAACATTGACATAGGCTGACAACACTCCTGGCCTTGACTGACTTAAACTATACCCTTTGTTTTTAACGTAAGCGCGGTGTGAAAGAGACAGCGCTATACAAATAGTCTGCTTGACCTTTTCTTTCATAAATTTTTTGCTGCACAATAAAACGCAGATGACGTTTATTTATAATCAATTTTCTTTGTCAGCTATTAGAACAATTTTCACAGAACATCCTCGTATTATGTCAGTGTACAATTGTCATTGTCAAATAAAAGCAGAACTTATGTTCAAATACGTAAAAATTATATTATATCATTAATTTTCCAAAATGAAACAGGGTCTTATAAAATGTTAAAGTTATTGAAAACAAAAGCATTTAATCTCCTGAATAAAATGATACATAAATTGTATTGGTTCATTTCATTTATGTCAAAAAAAAATTATGTCCTTTTGAATGCGTTTTATTGCTATAATTATAATATCCTATCATCATCATCATCATCATTATCATCATCATCATCATCATCATCATCATCATCATCATCATCATCATCATCATCATCATCATCATCATCATCATCATCATCATCATCATCATCATCAAAGTTTTTAAAATTTTATGTGAAAAAGAAATTACATACATATAACCTTAGAATAATAACGCAATAACTATTCTATTATCTATACTACTATATAAATCTGTAAGCTCTGTCTTTACATGCTATTTTTCTGACAAATTTTGAGATAAATATTCGTAAAATGTTCAAAATATATTTTTTTTTATCGCAAATTTTGTTGCGAACAAATTACAAAAACACAAATGTTGAAAAAAATTCCACGAGCAGGATTTGAACCTGCACCCTTCTGACATACCGGGTAAGGTGCTCTTCCAATTGAGCTATCGTGTTTCTAACCAGCCCGCGGAAATTATTCAACACTTTTTACTTTGAAAGCCAAAGGCGCCCATTCAATGTCAACAACTACCGTCACTAACATCCGATCATAATATTTTTACAAATGTTAAAGATCAGTAGTACAGAATAATTTACTTGTCACGTCTGCTACTATTGCGGAGTGTTCGCGCCTGCTGGCTGTGGGCAAGTGGAAGTCGGGTCTTTGGCTTCATGCACTTCTGTCGTCGAACTTAGGTCTTACTTTGTTCGACGACACTACTTTCCGCCTCGCTGCTTCCCTGCGTCTAGGAGCTCCTTGTTGTTGTTGTGGCGAAGTTGTCAACGGCCTCGAACTCCACGGCCTGTCTTGTAGCCGTAGTGCGGGCCGCTTAGCACGACACGCGAACATTAATGACATCATCTGGCGAGCTCTTGTCACCGTCGGCGTTCCAGCTGTATTAAAACCCAATGGCTTGGCACGCGACGATGGCAAGAGAGCGGACGGCATGTCTTTATTTCCATGGAAGTTCGGTAGGCCTTTAGTGTGGGATGCAACTTGTGTCGATACTCTTGCGCCATCCCATCTTCCTAGCACAGCGTGCTGTGCTGGTGCTGCTGCTGCGGCTGCAGAAAACCTCAAAGTATAATAACCTTATCGGCAATTATATTTTCGAGCCGTTTGGAATTAAAACCCTTGTGGGGTCCGAGTGCTCATGTTTTGTTTAATGACATCTCCAAACGGCTGGTTGACACTTCCCATGACCCAAAGGCTGGCTTTTTCCTTGGCCAGAGGATTTTTACTTATCTAGCCTGATTCTTACACAAACTAACATAAGTTATAATTAATAGTAGGACCATCTACTATGTTATCATCACAATAACATGTTTTCCTTTAATTTAGTCTTGTCTTACATTTTACTATAGTCATATATTTAAAAAATTATGCTTAACGATGTCTGTGCGGCGATCTAGGCGCCTTCATAGTCTACTGTACTATGGTATCTATTCTCAGTAGTTGTTCTGGCTGGGCATTGTTCATCTCCTGTTTTGTGTTGGCTGGACTTGTTAAATCGCTTACATGAAGCACACGTAGCCGGTTCTTGACGTTTACTGCAATCCTTGATCGAGTGGTCGACGCATCCACAGTGTCCACAGGTAGAGTCTGTTTCACGACAATATTTCGCGGAATGCCCACACAATTGACACTTGTAACATCTTGTTACAAGTGTGAAGTCTCTGAAAAAATCACAGATTTCGCAGTCCCCGCAAGAATCGGAGCATTGAAAATGAATACAACAATTTACGAAAAAAATAAATTTTATTTTAAATAACACGATTCTAACATGAATGCACTTCTCGCCTGCATCCGTATCTTATAACACCATTACCCATGACGATCGGTCAATAATCAAAGAAGCTACATCACTTTTTATATACTGAAATACACGTTTTTCTACAATACCAAATCTAAAGGTCACAATTATTAACCGATTTTCAAAATATTTTCGCCATTTTGTAGCTAAAGTTATTACTTTAACTACAAAATGGCATAGCAGCATAGGGTGTCCCTAGGACTCTTTTTTTCATTTTTTCTTAAGTCGGTTTTTTTTAAATATTTACAATTTAGTATACAAACACCCCCCCCCAAAACCCGTTTTTTTACATTTTTCAAAGTTCCAAAAAAGGTTTCCAGCCGATTTTCAAAATTAAACGCTCACACGTGTCTTGATAAATTCCTCAACTCTTGTTCCAAAATCCTCGGAGCTCTATGGCCAAAAATACGTCTCAGGCGATTTGCATCTGATAACCATTTTCAATGGTAAAACACGTCTCAGGCGATTTACATCTGCTAACCATTTTCAATGATAAAAAAAACACCTTTGGATAGCAATTTTTGTTAGGCAGAACGCACCTTAATCCATATGCCTTGATTTGTGTCTGTCTCTTGGTCGCTGACTCGATGTCACTTTTATAATATTGTCCGGAAATAAAATCGCAACACATCAGTTAAATCCATATCATTTTATTCAATTAAATATGTAAGTTAACTCATATTGTGAGAATTTCAAATCATTTGAAAGAAGTGTACATTGTACCTACCCGCATAACGCATAGCTATGAAAAGCAAAATTTTGTCATTGGAAACGAGTTGGCTTTTGGTTGTTTTATTTTGCCTTGCTGTTCATAGTGTGATGATTAAACAGCAAAATGACAATGTATCCGAACACATTGTCATTTTTGAAGTTTACACTTTCGCGTCTCGCTCATAGATGGCGGCACTCTCTGATCTGTTTCGCGCTTTCTCATCGCACGCACCAGGCTTTCAGGAATCAACAGGAGTAGTCTCCATAGCGAGTAGTGAAATTTTTAGATTACTCCTCTCTCACAGATGGCGCACAAAAGTCGTAAATTTAGCATGCTTTTTAACATTAGCATGCTTCGTAACTTTAGCATGCTAGCACTGGCATGATTGGACAAAGTCAGTTTTTAGTTTACCCTGCCGCTCACAGATGTCACTACCTGCGTAACCATCTGAATCACATGAAATTCAGCCAGGCAGCACCAGGCTTGCAGAAATCAACAGGAGTAAAGTAAAGCGAAGGCGTCGAATCCAATGAGTTATGTACAATTTATATCCTACGAGTGCGCATGTCCTAGCTCCGGACATGCGCACTCGTAGTTTGACTTTTATTAAAGTAACACTTTTGGCTTCTTGGCGGGAAAGTGATGAGAGATGAGTGCTGTTTTATTTTACTTTCTAAAATTTGTGTTTTGTCGAATTATAATATGAAATAATGGTTCATTGTTCGTGAACGTGCATGAGTGTTGGCTAATGAAACAAAACAGTGCAACCTCACTTTTCGAATTCTCTCAAGAAGTCCGCGTGTGATCTCAGTAAAGTTATTCACTGGTGCTCGAGGGGTTTGAAGAGAATATCATTTATCATCAAACATTTATATTACCACTCATTATGTACTATTATATTATATTATGTAGGTAACTTATATTATATACACATTATGTTTACTTTATTCAACTTATCCTATATTTATTTACAACACACACAGTACACACATTATATAACAATACTTAATTTATACTTAAAAGCTATTTACAATTATATAAATTAATTATAAAGCACTTACACAATCATATAACAAACAACATAAATATCATCACCCGAACAATTATTCGGATGACATGATGCGCCCGCTAGTGGCAGTGCTAAGGAAACGCACAATATTGGAAGCCGTCCGACCGGTTTCGCAACACGTCGCAGGCGCCGGCGACCGCGGCCGAGCTCCCCAGTCGAGACCCTTACACCGCGCGGAGCCCGTGTTCCTCGACGCACGCCCGCTGCTATCGCTTGCTTTGTTTGAACGCTTAATTACGCATTAAGTAGTTTGTGTTATCGCTGTAGTGCCGTAGTATATGCTTTCGCTTATTTTGTGCCATCTATCTTTCTTCTGTATTCTCTTCTGTTCTGACTATTGTATTATATGTGCTTTGTGTGTGTTGGACATTACACCGCTACGTAAGTAAGCTGAACTTTTTATTTGGAGTTAACACCACACACGCAACCCCATAATTATACTATTAATTAGAACCTGACGTCCTTTTTTACAAAATTAAATTTTCCATTATCCAATATTGTATTCAATAAGCTGGCTATGTAATCTTACGGCATAATGTAGGTAGGTATTTTTGTATTAAATTTTTCCTTGTAGGCGCTTTGAATCATTATTTAATATCACGAGACTTTTTTGAAGATGAAGCGGTAAACTACAAACAGTAAATATTTTACAATATCAGTCTGATTTGGCAGTCTTGACACTCAACTTGCTGAATGTGCAAAACGCACCAAAACATTAAACAAGTTCAAATTAGGTATTAGTTATTAGTTTCAATTAGTTTTTTAGCAACTAATATAAGTGCACTCGGGCCGCAATAATTTAGATAATAAATTTTTGTGTTAGCGAATGAACGGTGGGAATCTGTATTTTAAGATACTAGCTTTATACAGAGATGTAGAAGTTTGAGAATTACAAATCGTTTTGAAAAACAAGGAAAAAGGTAACACACTTGGATAGCAACAGCAAGTCATGTAAGAAGTGCACCAAATACCCGCATACCGCATAGCTAGCCTGCAACCTCTGTGCGCTGTTGTTACGTTGGATGTACTATGTAGTCTAAAAAAAAGATTAGTAATAAGAAATATATTCATATCGACATGGATACGGTATAGCGCTGTTAGATAAAGAGAGATAAGAGTACTAGGTAATTAGTACTACGAAACTTTAAAAACATCGTGAATCTAGCTCTGCTCTAGCAGGAATGCAGAAATTACAGGAGCTCATACTGGATCCGTTTCCATGGACACACTTCGCGTTGCTCCGCCCATTCGCCCACGAATGTACCTAGATATATTTTATAAAACTATGATGTCGATTTTCATGAACGGATCTGTTTGCAGGTGTAGTTTGCCTACATCGCCTATATACGACGCACGTGCACGTCAGACACGCCTTTCGTTAAGCTGTAGATCTAAGCTACAACTATTTCTTGTTTGATTATGCCATCCTGGTGCCAAGCAAGCTGTTAGCTAGCGATAGGTTAGTCGGCAACTCGCTTTCGCTTGAGAAATGTAATAGTACATTGTTCACCGAGAGGAGAAAGTGACCGATTACCGTCGAGGGTGTCGTTTGAAGCCCGAGCCGTAGGCGAGGGCTTTAAAACACCCGAGATCGGGAATCGCAGTTTCTCTCGAGTGATACATAGTGCTTTATACTACACCTGATACTTTATCAAATTTACGGTAGAAAGTACGTCATTGCATATCGAACAAATATGCGGGGAGAAAACGCATCTGAGCGGGAGAGAAAAGTGTATGAAAATCCATTTCTTACGTGGTTTTTGCGTTTTCTCCCCGCATATTTGTTCGATATGCAATGACGTACTTTCTACCGTAAATTTGATAAAGTATCAAGGTACTTTCCAAGCAAGTGTAGTATAAACATATTTTTTATCTTACTAAATTTACGAGTATGAGAACCATCATTATTATCACCATCAGCTCGTTTTTATATCCCCACTGTTGGGTCACGAGCCTATGGATGACTAGGGAGGAAAGGACCATAAACTACCACGCGGGTCCAGTGCGGATTGGCGATTGTTAACTAATGCAGCCGGGACCAAACTTAATTGATTTAGTAGGTTTGCTGAAATTGTAGAAGGTGTAATCAATTCAAATCCATCCATGACCCGGTTTGGAGCCCAATAATAACTGACGTACACATAATAATATCATCATCAGCTCATTTATGTCCCCACTGCTGTAGCACAAGCCTTCCCTATGGATGGATAAGGAGAACGGGCCTTAAACCACCACGCGGGCCCAGTGCGGATTGGTGGTTGTTAACGACTGCTAATGTAGCCGGGACCAACAGAATAACGTGCCTTCCGAGGCATGGAGAAGCTCGAGATGATACATTTTTGGTCACCCATCCCATAAACGGGCTTTGCGAAAGTTGCTTAACCTCAGCACTCACTCGCAGACCGGGCGCGTTAGCTACTGCGCCATCGAACTCCTCTGATAGTGAATAATATGAGGTGGCCTAAAGGTAACCCCTTCCAATTCATGCCTCCCTTGTATTTAACATTCGCTTAATACTATTAGGGTTGAACTAAAACAGTTGTCCAAAAAATATATAAATGAATTAAGACTGTTGTTTAAGTATTATAAAAAAAACTACTAATTAGTAAGCATAGCTTGTGGTTCAAATAAAAGAAGTGATTGCGTCACGGTCGCTTGTTAGGTGAGCTAACTTACAAAACAATTAGTTATCTTATTTAGGCCCGATTTTTCAATCCTAAGAAATTTTATCCTCATTAAATTTTAACTGAAGGGCTGATTTTTCAGTTAAAATTTATTCATTGAATAATTTTGGCATAATGGCAGATTCTCCTTACAAAATATGTCACAATGACAATATTATTAGTTGGGTAAAACTTATCTGAGGATTGAAAAATCGGGCCTTAAAAGGACTACGAAATAGGGCTATGCTACAGATTTAAGATTTACGAGACGCATCTACGAGTCTACGAAATAGTGGCTGTCACGTTCGTAGGCTTGATCGCGTAGCAGGGTACGTTCATTCGACGGGACAGGTTTGAAAGAATTGTAACTTTGAAGGCTGTATGGGACACATGATATTTACTCATATGGCATGGGATATCGAAATGTAATAAGGTAATCAAAGAAAGTAAAATTTTATAAGTTTTTTATTTCTTTTATAAACGAAATAAAGTTGCTTTTATTAAAATCACACCAAGCAAATTGTGTTTTTTAAAGTATTTTCTAGGTTTGACAGTAGACCTGGTCCTCAAAGCTGCTTTATTATGTCAGTGACGCGAATGTTATCAATAGCTTCATTTTCCCGTTCTCCGGTACCGGGTTAGCATAACTGATAGAGAGGTGAATTTACTGAATTAAATAGAGATGTAAATTACTGGTTACCTAGGCAACGAATTTGTATATTTTTGCCCGGTCACACTAAAGCAGCAGAAACCGCCGGAGCTGTTAGAGTCGTTTCCATGGTTACGGCATTACGAGAATATTTTGTATCAGCACCAAGGCTACATATGGAGTAGGAGTTGATTGGAACTGTTTGAAATTTCTACCACAGACTCATGACTGTGCAGGTTATTTTGTTGAATGGTCAAGACAAACCAATGCAACTGCACAAACCGCAAGTAGCTTCTTCAAGATGCAGGACTACAGCAAAAAATCATAGACACAGATTATAGAATACCAACTATTTCGATTAGTTTTACTTTGTGTCACTGAAACGATTTAATCCCAAAGAACTAATGAAAAATTGTGTAGATTCAGATAAATAATTAAAACATACCTTTTAATAAATTCATCATGGTCGCACTTCATCAGGTTAAATTTTCACTGTAACCAATTTTTGTTTTTCTTTATGGGCCACTTAACTACAGTATAAAAAAGATATGCTAATTACACATGGATAGGATAAGACGTTTTCAACTGTTCATGCTTTATTTACAAAATAGAATTGCAGTTTGTACAACTTGCGATGACCGCGCTGCGAAGTGACTACATTGAAATTGCTATCCACTTGCTAGCAGCCTTTATTTAGATATGTGCTATTCCCTTATCTTATCTATGTTTTTGGCATATTGGAGACTATCGCAACGCAACGCAATGCAACCAACGAGCACCATCAAAGGTAAATAATGTTAAAATATTCTTGACCCAGTAATTGTGTCGGTTAATATCAAAAGTGGATAAATCCTTCTTAAACAATTTTTCACAGACTTTATTATTCTGTAACAGATACCTGAAATTCGACTTGTACATTATAGATACTACCACACCGGCATATTTAGCGGAACACAAAAAAAAAGTCCATAATTAAAAAAATATGGTTTTATTTTAAAATCTACTTACTACACTTCTTTTGTTATTTAAAGTTTCATTTGTTTTAATTAAAATGAGATCACATTAAGAACAGATTTTGCGAGTAAAGGCTATTTGTGAAAAATGGTACATTTTTGAACTTTTCATGTAACCGGGAAAAGTGAAAATTAATATTTTATTTTATTTTATTTTATTTATTGATCACCAACATAATGAACATCAACTAATACAGTTATGGTTTTGGCACAGTTTAGGAAAGCTTAATGTTATTATAATTATAGGTGAAGACCACATTCATTAAAAAAAAAGCAAAAAGATACATGATTGAATAATAATGAATAATAAATAAGAGAGTAAAATTACAATTTGAATTTATAAAAAATAACAATTAACAACCCAATCGTACAAAGAAAATAAGAAAAATAATATTTAAAGAAGTGACTTTCTAAACTTGCGAATGCCATCCCTAAAGAGATCCAAATCTTTAGACTTACTCAAACTGTTAAACTCTCTGATGAGGCGGTTTACCGGTGCATGATGTCCGAGATTTGATTTACTTGAGGAGTTCACAAGAAGGTTGTACCTCGAAGCGCGAGGGAGTTTCAAAGGAGTTGAAAAGGTAAGAGCTTCTAGTAGTTCGGGAGCCTCAAGGATGCCATTCGCAAGCTTGTACAGAAACAATAAGTCGTGCAAGCGTCTTCGATCCGAGAGTGATAAGATATTAAAATGATTTAGTCTTTCAACATATTTTTCAAGTGACTTACCCAAATTACAAGAGTAGGCAAGGTGCCATAAGAATCTCTTTTGTATGCTTTCCAGTCTTTTATTATAAATATCATAAAACGGATTCCAAACGACACTACAGTATTCCAACCCACTACGCACCAATGAGTTAAATAAAATAATCTTTGTTTTGGGGGACTTGAAATTTTTACAGTTCCGTAGGACAAACCCTAGATTTTTGAAACCTTTGGTACAGACTTTATCTATGTGTATGTTCATTCTCAACTTACTATCCAGCCACACTCCAAGATCTCTAACAGTGTCAACATCAATCAAGGTATCGCCGTTAATACTGTAATGGTGACTGGTATTATTTTTTTTCCTAGTGAAGTGCATGCGGGAGCATTTCGAAACATTAAGGTCCATTCGATTTTTCTCGCACCATTCGATGAGTCTAACTAAATCAGCTTGTAAAAGACTGGCATCGATAGCCGATTCCACAACTCTAAAAAATTTCAAATCATCTGCAAACAATACATGGTCTGAATTTACGAAACAATTACCTATGTCATTAATAAATCTGTTGAATAATAAAGAATAATATTAAAATAACAATTAATTAAATTAGAAAAATGGTGATTAATATCGCGTATTTCCTCCACGTGCTCTTATTAAAGTTTCTACCCATCTAGGCATACTGAGAATGATGTTATCGATGGTCTCCTGGGATAGTCTCCGCCATTCCTCAACTACGGCGATTCGCAGTTCACCCACGTTGGCAGGAGCTGGAATTCTGGACTTAACTTTTCTTTTCAGCAAGTCCCAAACGTGCTTTATTGGGTTCATATCTGGTGATCTCGCCGGCCACTCCATAACAGTGATATTCATATCATTAAGATATGCTTGAGTTACCCGAGCGGTATGCGGCCGAGCATTATCCTGCATAAAAACAAAATCGTCACCGATATATGGGGCAAACGGTACGACATTTTCTTCTAAAACTTCTCTGATATAGCGGTCTGCAGTCAGACTCCCTCTGTCAATCACTACCAAGTCTGTGCGAGCTCCCAAACAAATGCCCGCCCAAACCATTATTGATCCACCACCGTATGCAACTGTAGTTTCAAAATTTGTCTGAATGTATCGTTCTCCTTTGCGTCTGTATATTCTTTGCCTGCCGTCAATTTGATTTAAGAGAATTCTGCACTCATCACTAAACAATACCTTACTCCATTGGTCCGCGTTCCAAAGTCGATGTTCCTGAGCAAAAGTTAACCTGTTTCTACGATGATTTACCTCGAGCCTTGGAGCCTTGGCGGGCACAAATGAACCCAAACCAGCTTCTTCGAACCTTCTTCGTACCGTACGCTCACTTACGGATATACCCCGCACTGCTTCTAACTCATGTCGGGCTTGGACGGCCGTCAAACAGGGGTTCCTACGTACACGAAGCCGAATGAAACGATCATCCCTACTCGAAGTGCGTCTTTTTCTGCCTTGTCCTGCTCTTCTCACATAAGTACCGGTCTTCCTGAACCGTTGGATACTGCGATGGATCGTTGAAACTGGTCGACGAAGATCTCTGAATATCACTCTGTAAGTTTGACCATTTCTTCGTATTTCGCGTGCCCTGGCAATCTTCGTTGGGGCTAAGTCAGGCATAATTCAGTCCTTAACTCCAAAAAGATACGCGATTAAAAAAAAACTAACAAAAAACAGTATTTCAATGAAATTTTATATCAAACTCAGAAGGAAGAAATACTCGAAGTTAGCTCCAGATAAGGTGTATTTGAATAAAATTAAAACAATTGCATAAAATGTGATGTTCAGTTGTTTTCTTAATTTGAAATTATTTCTTTTTAAATTAAATGAGTATAAACCAGCCAGCAACCTTATATATTACTGATATCAAACCTTTTTTTTATGTTCCGCTAAATATGCCGGTGTGTGTAGAAGTAGGTTCAGCTTAAGTTATAAAGTATTTCGTGTAATTTTTTTTTTATCTGACATGTTATTGTATGTCAGTACTGCTACTGTGCTGTCACTTTTACAAAATGAAAACCAAATTAATGTATGAAAAACTATAGGTATGATATCATTACTCTAACCAGTCATTTCTTTCAACAAAATACAAATGAAACAATTTTTGAGGGATAGTTATACAGTTTTATGAAAATGAATTAAACAAAATCAATAATTTAGTCAATGTTGCTTCCACCACAGTTATCACAATCATCCACTTTTGGCAAGTTATTATTATCTCTCTGTAACAACTCCTTAAAGTAAGATAGCGAGTCCAGACTCTCCCAATCATCGCGATAATGTGTTTTAAGAAGTATCCTTTCGTCCTCTAACTTTAGCTGAGAAACTGAAACACCACGAGGCAGTTCTTCGGGGTCCAAGTTATTGAGTCGTTTACCCCTTATCAATATACCTTTTGCAACACCGGTATCGCTGTTGTACGACAGTTCACCTCTCACTAATATCTTGGTCGATGTATTGTAAAAATCTTTATAAAATTTAAAAACGTCATTTGAATTTAATGTACTGCACGCATAGCTCTTTGTATTGTGTCCACACCTAGGTTTAATAGGTAAACCAGGAGCAGAATACCTGAAAAAAATATTTAAAAAATTCAGCCGTAATAAAAAATATATACTTAACAAAAAAAATGGAGGTACTTAGGCTTGCTTTGCGGCTTGCAAAATTCTACGAGTATTTCTTTCAGTCAGAAAATTATGGTGCAAGTCATCCATATCCATCATCATCAAGTCATCCACAGTGCTCTTATTAAACTTCTAAAAAAGTAATACCGATATTCTGGTTTAACAAATGTTAACTGCTCGTTGAGAATAGCTTTTTAGCATTAACACGTCCTACTTCAAAATCTGGATTGAATCTAATTTGAATATTAAAAGAACAATGAACCTAAAACTAAAAACCTTAAAAAATATAATAAAATAACTAAAATAAATTATTAAAAGGAGTCCCTTTAGGCAAGGTTCCGAGATACTGGCAGCGTTCCCCCTTTGAATAGCTAGACTAATTCTTTATCCGAGGTAGCTGCCAGCTCTTCGGTCTCCTGTGATGTCGACTAACCTGTTTGCTATTTCCTTAAAAAGCCTTATAGCGCTAGGACCCCACGTACCAAGGGTCTCGACACCGAATGGGATAAAATCATATTCGGAGCCTAGACCCCTGTATCATATATTTTTTGATCTCAGATTATTTCATAATAATAGTGATGATATTTTATTACTTATTAGGCTAAGTATAGGCTAAGACTAATGTAACTGTGGGTTTTTTTTTTTTTCATTTAGTTGATGGCTCGTGCGATTAGCAAATTTAGCAAAGTAATTTTTCTTACAAGTAATACTTAATAAACAATATTTCATTCCTGTATGATGATGGTAAATGATGATAGAAATAAAAAGTGAGAAATGAACCCCTCGAGTATCTCAGTAAAGATTTTACTAAGTAAGAAGGCCTAACTAAGTCCTCACGCGGACTTCTTGTAAGAATTTGAAAAGTGCCGTTGTTAACTGTTTTGTTTCATTTGCCAACACTCATGCACACTCACAATAATCCACCATTTTTCACAATAATCCACCATTTTTCACATTAATATTCGACATAACACAAATTTTCGAAAATAAAACAAAACCGCAGACATCTTCTTCACTTTCCCGCCAAGAACAACTGTGGGTTATTTTTGGTTGGTTAATTTTTAATTATTGAAATAAGCACCCATTATTTTGAGGACGAGACTGACAAACACGGTAGAGTAGATTTTTTTAGGCACAGGATTTTAAAAGAAATAGTTTTCTCCTTAGACTTGGGTACTAGGATCACAGTAATTTCAAGGAGCTATAGTTGCGCCTCGTGCATATTGCTGCAACTTCACACATGTACGACATTTCCTCACTCACTCATCGGGGGGTGTACGTACTGTGTTCTCGTGTCGAGATTGTCGTTGCAAGTGTTGCATGCGATGCGAAACACATCTAAAACGATTAAGGCGGAGTTTGCTGGCGAAGGAAAGAGATATCAACAGTGCAGTATTTACGTCCTGAATACTAGTGAGATTGAGGATAGGTCTTTAATAATATGTAGGTATATTTCTTAGTCTCTCGTATTGTGAGTATATGTATGCATCCCTTCAGTTTATGGGTTCCTGATCAACAAACAGCGGGACTGAACCGTAACGATTGAATGAATGAACAAAGCGCATGCGCCGGGCGACGGCGCAGGTCACCTGACTAAGGATGCATTTTTATATATTTCCAGTGAATAGCGTATTATAATTTTGAACATTCTAATAGAGCATCTGAAGCCTTTAGAGAATAGTCATTTATCTTCATCATTTAAATTTACTTAACTATTTAAACTATTTATGTCAACCACTGTCAATCTTTTTGTACCAATGTTACATTACATCACATCACAGTACATTATGTACTAGATTTCATTATATAAGGAACTCAAAACAGTCTAATAGTTATTTGTTATACAAGAGTGCAAAGTTGCTTTTTAACCGCATGCTCAATTTTGATGACCGAGTAAGCGAAGGATTCTAAAATTGAATCACGAGTGCAGCAAGTGATTCAAAAATAAGAATCCTGAGCGTAAGCGAGGGAATCAAAAGAGCACGAGGTGAAAAATCTTTGCACTCGAGTGTAACACGTAACTTTTCATCCCACCTCAGCGTGGAAATGACTAAATGCAAAAAATAACATTTATAATCACAAGATACTTTTATTTCAATTTAGGTATTAACTACTACATTATGGTAGGTAAGTATTACAGAATAATCTTTCAATTATAACAAATAATACTTAGGTATAATTAAGAAAAATTTAAAGTAACGTTGCTAACAGTTACTTAAATTGAGTGTAATATTTTTGTTAGGTACTGTAATGTAGGTGTTAGTGACTTGTGTACTGATAAATTCGGCACCATGGAAGTAGAAGTAAATAGGTTTAATAATGTTTTGAATTCACAAACTTAGTGCACACGATGTTCTAAATTCAATTTACTTTATCCTCTAGCGGATAAAAACGGCTTTTACACTCAGATGTCGAAGAGCAAAAATACTCTTTCCGAGATGGGGGGATGAAATAGTTATTTGTGCAACAAGAGAGCAAAGTCGTTTTTTGCTGCGAGTGCTGATTTTGAATCCAGAGCAAGCGAAGGATTCAAAGATTGAATCACGAGCGTAGCGAGTGATTCTAAAGTTGAATCCTGAGTGTGGCGAGGGATTTAAAGGCACGAGATGCAAAAAACTTTGCTCTCGTGTAACACACATAACTTTTCACTTCAGCAGCGAGAACACTTTAGTAGATAAATTATATTACGTAACATTATTGAAACTAGAAATAAATATTTACAGGTTAAATATCAGTTTTATTTGCAGTATATACTTATTTTCGTTTAAATACAACAATAAGTTAAACATTCAATAAATTACATAAAAAGACAATTATCTTTTTGCAAAATTTCTTTAGTTAGTACGAGATTCCGAACGTGTTTGTCTTTGAGGTCGAATTCAAAATTGGAACTTCGAAAGGTCTGGTCTTTGTCTCTCTCTCTCTTTCTAATGGCGGGAAAGAGATAGAGTGTGAATGTTTCGAATTGTATGATTAACCCAAGGCTGAATAAGAAATTCCCAACTTTCTGAAAAACAAATTGATTGTCTGTAAAGTCGGTTTACTGACGATAGTTGAACGTGACACCGTCTTAAGAAGGTGTCGGGAGGTGTTAACGTCAAAAAAGTCACGTCCGCCATCTTGGATCTCGAAATAGATGTTGTATTCGAAATCGGCACCCCCGAAAACCATGGAAATGATACCCATATTGATTTTACATAAAAAAGTTGCGTCCGCCATCTTGGATCTCGAAATAAATGTTGTATTCGAAATCGGCACCCCCGAAAACCATGGAAATGATACCCATATTGATTTTACATAAAAAAGTTGCGTCCGCCATCTTGGATCTCGAAATAAATATTGTATTCGAAATCGGCACCCCCGAAAACCATGGAAATGATACCCATATTGATTTTACATAAAAAAAGTTGCGTCCGCCATCTTGGATCTCGAAATAAATGTTGTATTCGAAATCGGCACCCCCCAAAACCATGGAAATGATACCCATATTGATTTTACATAAAAAAGTTGCGTCCGCCATCTTGGATCTCGAAATAAATGTTGTATTCGAAATCGGCACCCCCCAAAACCATGGAAATGATACCCATATTGCACCCCCGAAAACCATGGAAATGATACCCATATTGATTTTACATAAAAGTTGCGTCCGCCATCTTGGATCTCGAAATAAATGTTGCATTCGAAATCGGCACCCCCGAAAACCATGGAAATGATACCCATATTAATTTTACATAACCTCTGAGATGGCAGACACTAGAAACCAATATGGCGTCGAGTGGCGAGGCCCCCCGCAGGTAGTCAGCTGTTTGGGTGTCGGGTTACATTAAGAGTAATATCCAGACGTTAGGAAGCGAATATGCATTGTATCATGTGTCTACGTGTTCGTAATAAAATAAGCTAACTGATTGATACATAATATTTACAATTGAAACTATTTGTTTTTTTTATGATGAGCTAAAAAAAGAGGTTTGCATTTTTTCCCCGTTTTGATGAAAACCCCAAGACAGTAGAAATCAAACCATTTCTTAAAGAAATATTACTTTTATTTATAACATTACACGTTAAATTACAATAATCTATTATAAAATTGCAAGTATTCATAATTTTTTTTTACACACTGAGTCTAAAACTCTTGACCATGAAGTGGCGGCTCGACAGTGGCAGCATAAAAAGGGTCGACTTGTTTAATTTTTCTAAGAAACGTCAACAACTGTCGATTGTATTGCTATCCTACTTAATCATAGAGTCTTTTGTCACACTCTCTCTAGTCCAGCTCACTACACACTATTATTTAGCAGGGTTACCAAGCGACCCAACCAGAGCAGACAATAATAATATCTGCCTGCCACTCTAGGGTATTTTGACAGAAGACATATTATGTCTGCGTGCCATCTCAGAGGTTATGGCATAGCGAGGTAACGCGGCATTAGCGAGCGAGGTAACGCGGCATTAGCGAGCGATATAACGTGGCACTAGCGAGCGATGTAACGCGGAACTTTTTCGTGCGTGCAGCCGGCTCTATCGAATTATAAGACGTTGTCACGTCAAAAAAATTAAAAAGTTACTTTGTCTCACTCAGTGAGCAAAATCGCATTTTGTTCACTGATTTCAGGCAGCAAAACCTACATGTTTGAGCTACTGAAGTGAAAAATTCATTTTCATTTCTCATGCTCGTAAAGTTGTTTTTTATGTCGAGAGAAGGCTGTATAAAATGGATTTTTATGCTCTTGTGCATAAAGTAATTTCTTCTTTTAAGACTAAGGCAATTAGGCCTTACAGCCACATACACAATACACCTTAATTTAATTGATATATGTATTTTATAAGATTTAGGTTATATCTTAATTTAATTACGACATAATATGTATTACTATCTAAATACAAATTTATGATTATCACGGGCGTGCATTTACGTAAAAAAATATAACGCAAATATTTATAATAACTTGGCATTACGGCTCAGACCATAGACGAACGTCACATAGTTGAAAGTTAAAAATAAAAATTAGGAAAAAATTATTAAGTTTAAGCTTAATCCTTGTTTTATTTCCTTGCAATCGAAAATAAAAGCGAGTGTAAAACTCGAGTATAATAGTTATTTGTGCAACAAGAGAGCAAAGTCGTTTTTTGCTGCGAGTGCTGATTTTGAATCCTGAGCAAGCGAAGGATTCAAAGATTGAATCACGAGCTTAGCGAGTGATTCTAAAGTTGAATCCTGAGTGTGGCGAGGGATTTAAAGGCACGAGATGCAAAAAACTTTGCTCTCGTGTAACACACATAATTTTTCACTTCAGCAGCGAGAACACTTTAGAAGATAAAATATATTACGTAACATTATTGAAACTAGAAATAAATATTTACAGGTTAAATATCAGTTTTATTTGCAGTAAATACTTATTTTCGTTTAAATACAGCAATAAGTTAAACATTCAATAAATTACATTAAAAGACAATTATTTTTTTGCAAAATTTCTTTAGTTAGTACGAGATTCCGAACGTGTTTGTTTTTGAGGTCGAATTCAAAATTGGAACTTCGAAAGGGCTGGTCTTTGTCTCTCTCTTTCTAATGGCGGGAAAGAGATAGAGTGTGAATGTTTCAAATTGTATGATTAACCCAAGGCTGAATAAAATATTCGCGGCTTTCAAAATAAATAAAAAAATTAAAAAGTTACTTTGTCTCACTCAGTGAGCAAAATCGCATTTTGCTCACTGATTTCAGGCAGCAAACCCTACATGTTTGAGCTACTGAAGTGAAAAATCCATTTTACCCTCGACGTGACTATCCACCCTCGCCGTACTGGCTCGGGTGGTTATATGCAGGTCTCGGGTTTAATGGCCCGTTTTATGCTCTTGTTGTACAATCTACTATTAATTACGAATTCTCAAATATTATTTTATTAAAGCGATGTTTTTGTACTTTATTATGCATACTCAACTTTATTCAAGTCTTGTAATTTATGATGTCCTAGTACAAATTGTACAAAATTACAGAGGCTAACTGCAATCACACTTTTGTTTGCTCATCATTGCTTGGTGCTCTGTTCTGAGTACTTCTATCTTTTTCTGTGGTCTAACATTATTTTGGTTCGTGACAAAAGCAACACAGCAAAGCAAGTACCTTTTAACTATGCTATTCAAGAATAATCAAGAATCAATGAATCATTAAGGTTTTTTTATCTGATAACAATAATGTCCTATTAGATTTTATATCGTCATTATATTATTCATGATTTGATTTCCAATTTTTGATTAAAAGATTAAACTTCAGAAATAAAGAACAGCTGTTGTAGCTTTGTTAGAGGTTTTCATATAAAAGAACACAGCTATTGTAACAACCGTCATCATCACTTCGTTGCAGTAACGATAGTTGTTCATTTTGTCTATTATGCGCTCTCAACCTTATGCGACCCTGGTGCTTTGCCCTGAGTAGCCCTTTTCACATGTACAAAGTAAAAAAAGAAATATCATTTCAACCGTTCTACCTTTAAACTAAAAACAACTGAACTTTAACTAAAAAATTAGAAAAAAGGAATACAGTTTTTAGTTTACTTTTTAGCGAATCGGGTATTCAGCCGGGAATCGAACTTCAGGTGAACTTTAATTTAGTTACATGCCGCCGTGCCGCCGCGCCGCCGCCTCTGTCCTCTGTATGTAATTATAATAAAGTATAATTATCATTTCATTGAAGAACAAAAACAAGAATCAATAAATGAGAAGCTTTTTGCTTGCTAGCAGTGGGACATTATAACTAATAATTTACTAAAAATCAAACAACGTTCTTCAGGACTGATGAAGAAAAGTAAAAACCATACTCTAAAACCTCGACTACACAATTGTTATAATATTTTTTTTCAATTTACTATATCAAGTTATTTTATTTTTCTGTTTTCAATCGTACTTTTGTAATAATAATAAAATCATTGCCAATTCCGTCCATTCAATTTTATTAAGCCAAATTTTACTGTGGCCGGTCTCCATGCAGTGCATGTAATTTATACCTCTTTTTCTGCAATATCTGAAAGAGACGACATATTCACAATTCTGGTTTAGTGAAAAGTACCTACAGAAAATTAACGGTGGGATGAGTGATTGTCCTTACTCCCAACAACTAGCCAGTGCAATTTAAAGTAGTACAGTAGTCAACATAGTGCCGAGCCGACGTTAACCCGGGAACGAACTCACTTTGTTGTAGGGAGACAGGCGTTTATGCAATTCTGAAGTAGATATGACTATGATTCATATATTGACGGTACGATTTTCAACATGTGATTATATTTTTATGAGTCTGACTGACCGCTGCTGGGCAAAGGCTTTCCTCACCATCCCTCCACCATTCTCGGTTCAAAGCTATGTTATGGTGTCCAAGTTTCAAGATAGAAATTTAGCTTAAACTTAATTACACTATTAAAAGGGTTCAAATATTCATTCAAATAAAAAAAAATCACAGATTTCGCAGTCCCCGCAAAAATCGGAGCATTGAAAATGAATACAACAATATACGAAAAAAAACCATTTTATTTTGCACTTCTCGCCTGCATCCGCATCTTTTAACACAATTACCACGACGGAAATACACGTGTTTCTACAATACCAAATCTAAAGAAACCACCTACACAATTATCAACCGATTTTCAAAATTTTTTCGCCATTTTGTAGCTAAACTAATAAAGGTGCCCGATAACAATTAAAATTCTATTGTGTCTGGGTATTCGAC
This sequence comes from Eudonia mercurella, assembly GCA_963082485.1. NCBI lineage: Eukaryota > Metazoa > Arthropoda > Insecta > Lepidoptera > Crambidae > Eudonia > Eudonia mercurella. Next base: position 5,563,656 of record OY720022.1, read on the forward strand.
GCTTGAGCTCATATTATTTAATATTATAAAGAGGAAAGCTTTGTATTTTTGTATGTATGTATATTTACAACGAATAAACTCAAAAACTACTTGACCGATTTAAAAAAATATTTCACCATTGGAATGCTACACTCGCGCTGAGTAACATAGGATAGGCTATATTTAAAAAAAAGAATTGCGGTACAAAATCCGCCGGGTCAGCTAATATTCCATAAATGGGTGGGTGACCAAAGATTTATCATCTTGAGCGTGCTTAGGAAGTGACGTAAGGCCGTTGGCCCTAGCTGCATTAGCACTCTTCAACAACCACCAATACAAACTGGGCCCGCGCGGTGGCCCCGTTCTTTCCATCCATCTATAGGGCAGGCCCCTGCCCCGGCAGTGGGCATAGAATGAGAAGACGATGATCATATTTAATGTTGGCAAAAAAAAATAAAAAAACAAGACTTTAGATTTAGTGTTAGTCAGTTAAGTAAAAAACAGTCCAGAGTCACTGTTCTAATTCATTCCACTAATTCATTCAACTAAAAATTCCACAAGAAATCTCATCAATTAAGTATAGACTGTAGTTCTCGTTACTTTTTGTTTTCTTTTTGTTATGATCTATTTGTCTCACAGAAGACTTTATTCTACAGTATCTTTCCCGAACTACATGAACACACCGCACCTTGCCATTCAATAAAATAAAATCCCTCTTACAAAATGTGAAGTAGTAAAAAGACCTCTTATGAACAGGTTGTGTGAGGTTTATCCAATTTGATTATCAAAAAAAAACAAGTCAGAATAGACTTTTCACAGCAACACCTAGTTTAAAAAATGGAACTCGGAAAATATATCACGCACGCGGGTCCCGCGATGCGGTCGCAACCTGCCGCACTGTACGCAACTTACCAGGCTCGCAGCACTAGCGAGGAGATCGCCGTAGCTCGCAACAACCAACTTGCTGGCGCTGCCGCCCCTCCTTTGTAGCTACGAAAAGTGTGCAGTCGAGAGGAGCTTACTCGTAGCGGCAAAGTTCACGTTATTGTGGTTGGTAGCTGTCGTGCGCAGTAAGTTGCGCGTTGCTTTCATATTTTGCTTTAGCGTGGTTACTGAAAGCGTACCGCGCGTAATGCATCGTGCACTACGCTAGCTGTTATCTTGTTTGCGTTATTATTTTCGGAAATAAAATTGTATGGTAATGGTAAACCGATATAAGAGAATATTGAAACGAGTTATGAAAAAATTTACTTGTTGGTTTTTGGAACTTGCTAACGGAACGAAAACCAATGTTAAAATCTCGCATGTTTTAGCAAGTTTATCGGTGATAGGTAGATATGATTTAATATATACCCAACCATTATATTTTTTATACTATACTTATCTGATATAACATAAATCATCATCAAATGAAATAAAATTTATTTTCTTATGAACTATACACACACACTAACCAAACAGTGTTTAACAAATAAATAAATAAAATTTGTATATGACCAGAGTAAAAAGGTGTAGTAACCAAATAAATTACGAACTTATACAACGTTACGTTAGTCGGAACGGGGTAACCGAAAGTATACATGATAGATAGTGAAGTGAGTAAATAATTTTTATTTTTTTTTTACTTTTTTTTATTTAAGTATTGACCTACATTGGTTGGTCTACAAAAATCTAGTAGGCTTCGGTTTTGACGTAAGTTCTCAGCAAATAGGTTTACCTCTAAATGTCAATGTACGGGCATTGTAAAAAGTCGAGTTTTGTCTCCATAATCGGACTAATGTATCCAATAATATTAACTTTTAAATTGTTTTTTACCATCAGATGCAAATCGCCTGAGACGTATTTTTGGCCATAGCTCGCAAGGATTTTGGCAGAATCGAAATGAAAATAGTACCAAGAGTTGAGGAATTTATCAAGACACGTTAAGCGTTTGAATTTTGAAAATCGGCTGGAAACCTTTTTTGGAATTTTGAAAAATGTAAAAAAACGGGTTTTTTGGGGGGTGTTTGTATACTAAATTGTAAATATTTCAAAAAAAAAACCGACTTAAAAAAATGTAAAATTGATCCTAGGATATTAGTTTATAATATGTTTTATTAGTGTCTAATAAATATGTTTTATTAGTGTCTTAGTGTTACAAAAACCGAAACAACTGACTTACTAAAACGAGTTATACGACCTTAACAAAACTAGTGGCATATCCACACACCAGAAAAGGTCATCTGCTAATAGCAAAAGTGACTAACTGATGTATTGTACACATCCATTCGTCTTTTTTAGATATAAACATTTGATAACCTAAACATGTTTCTCATTCAATGTCGACAACTACGTCTTAATATTCTTACAAATATTGAAAGATCAGTTAAGATTTGCGAAAAAATTACAATATGAAAAAAGACAAAGTGTTGAAAAAATTCTACGAGCGGAATTCGAATCCGCACCCCATGACATGCCGGAGCAGGTGCACTGCGTACTATGTTATCGTGACTCAATCCAACTGGCTGAAATTAATTCTCAACAATATTTGCGTAAAATTATGTGTAAATAATAAAATAAAACTTAAATATGATCTATTTAGAGCCTACTTTTGTATAATGAAGTTTAGCTATAAACATCTAAATCTGTCGTCATAACATCAATGTTAATATTATTGTCAGAATGCCAGGTCTTAAGTATCAAAAATCCACTATGACAGATTGTTATGTAAAGGGCAATGGGTGATTTGTATGGGGCGTTGGTACCTTTTTCATAATTCTTGCGCACGAACGGAAGCTTGTTGTATGAATAGAGATCCGCCATATGAAAAATATTTGCTTCGACAAATTATCTCAAAATCGTAACCATTCGGAGATATGAGCAAATCTATACAAGAAGTATTTGGTGTAATTAACTGATTTTCATCATCATCATCAGTTCCTTTTTATGTCCCTACTGCTAGGGCACGAGTCTTCCCTATGGATAAGGAGAACGGGCCATAAACCACCACGCGGGCCCAGCCGGGGACCAACGGCTTTATGCGCCTTCCGAAGCACGGAGGAGTTCGAGATGAAACTTTTTTGGTCACCCATCCGATGACCGGTCTTTGCGAAAGTTGCTTAACCTCAGCACTCGCAGGCCGAGCGCGTTAACCACTGCGCCATCGAGCCCCTCGACTACCTGGTGCTACTGACTAGAAACTTTAAAAGTAGCCCTTCCATTCAGTTTGAAATAACCTCAGACAATTGCTTTGTTCGCCCCAATTGTTTTCTCATAATAACATGTACTATTCCCTGACAGGAAAAATATTTTTTCTAAAATCTAATAATGTATTTTTATTTTTATCACTATCGGCCCCGAGGCTCCATGTTGTCCTTCTCGCTATTTCTCATAGTTTCGGATTGCGAATTCGGATCATATAAAAACCTCCTGTATAAATCGCTTATCTTTAAATAGTTATGGGTTATAATTAAGCTGTCAAATAAAATATATTCGTATGGAAGACCTCTACACAGTACTCTACACATTTATTAAAGTCCTGTTCGTTCGCAGACAATTTCAAAAAAGGAACCAAAAGCACTATTTGTCCTCTTTTCTGCTTGCTGCGGGTCAAGACTGTATTGTATATAATAATATAAGTTTCATTCATACGCGTTGTATCCGATCGAGATCTACTAGAATACGCCATACGCCGAGACTGCTATCTATATGCTTTCACATATTAATTCCGCTACTCGCCGCTTTGGCGCTGTTCAAGTTTTCATCGAGTATGGTCTGTTAATAGATAATATCAAGTATTTTTTTTATTATATTATCGCGTGCAAACAATCATTATCGTCAAATAATCATTAAACAATTATTAATTATTAACAGTTCTATCAACACAATGCTCTAAGACCAACACAGGCAAACAAACATGATACATATCTTTGCGACATCGGCGTTTCATACCTTTCGAGTTTATGTTGTCCTGGTACTCATTTTCATGGAACGCATAAAGCTGACGTCAGTGATATCCATTTACCCGCTGAACAAGGCCAATACATTGTGTTACCTCTTTGATTATGAGATAAACCGTATTTTGAATCTTTTCATGCCATCAAAAACATAAAAATAAGAGCCAAGTTCAATATTATGATATATGCCTTGGTTGTTGACTGCTATGACAAAAGAAGTGAGACCTAAATGGGTGCTAAGTTCAATGGTCAGTCCTGAAATTTATTTAAAACAACATAAAATATTTTATAGCAAATTAAAATATAAGTTCTTCTTATATTGAATCCTAAGGTCTGACTTGGCTAGTTTTCATATACGAATTATATTGCCTTCGCAAGTTCTAAAGCTGTGTCAGTTCTTATTTTATTATTCCAGAAATTTGGCTGGCTGGTAGAAACTAGCCATCGAACATAGGGCTCTTCCTTGACTGTTTTAGTAGGTACTTAATAATAATTCGTATATGAGAACTAGCCAAGTCAGTCCTTAGACTTTAATATATTATCCTAAGTTATAAGAAGAAATTATATTTTTAGTTGTTATAACATATTTTATGTGTATCTATTATGTTGTTATAAATAAATTTCTGACTGACCATTGAACTTGGCACCCATTTAGATCTCACTTCTTTGTCGTTGAAGTCAACAACCAAGGCATATATCATAAAATTAAACTTGGCTCTCATTTTACATTTTTGTTTTTGATGGGATCAGTGTTACTAGTACCCGGTTTCAGTGAAACTAACATTGTGTCTACTAGGTTTTAAACATCAGCCAAGCCATCTGTTGGATAGCGTAGAGATATTTATTATCAATGATGACGTTCAAAGTGAGCAGCTGACAAATACTACAACCACTGTGTTAAAGAAGTATATAGACTGTGCTACAACTATAGATGTTGTAAAGCGGAACAATATAAAAATGTAAAAAATTCTTGTCATGTAATGTTTGCGTTTTCATTGTTCGTTGTTATCAAATCTCAGCTCCAACTAAAGTTGGGGGCTGGCTGTGTGATCAGATCACAGTAATATAAAAAAATACTTATGGAAATCATTGACGGTATAAAAATTACACATCAATTGTGAGACGACCAACACGTCAGTCTCTTTGTAACCACGAACCCTGTAAAGGTTCGGAGCGTTACAATAATTTATACAAGTCCTATGTTAATTAAACACGAGTGAAATTCGTATTCTAGGTATTTAAAAAAAATATATGCACTTTAGCCTTTTAATCGGACTACTAACTAACCTGCCCTCGTAATAGAAAACACAATATTTCGAAAATCACGTTTCCTAAAATACGCTGTTAAAGCTCAAAACTTAAATCATTGTGTTAATAACAAACTATATAAGTTAGATCGAAAATGATAATGAACATTTCATGATAAAAAAAACAAAAAATAAAATTGAATTAAAAAATACTGTTAAAGTGTTTTATTGCAATGTGTAGTGTTAAGGTAAACTTTAGAAAATAAAGCTTAATGAACAAATATATTCAAAATAATGATGTAAAAATCTATAATAGCAATGAACTTTCGTTTTCACGGCCTGCCTGGAGTAATAAAGGATAGTCGACATCTCCTTCTCTCCTCTGACCAGTGCAATAGCGCATGTGCAACGGGGGTGGGGGTGTGGGGGTGTAGTATTGCCCCGCCCATATTTCACAGACTAGCTACCTGTCTAATGACTATGCGCTCCTGGTACCAATCTAGCTAAAATTCCACTCGCTTTAAAGCGAAGTGTAAGGACACACTAGCGCTACCAATTGATAATTTGACAATTACTAACGGACCGGATCTTTTTTTAGACAACAGGAAAGCATCCATAGTATTTATTTAATAATTGTGTACTACTTTTTGCGTGGTTTATTCCCAAAACGGGCTATCGCATTTGTTCACAAACAATGGCCACTGTTGGTGTTAGCGAATGAATACAAAAACAAACCTAAAAGTAGTGCACAATTGTTAAATAATAGATGTTTGCCTAGGGTCAGAAGGTCCGCAGTGTTTGAAAAAAAAATCAGTTTAGCAGTTATCAAATTAAATCCATTAGCGGCGCTAGTGTGTCTTACTCTTCGCCCTGAATTGTTGCTAGGTCAGGCCAGGCGCACTCCGCGATTTAGGTATGAAGCTACAAGTAGCCGGCGCACATTAGAAAAATCTGGTTTCATAGACATAGACCTGTAATAAAAAACTTCTCGTTTTTGTTGGAACTCGCTTCAGGACCCTTAGATAACTCCTTATAAAGTCATAATTACTAATCTAATAATTCTGGCACAGAAATATTTTTTTGAAAAAAATAATGTATGGGAAAAAACACAATTTTTTTTTAGTTTTTTCATATTATTATTGTTTAATTATCATTCAAAGTGCACTTGGTTATTAAAAATACTACGAAAACATAAAACCCATCTAAAACGGTATACTTAGATTTCTCAAAAATATTTCGCACTCTCTTCGGATAGGTATGAATAAATAATTACAACCAGTCAGATTCTTGCAAAACTTGGAAATTATTTAAGATTGGTAGGAAAAGTCGAATCTCAGTTAAATACAAACTTGATTGAAGAAGATCGAGACGTTCTCCAGGAATTCTGTCGACGATTTAGTCAGTCTGTTATGAAGAAATGGAAGGTAGCTAAATGTAATACTGAATATTTCAGAAATCAGTATGAAAATTGGTTAAATTTAAGTTCAGAACAACATGACATTGAAATCTATGATGTAAATAACATTGGTTCCGATTATACTGACTCAGACACAGGTTCCGAAACTGGTGGATAATTATTATATTAATATGTAAGATGTATTTTTAATAACCAAATGCACTTTGAATGATAATTAAACAATAATAATATTTATTTATTTATTGATCATAACACTTACAACTATCATTTTAGGTGGGTACCTAATGCGATAGCAGAGTTACTTTTACAGATAGAAATTACAAAAACACTTACAAAAATAAAGAATCTAAAAATATTCAATAAAAATCACATTCATAACCTTATATAACAAAAAATAATAATAATAATAACATTATAAATTGATTAAAAATAGTAACAATATAAAATTTTGCATTAAAATAATATATAAATTAAATTAAATTTACAAATAACAAACAATGTTGCCTTTGTAAATTCGGTCAAAGTGCTACAGAATACGTCATACGAATATGAAACAACATAGGTTATGTTTGATTTTTTTTGATGTGTGAAATATATGGAAAGATGGCAAAAAATAGGACAATCTTCTAATCATGCCAGAGGATATAACGGGCACTATCTCGAAAATGTGCTATGGTTTACATTTTTTCGCGATACTTTTTAGCTAAATTTGTATTTTTAACTATTGTATATTTTAACTATACTAACTACACACAAACGAATTCTTTTTCCAAATATGCGTTATTAAGTATCCCATCAAAAACATAAATGTGGAAAGAGAGCCAAGTTCAATATTGTGATATATGCCTTGGTTGCTGTCTTCAACGACAAAAGAAGTATCTAAATGAGTGCCGAGTGTCCAATGGTCAGTCCTGAAAGGACCCCGGACCTAAAGTATGAAAAATGTGGTTTCAGTTAAATGTAGGCATATTGTTTTGCAGAAATTTAATAAACTATGAACATAGTTGCTAACTATTACTTAAATGAATGCAATAAACTAAAAAGAAAATTAGATTAAAATAGATCTACATTTTGATATGTTTTTAGAAAAACTTACCAACTGCATGATCATCATGATGTAGTTTTATATTTTTAATAAAATAATACCCCGTGATTCCGGTGTATTATTTTATTAAAATGTGTGTGTTAAATGTTTTTTATAGTTTTTTTTTCTTGAAAATCCTTTGTGTATTTTTAGCTTTTTCTTATAGATAAGGATTTTTCCATTCCAGCACACTTGAAAATTTTTGCACTTTTTGGACTGGTTTTGATTGGTTTTGATTTGATGAACGGGTAAGAGATTGGTCTACGAGATAGTTAATATTAAAAAAGAAACCCAGTCGCCGAGAGGCAAAACATCGTCATCATCATCATCAGCCCATTTTATGTACCCACTGCTGGGGCACGAGCCTTCCCTATGGATGGATAGGGAGAACGGGCCATAAACCACCACGTTGGCCCAGTGCGGATTGGTGGTTGTTAAGGACTGCTAATACAGCCGGGACCAACGGCTTTACGTGCCTTCCGAAGCACAGACGAGCTTGAGATGATACATTTTTGGCCACCCATCCGATGACCGGCCTTTGCGAAAGTTGCTTAACCTCACCACTCTCAGACCGGGCGCGTTAACCACTGCGCCACCGAGCTCCACGAGAGGCAAAACGCTCGGCTCTATTTCCCGAAAGTCAAATACCATTTGGGGCAAATTGTGTTACGAGTTTTTTTATGTTTATCCGGTGTAACCTGCATTTGGCAAGAATGATGATAAGCCAATACCCATACTCACCATACAGCAACCACTCTAATTCAATGTTAAAGTAAAAAAAAAACAATTAAACATAAGTTCTTTTGAATCGTCCAAACATTTTTATCTACTACTAATGGTTATTGGCTTGGAGTAATAGTTTTTTTATTAATGGGAAGACTTTGGCCCATGCTCGGGAGAAGCCTTTTACTTTACTGATAGTGATGTTTGTGTACTCTGTTTGGTCGGTGGTAGGGCTAGTTTTGAGTACGCCTGGCTAGCTACTACCATTTTATCTTATTATGTCGCTATGACATCAGTTTAGTATCTAGCAATGTTGAGTTCCGGCAGCTAGAGATAAGATATCCTGTTCCTCATGTATGTGGAGGCTTCGAGGCGAAGTCCGTTTCATTAACTCCAGGTGGGATGAAGGCCAAGCGCAGCGTAAAGAAAGAGGAAAAAAAAACACTCTTTGCTTTTCGATTCCCGAACCAGCACTGATACAAAAGCTTTATAATGATTTCACATAATAACATAAATTCTAAGAAACAATTTAATTATTTTCAATGTTTACATTTTGTCCTAAGCATGTTTCTACCTAATACGCAAACAGCTTATAAATAAAGTTTATGAGAAAACGCGCTTGCCAGGCGTCTTTTTGGTACTCCTGCCCGATGACTTTCATACGAATTCAATCAGTTAATTAAAAAAGTAACACAATATTTTGTTAGGCATTGGTTCATTCTCGTAGCGGTGATAAAAAGGTTGTGACCTTGCCTACCCCTTCCAATTATTTATTTATTTATTTATTCATTCATGGTACACAACACAGATTATAGCTAAAACATGAGTAGAATACGTACGTATTAATATATAAAATATTTTGCTAAACTACAATCCAATAATGTGTGCACACATCATGACTTAAATATCTAGACTATAAACATGTACTTTAAGTTAGAATTTAAACAAACAAATTAAGTTTATTATATAAAAACTAAGTTGCAGAGAAAGATTTTAATGAAACTTATAAGCAATTCTGGAATCCTGCAAGACTGAGATGAAATATATCTACACTTAAATTATTATTACTGTTACTGAGGTCATTATATAGGCGGCACATGCGCACTATAGGATTAAAGAAGGATGTGTTGTTTTTGCAGACTTGAAGAACAAAAGTGTGCGTATCGTTATCGCGTGACCGAAATTTTGTTTTAAAATTTAAAAGAGCCAGTAAATTAAAAGTATTTATGTGGAAGTGAACAAACTATGACAAGTCAACTTCGAAATAGGGAATAACGAGAATCAACAACCTCAGAGTGAAGAACACCATCTTCTAAGTTCGTCTCCGTCATGCAGATAAGATCGTAATCGCTGTTGAGAACATTCAGATACAAGTCAGTTAATTTTGTTCTAACTCTATTTACATTTTGATAATACAAAATCATATTGAAAAAAAAGACTAAGTACTAAACACACAGATCAAAACATATTCTTCAAAACTGTTGAATAAAAAATAAATAAAAAGTTACAATTTATCTAATGATTTCTCATCTCTTACAAGAATACTACTAGACTCGTAATTCTTGCGTACAAATATACGACCATACCTTACCCACACATATTTATATTGTTTATCTTTTGCTATTTTCCTAGTCTTTGCGTGAAGAGCCTCACACTCCGGAGAAACGTGTTCTACGACGTAGATCCTACGCGACTCGCCGGTCAATCCAAGATGTTTGGTATTGAGTTGATCGTTTACGTGTGATTTGTTGTATCTTGAGACTTGTGATAGCAGAGTATCTCGTAGCCGGCGCGTTGACAGTGTAACGAGTATGTTTCGAGGGCGATTGGAATAAGGGTTCATTTTAGCGACACGCCGGCATGACTGGATATACGAGTCATCAATGGACATCTTTAGTGTTTCAGACAAGTTCTTCAATATGTTAAGTAAATTTTCGTTCCGTGATTCAGGCACAGCTTGTAGTTCAATATTATAGCTACGTGATATGTTTTCTATGGTATGTAATCTGGTGTGCAAAGTATGGACGTCTTGTTTTAGTTTCAGATTTTCGTTTTCTAGAGATGTAATCAAATCATTTTTAGCATTTATTTGTGCACTTAGAGATACTTGTTCCTGGCTCAAAAATTCAATAGTGGCATTAAAATCATTTTTAATTTCACGCGCGATGGTGCTTATTTCAGATTTTACAAGTTTCTTAACGTCTTCCTGTAACACCATACGCAACTCCTTCATGGCAGAGGAAAGAGTTGTTTGCAATTTTTGATCAAGTAATGCACTAATTTTTCCCATGGTAACGTCGCCACGTTCAGCTGCAAAACTACTCGTATTTGTAGCAGACACCTGGACCCGCCGCGCGTCACTATATAATATATTGTCCAGCGACATGTTCATGGAATCGTTGCATGTCGGTATCTGATGTTGTCTAACAGGGGTGTTAACGTTAGATTTTGTACGACGTGTTATATTATTACACGCAGGGCAGATCCATTTCGTCCGGCAGTCGGTACTAATTAACAAGAATTGTTCTTTAGCTATATTCAAACATTGGTGATGATATTTTTGTTTACAATGCTGGCAAACCATGGAATGGTCTGATGTGATATTCTCGTAGCAGGCACTACAAATCATTCCGGAAATATCCAATGATGTTTCAAATTTATGTAGGTAATATGTAAGTCAGCTGCGGGCTTCGTCTATGATCTCTAGTAACAATGATTATTACTTCAATAACACACTTTGAAATTTTCTCAAATTCGTTGATTGATTTTAAATAAATTCTGCAAACTGTTTAATTCCAACAAAAAGACAATTTTGTTATTTTAGAAACTGTGGTGGTTCGAACCGTGGACGATATGGTTCTAAAAATTCACAATTTGTCCATTGTTTTTCACTGATTCTGTTGTTTTATCACTATTCCAAAAGGGGAATTTATATTCAATGTTTATGTTTGTGTTCCATTAACCGCAACACCACTGTTTGTTTTATAACTGTCAATTTATTTACACACTGTTTTTACGAAACTGGTTGTAGTGTTTCTGCTAATAACCCTAATTCTCGTAATTCACAGCACATTTGACACATGAAAGTAGTTTTACTTGATAATTATACGAATTAAATTTAATAATTAATAGCAAATACGGAGACCGTCTATATGCACACGCCGCCACCAAGCGGATTGGATAATTAGATGTGAACGACCATGGAGCGGGACGGCATGCGACGACAGACGGTGCATTATTATTGATTTCTGCAGTCTAGGTCGTGTTTAGGGCTTGCGTCCCTCTCGCACTAACCATAGGGGATGAAAGCACACCTACGCTTTTATGCAGCCCTGGTAGCTTGCAATGAGAAAAATACAACGTTGCACTTTCCGCTGCACCCCAATGCAAGTTATTTTATTGCTTGCACATTTTAGATCAATAAAATCTATATTGCACATGCTTGCATCAGGAACAATGTGTCAATAAAGCTAATTAGTATAAATTATAATGTGTGAACCACAAACTGTTGCTCTACATAGGTAGTTTTATGTTTATTAGAGGCTCTGGTAAAAACAAAAAGGCGATAAACGCTCCGTAAAACAAAAATAACCTTAATTTAATTACAAGACATCAGCCCATTTGTAGAGGCTAACTAGAGTTAATAGTGGAAGCTAAGCTAAAAGTTAAAAGTTAAAGTACTCGGTCTCCGGATGGGTGTCCAATTGGTGGCTGTGGTGGGACTTTTGGCTGCAATCCCAAAACATAAAGCTGTGTAAGTTCCCATACTATCCAAGAACATTTATTTTATTAGAAGGTCAGTAACAGAATAAACATTGAGCACGAGTTCGATAATGTTCCAAAAGATTTAATTTACTTGTTGCATGTTCGTTCATCGTTCATTCATTCGGTCGATTGCCGTAGACAGGGCTAACGAGGGCTAAGTACTAGGACTGCATAAAGTAGAAAGATACTATTTCATGAATAAAATGTGTTTGAAAACAGATGGAAATGTATCTATGATAATATTGTTTATTGTTCGCTCGCTTAATAATAAAGAGAAATAACTAAAAAAATGGGGAAATCGAGTTCTTGTAATAAAACGCAATAACTAAGCAAAAAGAATAGGTAAGTTTCTACAGCCGTTCAATTCGGACGAATAAGAGCGAACAAGAAGATCGGTCGTTTCTTTTATTCTAAACGGGTCGGCCATGTTGTCTGTCAAAATTAGTCAAAAGTGATGCCTCTATCTTTGTGAAAAGTAGACGTGCGTTTTTGCGGCGTAAAATTTAATATTGCTGTTTACAATTAAAACGTGAATATTTTGTCAAATGCACATTTGTACCTACTTATTTCAGTTTAGTATAAAAAAGTGATAATAGATCTGAAATAAGTCGGAGGGTTTTTTTTCTTCTCAATTTTTTTCAGGGTTTGCATAATTGTAAAACGTTCATTGCTATACCAAATTAAAGGTTGATTTCTATACTTTTAGCTTAATTTCTTTTAATTTGAAAATTCGCCGATTTCATTCATTTTTTATATTATAAATAAGTTTAACTTTTTAATCCCTATAAACCCCTTGAATAACAAATATTTATATTTTGTCTAGCTAGGATACGTACTATTGTTTCAATGAAAAATAGACATTTAAGTTAAGAACAGAGAGATCTTTCTGATACCTCTCATGTCCCCTCGACACCCCTCGCCGTCCACCTAACATCATTAGAAGTGCTATTAACTAAAAAGTTTTTCGTTTGCTTGAGAAGAGTTGATTGTTTCTCTTGGCTTGTTCGTTCCGATGGAAAGCATATTATCATTTTTTTAACTGTCCAAAGGGGTCAGGAAGAAAAGCACTTCTTTTGGTAGCGTTATTGATTTATGATTAAAGGCATTTATTTCTCTAGAGAATTTACAAAATCCACTTACAGAGACAATACAATGTTAAATAATAAAGTTAAATTTCGTTTGGCTATACCTACAAAGCACGCACATAGTAACATTTCGTCAAAGTATGACGGCGAGATTCTTTCACGAGATCGCTCGAATTCATAAATAAATATCTTATCAGGTACCTACACCAACATGTGTGCATCTGATGTTAAAATATGAAATAAATCGTTCCACTCAAAAAAACTTAAAAAAAACGATCTAAATTTTCTTACCAACTACACGGGTCGAACCAGGCGAACTTTAATGCATTAAACTTTTAATCCATCAAATCAAACATCGACCTTTTAAGGGAGATAGACTACAAATGCTAACATTTAAATAATGTCTAACTGACAGTTGAGGAGTACTAATGTTGTTATTGTGACAAAGTACTAAAGTGTTCAACGACCTTTGTAACCTATTTCTACTGGCAGGTGATTGTTTACGATGTTCCGTCTAGACCACAGGTCTAGACCGCAGAGACCGCAGAATTTAGAGAATCCGCAGACTCGAATTTTTCTCCTGTTCGTTTATGATTTCCTGGTATTTGGCCAATAGAAAAATGCACGGTGCATGCAAAAAGTTGTATGGTGCAATTTGGCATTGCATGCAATGCAAATAAATTACCATAAGAATTTAAGAACTTCTTCAATTCTTCAAGAATGTATTTAATTAGTACAACATGCCTACGAAATCGCGTTACATCTTAAAACCGCATATATTATTTTTGATGTGTAACAACATCTTTCCGCTCACTTTCTATATAAGCAATTTGTGGGAGTGATTTCGTGAAATGGGACGGAAGTATGTGTAACAGTAAGTCGGGGAAGGGCGCAGGCGCGCGCATTAATATTATTTAACATTAAATTCGACATAACACAAATTTTAGAAAATAAAACAAAACCGCAGACATGACTCTTCACTTTCCCGCCAAGAAGTCCATATTATTATTATATTATTATGTGACATAATTATTGAGGCTCAGAACAATAATTAGTTATTGTTCTGAGATCAAAGATCATTTTGATATGTCCAATGTCTACTAATGAGTATTTACTGCATTTATTTTACAGTTATAAAATGATGTAATACCTGACCCATTTTTTTCAGAATATAATGTTAAAATTGCTTAAACTAAGGTGAGATGTCAAATGTTACACATCATATTTTAAGCGACTACTGTAAGGCTCGCTCGTTTTTTTTTATTACATGCAATTGCTGAATCACAAATAAGTATTATTTCCTAAGAAATAGAACCAAAATGTTCAGTCATGCTCATGCATAATTTATCGGAACGCATTTGATTATATTGTAAAGTTCAACTTGTCAGATAAATGTATGCAGTACGTGTGACGTCCACGTGCAACTGCAACAGAAATATATTCTTTTCCTTTTCGTGACACCCCACTAGAAAAAGTATTGACGTAAATAGAACTATCGGTACCAGGCTATCATGAGCCAACAAGAATTGTTAGGAATCATTTCCATAGTCACTCGAG